>VXAU01000197.1:125614-141650 GCA_013399695.1 Formicarius rufipectus
CTTCCTTCCCTTCCTTCCCTTCCTTCCCTTCCCTCCTTCCCTTCCCTCCTCATGGCTTTGAAGAAGTTGCAGCGGTCCTGGCACGAATGCTGTGGTTTGCTTTTTGCTGGTTAAGATTCAAGTAGCTAATTCAGGCTGGGGCCCATCTGCCCAAAAACAGATCCCTGATAATGGCCAGCAGCAGTAATGTGGAGAGAGTACAAAAAGCCTTTTAAATGGGAGGCAAGAAGTAAATCATTACTGAAAAGAGTGGGACTAAGGACATATAGGTTAGAATAATATTCCTTTTTTGCATCTCTTAGTTGAGATTAACAAAAATTCTGAAGCCTTGTTTCTCTTTATATAAGCCATAAAGGGTACTTCTCTGTGTGCTTTTCAGGCTACAAGAGATACCTCTCTAAGTTGACAGCCCAGTTCTTTTATGAAACCACGTTCTGGTGGCAGTGTGGGGAAAGGAAAAAAAAAAATTAACAATGGATGAGAAGAGACTTCAGGCTTTCTGTATAATTAATTATAATAATTTAAAATCTTGGGCAAAGTCTCCTCTTGGAGAAGTTCTAAGTTATAATTAAGCTAAGCTAACGATGGATCTAATTGCTGGGTTACAGACAGGCACAGGTAACACGAGTCAGGCCACTGACATCAGATGTTTCACCCAATTGTTTTCTGTTGATGCAACTAATTCCACACAACTGTTCCAGCAGCTGGAATGACTGGCATGAGGTGAAGTGTGGATGCACATCAAGAGTTTTCCCTGACAGACTTAACTGGTACCCTGTCCTTAGTGCTGGCTCTCAAAAAGAGCTGCAGCCCAGCTGCTGTTGAACCCCTCCTACGAGGGACTTGAGGTGGGATAATCAATCAGGCACTGAAATGGCCCTGCCAATTCCTCTTTTCTGTCATATCAGGCACCTGAAGCCTCATATCTTTCTGAAAAACCAAAACATTGCCATTGAGACCAAGGTCAAATTCAACAGTGCAGGGAGGCTTTGGTGGTGTATTGGTGAGTCTGCTTTTAAAACTAAGCAGTAATCCTCCCCCTCTCTCTATCGTTTTCTCCAATGGATTTCTATCTCTCCGAAATATTAGAAGTATCAAATCATACATGGACAGATCTTCCTCCTACTACAGATGTAATACTGGTTGCCTGCACAATTTTTTTTGTCCTGCTGGACCTGGACGCTAAAGGGAAGATCAAACCCCAAGCTTTCAGTATTGAGGTTACATTTAAAGTCTAAATACTAGTGTGTTTGAAAATAAAACACACTAAATAGTGTGCTTGAAAGTTACCAGCTGAACACTGAAACAATGTTCCTGCTGCACAGTGCAGTGATACTAACCAGAAAACTATAAGGAAAGCAATTCAAGTGCTCGGCTTGTACTGACACTAAAACCTTTGAAAACTTGTTGAATCTTCTCCCACCCNCCAGCCTCCTTAGT
This sequence comes from Formicarius rufipectus, assembly GCA_013399695.1. Classification (NCBI taxonomy): domain Eukaryota; kingdom Metazoa; phylum Chordata; class Aves; order Passeriformes; family Formicariidae; genus Formicarius; species Formicarius rufipectus. Next base: position 127,055 of record VXAU01000197.1, read on the forward strand.
TATGTTCCTCTTCCTGGAAAAATCTGTAAGGCTTTTTTTTTTTTGCTCTAATTGTAGCATTTCAGTTTTGCCTTGGTTTTGTTTGCTTTCTAAGGTAAAGAGAAAAAAGATTGTGTTCTCAGTCTTAATCCCCTTTGTAACTGGTGGCTTTTACTTTTTTATTTCTCTTGTAATGCTGGCAAAGGATTGGAAACAGACTATTTTCTACAGGGTAAAGTAGACAAAAAGGGGACCCAAGCAATGTGTAGTGGGTTTGAGTAGTTTAAGGAAAGTTAGTGAATAAACCTAAATACAAATACTAATGAAAACTGCTTGTTTCTTCACTCTCCTAGTAACTGATAACCTTTTATAATGGGAAGAATTTTGCAGAGGCTGTTTCTGCCATTAGAAAATTGTCTTCTAATATTTTCTTGTTAATGAAATTTTAAGTCAGTGAGCTATTCCCAATAGCAGTTGGCCAGGCCAGGATGTGCATTAGCAGGCTAATGGCAGGAGTCCTGCCTTGCTGAGGGCTGTGTCTCATGGCAATCCTCTGGAGTTGGCTGCATCCCTTGGAGCACTTAATACTGGCTCTGCTAAAGCGCTTCTTGTGCTCCCATCACCTCCTTTGGGAGGCTGCTCCATTGACTAATAGATCTCACTGTCAGGAAGTCTTTCCTGTTCTTCAGTCTTGGCAATCTCAGTTCCAAAATGTATAACCGTAATTTCCTTGACTACTCTTTAATGAAAAATTAGAAAAAGAAAGGCAAAACGTCACCATGCTTGTATTAAAAAACAAAAAAAAAAACAAACAAAAAAAAAAAACAAAAACAAACAAACAAAAAAAAACACAACAACAACAAACAAACACAAACAAAAACTAGGTTTTCAGACTCCAGTGTAAAACTTGTAGGACTTGGGTTTTTAGTTAAATGCTGCCTGCATACATTTTTGGCATCAGGATCTGGAAGTTGGCTGGCATAAATCCACTCATAAATAAAGCCACTGCGACTTTGGGTCTGTCAGGGGCCGATGTGTGTGCCTGTGACATGTACAAAAGCTGGCAGCTCATGAAAGCCACACTGAGCTGCTCAGGGCTCAAGGGAAGTTTGTGAGCTTACACAATGCACTAGTTGAGATGTCACAGGAAAGCCAAGGGCTGGGGGTGTGGAAGGAGGACCACCAGGGCTGCATTTTGCAAGAAAGAGGGTGTCAGCACAGCAGCAGCCTGCAGCGCTCTGGGCTGGGGCAGTGGGAGCTGCTCACAGCCTTTGCCAGCCATGAAGAGGGGCTGGTGTGCAGGAAGTACCCGGAGAGAGGTTTTCACAAGGACCTGTTGTTTGGTTGTTCAGATTATATCAGTGTTCTGGCTATTGAGAGGGATTTGGCCTTTGGGTTTTGCTTTCAGCTTTATTTATTTTTGCCTGTTCTCAATTCTCTTTGTGAATACCAATATTCTGAGTCACCCAGAACGATTTCTGCCTTCATTAAAGATTTCTTCCAGCTCCCCTTCAACTGCCTGTGGGCTGGTGCCTGCCCCTGCCTCCCCCTTTGCACTTTGCTGCACATATTTAGCTCTCAGTATTCCATCACTCCTCAAATCCTGCAGCTCTGGCACTTGAGTACCTTCAACTTTGGTGTACCTTTGGTTCTTTGCACAATTCATGTGCATCATCTGACCTTTTCTGCACTGTCCCTACTTGGGAAACGTTTCCAAACCTTTGAGATACAGTGTGAGGCCACAGCTTATCCCAGTGCTGCAGCAGCTCTGCTTAGAGCTGATCAAGGGAAATGGTTAAACCAGGAAATGGGGCATCCAGACCCTTTTGGCTATTTCTGTTGCACTGTGTGTGTCACTCTGGGTAAATCCATTTACCTATTTGTCTTTGTGTCTTTTGCATACACTGGGGTTGAAATTGCCTGTGGTATCTACACCAAACAGGGCTATGTTTCTATATAAGCCAAATTAAAAGATGCAATATAAAAAAGAAGTAATTGTGGAGGTCTTTAAGGGGTGTTCCTACATGAATTGATGAGCTCTGTCACACTCTAAAGCTCATATGTAAGAAAATCTAGAAATCAATAAAGAAAATAACCCAGAAAGGAGACGGGTCTCTTATTATGGCTCTGTGTCAATACTCTGGATGTCTTAATGCCCGTTAATGACTGTCTCTAATGGTATTCAAACAATGTACATTTGCTTTAGCTTTTTTCAAAGTCCAGATGAGCTGCTTAGAGCTCTCTTAATGATGCAAATTATTTAATGCTCATTTGTATGCAGAATGCTCCTGCTTTGAAAGTACTTCACAGAATTGGAGCCAAATTCAGCCTTGCAGCTCCACTGAAGTCAGTGCTTGTCTGTGCATCTGTTGGTCCTTCTCTTTTTGGTTTTGCTTGAAGAGTTAAATTCTTGTTATGCTGATTACATTTTTTTCCTTTTAGAGGTAATATCTGCAAAGGGTTTTTCGTCACCCTTCTTGCCTCCCAAAAAAGCAGGTGTAAGTACAGAAGCAGTTCTGCTGATTCTCACATCTCCCTCCTAACCCCTGCAAAAGGAGGACAGCCCAGGCAGAATACAATTTTTGTGTTCTTTTCTTTCCTCTACTTTGCACCTCCTAAGCACAGTTTCAGTGATATCTGGCACTTCTCCTGAAAACCATCCTGCAAAGAATCTCTGCCATCTGATGTATGCAAAATACTCTCTGTGGCCCATTTCTGGTTTAACACAACATGAACTGATGGAGGCCCAAATCTTGTACAGTTCTGCAGGTTAGTTGTGCTCTGTCCAACTATATGTCAGGATGTGCTTTTTCGTGGTTGAGAGCTCTATGGCACAGGAGCCTACCTGATACTTTGAACTAAAAGTAGCTGCTGAAAGGTGGAATAGACATCCTTAGTTCAGGCATATACTGTGCTAAGACTTCATAACTGCTGTATTCTTGTAGTGTAGTTTTTAACTCATCCCAATTATGTTTTTAACACATACATTGAAAGAAAATGAAAAAAAAATCTTCTGCAATAATATCATTCACTCCCTCTAGGTAATGACTAGGGGTGTGCTTTGCAGCTTTACAGCACAGACCCACAACCAGCTACTGCCTGCATGGAGAAAGTGGGAGTAATGGAAAAGCATCTTTTCTAGATGTGCATGTCACCAGAATGGGCAGAGACGTTCCCTGTCAGGTGTTAGAGATTTGCTGGCAGCACAGGGATGAATGTTGAGATGTGGGAATAATGGGTTCCTCTCCCAGCCCCACAACAGATCAATCTAGATGCCCTGTTGCCCTATTTTATGTGATGTTGTCACAGTGTATGGTTCCTTCCCCTCTCCCTTTCCTGCAATGCTGCCCTCCAACTCCTGCCTGTATTCCTTTGGAGGTTCTCTATAACTCACTCCTTCCCCTGCTCCCCTCTGCTCCTCCCTCCCCACTGCCTGCCCATCCCTTTTGGCCTGCATCTCTTCCCTCTCTCCTGCTGGGGATGGATGTAATCCCCGGAGGAATGTGGCCCACAGGCCTCTGCAGGACTTGGGCGTGTGACTCTGGAGAGCTTCTGATGGTGAATGCAAAGCAGGAAGAAGGAATCTCCCGTGACCTGGCAGCGCAGGGAGGGAAGAGCTGGATGTCTGTGGGCTGGTCAGTGTGCCTGGCTGTCCTGCCAGCTAGTCAGACAAAAAATAGAGAATAGACTTTTCAGCTGCACATGCCATTTCCCTATTCATTGTGGCTGGGTGATGTAGTCTCTGCCTGTGGTTTGAATAAATATCTTGCATAGCAACTTTCTCCTTCAGTCCCCTTGGGATAGCTCATTCCAACTCAGCTGCATCAGTGTGCTGAAGATGTTAATTCCAAGTGTGTGGAAGAGAGGGAAGAGGAGAGAGAACTTCATGCAGAGCATCTAAGGAAGCTTTAACTTGAATCATATCTCTGTGTATAATACAAGCCTCACCTGTAGTGCAAGTTGCACAAAGCTCTCTTACTTAATCATATTAACTCTTCTTCTCTCTCCTCTTTGTGTTTATATATCCCCAGAACATTCAGAAGTGTTTGCAAGGAGAATCCCAAGCTACTGCTAGGACCCAAACAGGATGGTTTTTAATAAGGCTTTGCATTTGGGATGTTGCTGTGTTTTAGAGAGTATCCTGGAAAAGTCACAGGGATATAATGGGAAAGAAATACAAAGATCACAATTCTGTCTGAGGAAACTGAGCTTTGTATTATGTAGTAAGCACCCATCTGAACCCTGATGGAGCAGAACAAACCCCCTTCTCTAGCAGAAACCAGAGTTGTTGTTAATTAATGTCTTGCTGAAAACTAAGTCACTGCCATCTGTTCCACCACCTCACTACGAATGCTGCTCTCGTGCTGATTATGTAAGTAAAAATGAAAATATATTTTGGTAGCATGCTGCATGGCACTGTGCTGATTCTTCTGTTCCTATTTACCGTTCCCTGCCCCCAGCCCATAGGGAAAGGAAGAGGTAACAATTGTTTGAGTCCTGGGCAGCTCTGTCCTGGAGCTGCCACGCCAGCTGTGGGAGCAGCCACCTCATCCGTGCTGTGCTTCAGCCAGGAGCCCTTTGCAAACCCTGCTTATTGGGTTCATGGAAAACCCGTGGCAGGAAGATGCCCCTTAAAATGAGGCTTCTCTAAATTTTTGCGAGGGCTTAACTTGAAATCCAGAAGAAGAGCAGTGAAAAGAAAGAGGCCTGGTTACTCCATAAGTGATAGCATGACCCTGAGAGCAGCCGGCTGCTCCTGTTACAAGCGTGGCCTCTGTCTGTCTAAGGGTGGAGGAAGAGTGAAAGAGGAGGGGTAGCTTTCCTGTAAGTGGGTTAGAGCAATTACTGAGGTCTCTTACAGCAAATGAAGTTGTCAGTGTGAGTCACATTCCCTTTTTTCTCTCACTGCCAAGTTTTAGGCAGTAACCAGACAGAAGGAGAAGGGGGGGGGGGGAATGGAAAAGCAACAATGGGGAAAAGTTGAACTGAAACAACCCCTCATTCGGGGTATTGTTTGACGTTTTAGCTCTGATTGTACATAGAGATAAAGGATCTATAAATATCCTGTCTGCTGAAATTCCTTATCACAACATCGCCTGTCAGCTGAACAAATAGGTTACGTTCTCCAAATAATCCATAATTACATATGTAAATACAAAATTACTGATTAAATCCCTGCACCTCACGCAATTGAGCCTCCTCATTAGGCAGGACATTAACCTCTTGTGGTGCTCTGAGACGTGCCACAGCCCCAGCACAGCAAGTGGCACTTGCAGCTGGTGCTGGTGAAGCGGCATGAGCTCGGAGACAGAGCTGGAATAAGCAAAGAGATATTTATCTGCCTGCCTAGACTAGATGAAAGCATCTTCTGACACTTTTTGAAAGTATCTGAGCATTTAGTTCTGTTTAGCAAACGGCTGGAAGCTTTTCTGCTCTGCTTTAGAGCTTTTAATGAAGCATTGTGATTCCCATTGTGGTCAATTGTTTGACACTTTTATTATTACTGGTATGCAGAGTGTTTTTTAATGTTTGACAGCTGGAGAAAGAAGTATTTTGTGCATTCAAACTTTTAGCACAAAGCTGCTGTTTTTCATTCTGCCTTTGTCTTTTATTCTGGCTGATGCAAATCAACGAAAGACAGAACTGATTAAATTACATTTGTTTACTTCTTCCTTGATGATAATAAGACACAGCCTGCCTTCTATAAAAGACAGAAATGGAGGATGTGACCCTTTCTACAGTATTTCTAGAAAGGCTTTTTCTCCCCCCTTACAATATAAAGGCATTTATTTGTTTCTAATGTCTTGATTTACCAGATAATGTGCACTTCCTAACGTGTGTGGAACAAGAATAGAGCAATGAGGGACAGTTAGCAACAAATTCCATTTGGAAAGCTTCTATCTTGTTATTTTTATTAATTCAACAGCATAAATGATCAGACCACATCACAAAACAAACACAGCAAGATACTCCTGTCCTTCACAGCAGGGCAGTTTCTGATCACTGCACAAAGCAGAGCCCTCCATCGAAGCATTGTGTCTGTACACCCACTGGGTCCTGCCTTCAGGGCACTGGTGCTACTGGAGAGAACTGAGTGCTGAGGGGCAGAAATAGGATCCCCAGGATTGTTTTGGTGAGCAATGCGCATGTCTTGGCGATTGTGTAAGACTTTTTTTTTTTTTTTGGTTGAACTCTTGTCCTGAGAAAGGAGGCCTGCATTTGTCTGTCTGGCCTGTGCAGTGTGTTTCCAAGGAAAAAGACCTTGGATCAGGAGGACATTTCCAGGGGAAAACAGCTGCCTGTGAGTGGGTAGGACAAAGCCACCAGGAGCACGGAGAATTGCAGCAGAAAGACTTTGGGAAGGGAAAATGGCAGAAAGGGAAGAGGCAGAGGATGAGCAGAAAGAAAGTGGTGATGAAGTAGCTACAAAACTGCCTTTATGATTCTTTTTTCCTGCATTTTTCAGGAACAGAGAGAAGTGCAGCAAAGGCAAGAGAAATGCCTGAAAGCTTCTCAGCAGTGCAGTCAAACCTCTCTGTTCTACAGCTGAAACTCGTCTTAGGGAGTGATATCACCTGGCAGCTGAGCCAAATCCAAAGGACTGCTGGTATCAAAATGATGCTTGTGCTTACAGCCCTGCTGCTTTCTTTGAACAGGTCTGGTGCTTGTCTGGCTCTTTAATGAGCTCATGCAGCTCAGTAAACTGCAAGAAAATGAATTCAGTAAAAAATATACTAGCGCAGGAAAGGAGAAGAATTGGACACTGTGGGAATGGAGACTGGAACTGCAACGAGTGGGAGAGGTACAAACACCAGATTTTTGCTGCTGTTTTGGGGTCTTCTGGGGGGTGCCTCACTGCTGTTTGATGCCTAACCTGCCACTTCACCTCCCAGGTGGGGCTTCCCTCTAAAGGGCACAGGTTGACCAGGGAGGGTGACTGGATGGGTGAAGGAAGGTCACCCAGCAGCACCAGCCCACACAGCAGGGCAAGGACTTAGTCGGACTGCAGAAGCCCAGGAGGATGTTGGCACAGGGAAGAGTCCTGAAGAGGAACCAAGGAGGAAAGAGGACACGTGCAGAGTAACCACAGAAGGTTGTTCCTCAAGTGCTGGAAAAATGCTTGAACACAGGATGATGGTCCCATCTTCCTGATTTAGCTCCTAATGGGTTTGTTCCCGTGTACCCATGTAACTGTCCCTGAAGGTGGAGTCTTGTTCATGCCCCTTATTTAGACATAGATTTCTCTAAATTAGGATTTGATAAAAGGACAGCTGCTGCATTTTTATCATCTGTGATAAGCAGTAGTAAAAGCTGTTCAGAGTTCATGATGGAAACGTATCCATGCGTTGGCATTTGTCCAGCTGCACTTCACCAAGGTAAATGGGACATCAGAGTGGTGAGCTGCTCCTTTTAATGCATTTTCTCTAGACGAGGGTAATTTGCCTCTCTGCAGGAAAGGCCAGCACAGCTCCTGTGCTAATAAACACTCATTTCTCACAGCAGCACATGAGCTTCCCAGACTCATAAATCCAAGCAACTTGTAGTTGAATAACAATTAAATATCCACGTGCATTTCCATGCCATGGTCTGGTGCACAAGGCATAGGCTAAGTGGCTGCACGTCTGCTGTCTGCTCCCCCACACGGACTGTTTGGCAGAGAATAATCACTTAATGTTACCCTGCTGCCATTAATGGTAAATGTATAATTGGATGCAGAGCATCATCCTACAGATATTTTTTCCATATCCTTCAAAAGAGCAGTGTTCTCTCCTGTTCTTTTCTTTAAAGCAGTGCTTATTGTCTTTCTCTTGGGATTTTCAGGCCAGGGATTCAGTTTGGCTGTTAACATGAGTGGGAAATGAGACATCATATTGAAAAGTTAGTTGAGATGCAGGACGCTGATAGATCCTCACAACAATTTTGTGTCACTTGTACAAAACCCAGAGACTTAGTAATGCAGTAAGATAAATGTAGTGCCTCATTACAGTGGATGTATTGCACTTACAAAAGGCATCTCTTATCATTAGGCTCTTCATATCTGCAGTAATAACCACTATATGTCAGGTAAGACAAGGATAATGTGAGCCAGATAATTTTCCCATTGTTAAAACTTTCAAAATCCAAAAAGCTACAAATGTCTTAAGTATTAATTCAATTTTGCTAGATATAGTGCTAGTAGCTGGAGGGAACATCTTTCTGAGGTTCAGTCTTTCTCCTGTTCTCTCTTATAACTCTCACTATAAGTCTGTGTGGCAGAGTTTGAAGTGTTATAGCCATTTAAAGAAGTAAGAATTGTACATAGTCATTACCCATCTTGAATTTCCCTGCAGCAGGATTTTACCACATGGAACTGCAGTTCAGATGCTTCCATCTTGAACAAACAGGTAAGTCTTATAGTTTGCTCTGAACTCAACAAGCCTCCTTCAAAGGTGAAGCTGTAAGAGGCACAAGCCTGTCCCATGTCTCGCTGTTCAGCACTGTTGTTGTACAGGTACCTACCAAAATGCTTATTCCCTATGGAAATGGCAGCAACCTTGAATTCCCCCCCACTCCACGTGCCTGTCAGCTGCAGACCAAGTCCCAGCCACGATCACAAGAACATCCTGAATTGGTCACAATAATTTGCATTTCCTCGCCAAAGATTTTATCTGCTGGGGGTGCAAATTGCAACATCAGGGTTTGCTGGTGTTGAAAAATCTGCACCTTTCTGCTCCCCAGCTCTACCTCTTCCAGCATGGTTAATTCATCCAGAAGAATTAACTGAACCAACAAAGCTGTCTAGTGAGAAAGGCCACACAGCGAGACAGCACTGCTGTGAACATCTGCACAATTTTTGTGTTTGATTAGGAACCTCAGCACTGGCAGACCATTGCTGTAAGAAGCAAATCTTACTTCTGCCATTTTCATACAAGACTCTGTGCTGCAACTCTGCAGATGTTCATTCTCTGTATCCCCACATTGTTTAAAAAACCGACAAATGATGATACTAAAAATCACATTTGTTCATTCAAACATCTTGCTGTTTACATAAAAGAAGAATCATGTGCCAGGGTGCAATGACCTAATGAGAGATGCAACATGGCCTTCAGCAGGAGGTGGATGGGGCCCTCAAAATCTGCTTCTCTCCCTCAAATAGTCCTCTGATACATATAATGAAAACCTTCTTTTGTTTATAATGACAGATGCCACAGGGGTTGTATATTTGGATATTATTTTTTCTCTAGGAGTGTTTATTAACAAATGCTTGAAAGTTTTATGATGTGGTGAAAACTGTATCTCTCATGATAAACAGGAAGTGCTCAGAGGTATTGCATTACCCTGTAATGCAACACAGATTCCAACAGCTTGGCTTTGTTTTGTTTTGTATTTTTTTTCAAAATATGGTGACACCACTTCCTTCAGGAAACCTCTCTTCTCTGTACAGCCTTTATCTGTCATAGATATGCAAAATTGCAAAAGAAATGTTTGCTTTAAGGAATGATGATTCATCAGTTTTGGAACATAGAAATGGATGTCTGTAATGCATATATCTATTAAAAATAAGCAGCACAGACTTTTCGGGCTGTCAGGTCAGTGGATGTGGACAAAGTGCAAGGACAAGAGACTGATGCCTCCCCTCCCTCCCATGGCACAGGTGCAGCTTAGGGAGCAAGGATGCAGATTCTCCTGCAGGTGCCTGAAGTGTGTCTCAGCCATAAATCTGGAGGTGCCTCTTCTGCAGTTCCATGTCAGCAAGGCCAGGACCTGCCCAGCAGAGGAGAAGAGGGAATCCTGTTTCCATGTGAGCTGACAGGAAAGCTCAGCAGGGCAGTTTAGTTTGTATGTGGAACCTTATATCCAGAATCCATGCTGCAGCCTCCAACTTGCTCCTAAAGGCATTCCACACACTTGTCATGTGATGTTGTATCAATAGTGGCTGAATTTTCAACCCTGGTAACTTTCAGGTGAAAATCTCAGAATGCCATTAGTGTACTGTCCCTTGGCACCCATTCCTGTTCAGCCACTGCCCATTGCTTACACTAGATCTAACCCCAGCAGACAGGTGGGATGTGCCTGTGCCACTGGCCACATGTGTACTTGTGATGGATGTCACCCCAGCAGACAGTGATGTCAGGGAAAACAAGTCCTGGTGAGCTCTTTTCAGAAGGCCTGGCATCATTCCCCAAACTGCTTCTTCATGAAGGGACTTTGGTTTTTTTTCAAAATATGGTGACACCACTTCCTTCAGGAAACCTCTCTTCTCTGTACAGCCTTTATCTGTCATAGATACGCAAAATGTGGAAAATCCACATTTTCCATATTTCCCTTGTGTGTCTGTCAAGGGCTTCACTTGCTCAAAACTGGATGCAGTGGGGTCTGGACATCCCCCCTCCAGCTATGACCCTTCTGCTCCCACTGCTCAGCACCACTACCTGGTCATGTTAATTTTAATTTACATTCCTCCCTGCCATATTCTTTTTTACTCTTTCTTGCATCACCATTTCTCCCCTGTCCTCACATCAGCCAACCTCTTCATCACAAATGCTCCCTAAATTTTTTAGCTATGAGCAAGAAGTATTCAAAACGGAGCTACTACAATATCTGGACAACATAAAACCCTAATAATCCTGTTTCTACATGCTTTGACTTCTGCCTCTGCTGGAGGCATCACTTGTCCTGCCTACAGCTGAACAGAGAACAAGTGGGGGAAACAGGTTGCATGGTTTAGTCTTTGTAAATAACTAGATTTCTGAGGTTTTGTAATAATTTTATCTCCTTTTTTTCTTTTTATATTTTCTTAGCAATTAATGATACTAGAAATATAGAGATCAAAAGACTGATATTAGGTACTAGCTAAATCTTTTTGTAAGAACTCAATAGCCTTGTAGTGCATAAAGCTTTAGGACAAGAAAACAGGGGTCGTGTACCAGGACCTCAGTGGCAACTCACAAGTCACTGCAACATTCTGTATAAATACTGACTATATGTATGTTCTGTTTTGTCAGTCCTGTAAAATACCTCTTTATCTGGTGATTCAATTCTCTTATGATCCCTAGCTTGTTTGCTGAATTTTAAGTCTTGGGCAAGATGAAGCAAGCTCATGAGGAGTAGCTGGTTTTCAAGAGATACAAACTCCAGATAACCGAGGACAAGTAAAGCACACAACAATATTGAAATCACTCAGAGTTTTATTGCAGCTGACTGAGAAAGAGTATGCTTTGAGGCTGGGAAATTTCCATTACTGAACTGCAGGACAGTGCCTGCATGCTGCTGCTACTGCAGATGAAAAATAAAAGCAACTTAATTTTACATAGCAACAAAATGTCAGTATATTAATTCCAATTGTTAGAATTAAATAATAAGCTTTTAAGGTTGGTGTAAAAATTGATCCCTTATAGTATATTTAGAGTATAACTGTAAACTGTGTGTTCAAAACAAAGGAACATAAAAATGACTTGAAATTGCAGCTGTGTTTTCAAATTATATTTGTGAAGAGCAGATCTAACATGATAGATAATACAAGTCATCTCCTACAACAGTGACAAGTTCTGACAGTGACAGGAGGATGCCCAGGACAGGATCAAGGCTGTTCCTGACAGTATCATTCTGCAATTAATAATCTTGTGTACTCCCCTTGGCATGCCCAGAACAACCACAGCAATCTGTTTACTAGTTTTAACTCCGTGCTGTCTAAGCCACCATAAGCCCCCTGCAAGCCCCATCAGAATGTTGGATTGAGAAAAAGGGAAATACTGGGGGGAAAAGTAAATTTGTTCTGGCATCAGGTACCCAGCAATTTGGGCGAACAGTTGTTTTTTTAACTTTCCAACAGTGTGAGATTACAGGGAGACCTTCATTTCCACTGAGGTCACTTGATGCTGTCAGAGCAGTGGTCGACACTCAAATGAAAATCTGAAGGGACTTTAGCTCTGTTCAGTCAAACCCAGGTAGGTGCTGACTAGGAGTTATTAACATCTGGTGCTCTTTCTGAATCCTAGGATAGTTCCCTGTGGATCAGAGCTCATATCTAAGCAATTTCAGGAACCATCACCATGGTTCCTGAGTGCCTTAGAAGTTAAAATATATCTTCATAAACCATCTTAACATGTCTTATTTCTCTCTCTCGTCACCCCCGCACAAAGGCTTAAGGTATTTTTAAATAATCCTGGGAAAACTGTATATACTTAATGCCTGTGTGTTGTTGGGATGATGGGGCGGTTCAGGGGCACACTGATTTGCTCCAGAAGCAAATGCCCTACTCCTACAGCAGCTCCCACGAAAGCCACAGCTTCGATCTCCCAGACAAAGAATAAAACTAATAGACTGATGCTGATGTGGGGAGATGTGGCTTCAGTTTTAAATTAGCACAAAAATCTGAAATCCCCAGTAAGGAGTGGCACCGTAGGGCAGCTCTGTGGTGTCTGCCCTTGGCCCCAACCCCACCGTGCTGACCCCAGGGCTCGCGGGCCTCCCCAGGATGACACTCACTTTTCACTATTCCCAAACGAAGATGAACAGTTAGAGCAGATACCACGTAGCAGTACAGGGAATTTCTAGACCCTGATTGTAGGATGAACTCATCCATGTGACTCCTGCACTTGACATGAACATGGAGATAGTCCAAACCATGGCGTATTTACACTGACTGATTGTGTGGCTTAGCTGGTTCCTAATATACCTGTTGAACTGCAGAGACTGTTTGTGCTCGGACAAACTCTTGTTAGCAATGCTTTGATTCCTGTCTGAAATAAAAGGGTATTTTTGCCTCCTGCTTCTCATTATCTTCCATCATTTTTCAGTAACTACCATCTCTTCTCCCCCAAAACAGCCCTTTACTTTGAGCATGGAACTAACAATTTTCTTAAAGCATGTTTATGTTCTTTCCAGAATTGAGGCTTTAGTGTTGGCTTGTTGAGACAAAAGACCCAACATTAAGTGCAGGTACCGGCAGTGTATTTAAGTGGGTTGAATGGCAACTGATACCCACTCCTGTCTGCTCTCAGCAACAGCAGAGCTTCCCTGAAATATGTGCACCGAGTCTGTGACAGGAGGAGTTGTTGGGAAAGCATTCCATGGCCTCTGACCGCTTATTTGGGTTTAATTGGATTAGACATATATTTGAACACAGCACTCAAAGGAGCTGACAGTCTTTCCACAATTTCCCGGCCTGCCTAGTCGGTTTCCTTTTTGATCAGGCACATCCCAGTGCAGGTAGAAAATAATCTAGATACGTGCCAGTTTTTAATTAAATTTGCTGTGACAGGCTGTGTTTAAGCTAGAGTCTCTATAATCATTTGTTTTGCATTTGCTGATGACAGATTTATTTATGTATGTAATCAGAAGTGTAAGCATAATTTCGCTTTTAGAGTTAAGAGAACCTTTTAAATAATATTTTCCCTGGTTTCAGAAAATTTAAACACTCGCATTTATTACTGTCTATAATATCTGAGAAAAAGAACGCCGTGTTTCTAAAGTGCAGCGGAACACATCGTGGAAAGGAAAACATTATACAGAAGTAAATATCTCAGAAGCATTATCCCACTCAAATACACAAAACCATGAGCTGTAGAATTGAATGTCTGTTAAATACAGAGTGGAGTTTTATCAGATTATGTTGCTCTTCCCTGAGAGCTTTCCCTCCATCAGCCAAGGCTGGGTGGCACCTGGAGCCCGAGGGAGAGGCCTCAGACACACCTGAATGTGCATCCAAACCCAGTGACTTCCCTCCCGACCTGGTCAGAAGCCGGCGTGGTGTTTTGGGGTGGAGAGCAAGTGGTAAGACGGGATTGTACAGCTGGAAGCAGCTGTGGATGAAAGTGATGGCTGAGCAAAGGAAGCTGGGCTGCTGCAGGTGGGGACAGGAGAAAGGGGGATGACAGGAATGACCCTCTGGGTGTTGGGAGGAGCAGGACACGGGCAGGAACAAGACAGACCTGGAGCAGCAGAGCTGCCCACAGAGATGTCCGTGGTGAAAACAACAGAGACGCAGATCTGAGAGACATGCTGAAAGAAGGAACAGGGCAAAGCGTAACCAGGGAGAACCTGGGAGCAATGGGACAGCCCTGGAACAGCTTTTGGCTGAGCAGTTACACCGGAATGCACAACCAGGAACTCCTTGTAAAGCCTGGTGGGCAGGGGTGGTGGGCTGAGGGCACAGTGTGCTGTGATGGCCCGAGCGGAGACACTGCCGGGGGTGTGGGACGGACCCGAGCAGAGCTGAGCCAGAGCCCGCACACCGGGGCAGCACAGCCAGGCTGGGGCCCCGCTCTGGGGCCCGTGTGTGTGTGACGGGATTACCGGGAATCGCAGGACACACCACCAGAAATGGAGGTGAGGTCTCTGTGTGTAACTTTCGCGAAAAAGGAAAACCAGAAACAATGCGACCCTATGGCAAGGAGCGGCCGAGGTGCGAGACAGGCCACCCCCTCCAGAGTTTATTGACGAATATGCTGGAAGCGGCCAACAGGAAAATAACGAGGCTCCGCGTGAAAACAACGCGTGAAAAGAGGCGACGCAGACAGGGGACGCCAGAACCGAACTCGCCCGTATCGCAGCCACAGCTCTGGCGTGCGGAGCCCCGCGCTCGGGCATAGCAGCGGCTGTGCGAGCGCCGCCCCTCCCTCGGGCAGGGGGAGGC
>VXAU01000197.1:158302-198439 GCA_013399695.1 Formicarius rufipectus
CTCCTTGATCTCATCCAGAGGAATTCAGGGAGTATCAACAGATGTTCTTCTTATTGATAAGTTCTTACTCCAAGGTTGCGAACTGCTCTCTTGACATCTGTAAACACAGGCCTATTTTTCCTGGGAACTGTACAATGAATTGTTCATAGAATATTCACAGAATATCCAATTTTCTGCATTCTGCCACATGCCACCAGTGTTGATCAATGGAGGAGTGAGAGGTTGTGACAACTGGTGTTACTTGCAGGAGCTAGACACAGGATGTGGAATTCTGCTGCTGGGAAGGTGGTTTCTGAAGGCTTTCTGTGCCCCACATGAATGGGTTAACTCAAGATGAACTCTCTCTCAAACATCTGATGATTACAGCATATAGAAAAACCTCAGATGTGTTTGTTCTCTGGGCTGATAAAGAAAACAAATACTTGTTCTTTTATCCAAGATCCCAAGAATCAGCAGAATTCCAAGACAGTTGGGAAAGCCAGTGGTTGTAGAGACCCACATTTTTGTCTACTCACCAAACTAAAAGACATGTGTCACTGTTGCCTCTCCTCATGTGATAAAAATAAATGTAAGCCAAATACATCACCCCTACATTCAACTGAGCTCATGTTCTCGCTTTCTGAATTGAATGAATTTAATGCTCTTTATAATTGATGATGTTGATTCTCTTCTAGTTCTGCTTACGATAACGTCAACAAAGTTCGAGTTGCTATAAAGAAAATCAGTCCTTTTGAGCATCAGACATACTGCCAGAGAACTCTGAGAGAGATCAAGATCTTGCTGCGCTTCAGGCATGAGAATATTATTGGAATAAATGACATTATTAGAGCTCCAACTATTGAACAAATGAAAGATGTGTATCCTTTCCAAGTGTTGTCAATTATGGTCGCTTCATCCTCTGTTTTGATTTTCTTCCTCACTAAATTTTAGTAAAAGTTGGTTTCTGTTATTGTAATTTGAAAAGGAAATTAATAATATTTGATCAGTTTATAGATAAATAGATAAATGAATTTGATATGTAGATGAACACTAGTTTTATTCTTTCTTTTCTAGGAAAAGAGAAAAATATCAATTTCTGTCTTCCAGGGCAAAGAACTCTACACTGTAGAAAAGATTTAGCTTAGTCACACAATCCTAAAACTGTATTTGCTCTAATAGAGCTGCTGTTAGAACTGATTGATTCGAGGAGAAAATAAAATGGCCAAACTCTGCTATAATTCTCTAAAATTTTCCTAAAGAATAGAATGGATACATCTTGGAGGTAAAAGAATTAAAATGAAGTCAAACACAACCCCCAGTCCTGCAGTGCTTCATGCATTTGTGGAAAGTCTGAAAGTGCATGTGGGCAGGTAAAGATGCCTGATGCACACACACATCTCTGTGCTGCTTGTCACCGTGGCTCTTCTCTCCTGGGAAGTTTGGCTCTGGGTAGCTGTGACTTGTGTGTCTGGCACAGGGAGGCTGTGCCCGGGACACCAGGCCTGGTTTGCAGTCTCGCAGCTGAATTTCCCTCAGTCTGTGGGCATTTGTCCCTGTTGAATTTGTGAGTCTCTGCAGGTTGCTGCCCAGTACAAGCCCCAAGTGTGTGTGGGCAGAAACTGGATTGAATCCAGGTCAAATGTTTGCACTTCACACTATCTGCATGTGGAGTTCAGCCTTTTGTGGGGTTCTGATGCCGCATTTCTGTGGCCATTTTGACTGATGTAAGTGCATACTGTCTGCAAAAAGGTGTCCTGATTGAGTGACCCAGTGGGAATAGCCAGAGGAGAGGGTGGGACTGCCCAACTGCAATGACAGTAGTGTGTTTTCACAAAATCCTGTTTCAGTGAAAAGTGATCATGGAACTACACCCCAAGGGTTTTACAGCCAGATTGAGTTACAGGAGAAGGAGATGTTACTTAACTCGTTGTCAAAACAGATTAAGAAAAATCCCTTTTTTAATGTTCATTGCAATTTTAGCAAAAAAGTAATCTGACTGAAAATACTGGGATTTAATTTTGGTAAGAGAGGGACTGTTGTGTTCAGTGTCAATGTAGCATAATATATATATAGTAGAGAAGAACAACTGAATTTTTGAAGTGGGGAGGTGGCAGAGAAGACTGATAAGAAATGATCAGATCTTTTACCTTTCATGCTTTTATGGAAGTGCAAGTAAGTATCTCAGAAGCTTGTTACTAATTTGCTTAGAAACCAGCCTTTGTTTCTTGGCAAGCAGGATAGGAACCAGATGAAATTAAGATTCCAATAAAAATCAAGCTCTACTATAAAGAAATACGGGTTTATGATGATTAATTTGAGAGGACCACATGTTGGTGCCTCATAATTGTCAGAAAACAGACAAGAGAAAAATTGTTCTAGAAGTTCCATTGAGTGCTATATATTGATATCTAACATGACTCCACATTTATTTTGCTGCCTTACATCTAATGCCTCACAGATACATTGTGCAAGATCTTATGGAGACAGATCTTTACAAGCTCTTAAAGACTCAGCACCTCAGCAACGACCACATTTGTTATTTCCTTTACCAGATTCTGAGAGGGTTAAAATATATCCATTCAGCCAATGTGCTTCATCGTGACCTCAAACCTTCAAATCTGCTGCTCAACACCACGTGTGATCTCAAGGTGAGGCAAAATGTCTTAAAAATTCTCCTACCATGGTCTTCATAAACTACCTGCTGTAACCATGAATGTGTGTTTTGTTTTTTTTTTTTTTCCTGGGGATTAATGTGCTTTTTATACCTGAAAGATTGCCGAAACACTATTTGGTTCGATAAAGTAATTTTCGAGATTGGAGTGACTAAGAATCTCTGTTATGCTGCTGTAATGAGTGCATCACTGTTTCCATCTGGAGGCTGACTTGGAAATGGCCTCTTTGAAGGCTGCATGAAAATACTGATCTGAAGCAGAATCATGTTTACCTCAAATGTAAACTCAGAACTGTGTATATTTCAAGTTTTGGTTTCTCTGTTAACACTTAATGTTTCATTGTTCATGTTATTGGACAACTAAAGGGGCGTGTGATACTCAGTGCTGATTAAATGCACAGCAATTACTTGGAGAGAGAACGTTCCTAATTTGCATTTCCAGCGATGGGCTCTGTACTCGTTAATACTACAGAAGGATGAGCTTAGAGCTGTTATGATTCTTGGAAAATGTCAGCTCAATGCTTAGTGGCATTCAGTAAAGCAAACCAAGTGTGAAGAATCAGAACAGAAATAGAGAATAAAACAGAAAACATGCCATTCTCTACCTTTCAGTTGGTTTTGAGTCTTCAGTTTGGTGTGATCATAGCTATCACATTTCTCCCTATGATGTCTTTGAAAATGAAGAGACCAGGATTTCAAAGTACTGCTCTCCCTATCAGGAAGAGCTATTTAGCCCAGATTTCCTCTGCCGGAAGATGAGGATGAGAGAGAATACAATAGAATTTGATAACATTATTAGTGGCATAGGGAGGGTGAATAGAGAACAGTTGTTCACTGTCCTTACCTGTGAAAAAGGCCGGTGGGGATGAAAGGAGCAGCTGCTGTTCTCTTACAGCATCATTAAGCTGTGGAATTTGGTATTGCAGAGCACTGTAGATACTGCAGTTTGGAAAAAACACCAAGCAAGTTTGCAGGAAAAAAAAAAAAGCTATTGAATGCTAGCTCTGGTTTTGAGTCCCATGGAAGGTGAGAGAGGCACTGGAGTATGTTCCCTCTCACACTGTCCATCATGTACGTGCTGCTGGCCACTGACAGAGTGAGATTATGGACTTTACAGGACGTGATCTGGTGTGGTACAACTCTTTGTTGTCCACTGTGTTGCTCCTAATTACCCTCTGGTTTTTAGTGTAGCTCTAGCTTTCTCAATTAAAAAAAACTCAAGCAAAACAAAAGTACCCTCTTCAAAGTGTGAACCAGTACAGGCTGTACAGGTTTGCCACAATTCCAGGAGAAGTCTTTGCTGGTTGCGTGCCGGTCCGTTCTGAGTACTGGCTACATGATTGGTTTGCTTTACATTCCCACTGCTGCCTGTCAGCTTTTCCTACTGCTCTGCTGAGCTGGTCACCTCTGAGTCCTCCTGTGGAATTTCAGCAGCTGTTACTACATCAGATCCATTCAAAGGCATTAAGCCCTCCATGAAAGAAATGGAGTTAAATCTACAATAACTGTGATAGAGGCAGGGAAGTACAGTTTGGGTGTAGCTCTGTGTTACGTGTAATTTAAGGCAATAAAATAATAAAAGGCAATGTTTTAACACAAATAAGTTGGTCATGAAAAAGAAGGTGAGTTCAATGTACAGTGAAATAATACAATATGACCTTAGTACGTTCTGTTACAATTTCTTTATCAGATTTTCAGGCAGTCTGCTGCTGCAATATGTGTTCCTGGTGCAGAGTATAGGAGTCTGTACGACAGAGCATTTGCTTTTTCGTACCCTAATGGGAGCTCTGGTGCTGTACAAATACCACATCTAAAACTTGAACAGCAGAACTGGGGACAAAACCAGTACATGCTGGGCCTTGTCTGCTGAACGCTGAGCTTGTACCAACCTGTTCCTTTTGGGCTGTTGTGCAAGTCTGTGTGTCAGCTCTGTACAGGGGCATGCATAGAAGGTTGGGTATTGTACACAGACTCAAAACAATTACAGTGAAGCAATGTACAATCACACTTTTGGAAGAAGGAAAACAGTTTGTTCATCTTGAGTGGTACTGCTGTGAGCTTCTTTAATGGTGTTAGAAGAGAGAGTTGTTGCTCTCTCCTGGAGTTCAGAGTTCTACAGGTTGTAACAAGAGCTCCTTCTGTCTGCTCCCTTAAACATGATCTTGACCTCTGGATTATAGATTTCATTTCCAGGAAAACATACATGAGTCTCTATTGACCTGATGAGTTTGTGAGCCCGATGGCTTGTCCTGATCAGCTGAAAGACTCCAGGCAGCAGTGCAGAACCTAAAGCTGTTTCTGGGTGAAGCTGTTTTTGGGTGAAGCTACAGACTTCAGTGTTTGAGACCTTAAAGATGACTTATCACATGGGGAATGTAAGCTGGTGAAAGTACGTAATTTGACTTAAGTACCGTCTCTTGTTACGTATTTGCAGTGAAAGATTAGGTTTGAGATTCCTTGAAAACTACTGTCTTGGAATCTCTCTCCAGTGAGGGTCCTGTGTAATAATAAAAATACTGGTCTTCTCTTTTGCAGCCTGGCAGCTTTTCCATGAATGAGATTAATGTATACTGACATGCCACTGACAGGCTGGAATATACTCTAAATAGTATTCAACATTTTTAGAAGTATTTTCACATGATTCCATGATTCTCTGCATCCAACAATTTGACCTGTTTTGTAGTTCTGTAAATGAAGTAAGTTACATAGAAACTCTCATGGCCATGGGATTTTCCTAGGCAAGTCGCAGTAGTATTTCAGAAAATTAGGTCAAAGTTATTTTAAACAGATTCCCAACTAAAATGTTGCAGTTTTCAGTGTTCCAAGTTTCTCCAGTGGAGAATCTACTCCTTTGACTTGGTTAAAACACAAACATACCAGAGCAATATTATAAGTTGTGTTTTTCTGTCTGCAGAGTGAAAACTCCCAAGTATTAAACAACAAAGAATTGCAACAGTCTTGAAAGGAAAGCGATCAGAGAGGGTTTTTAAAGGAAAACTGCTCGTTGTTGTTCAGCTCTGGATTTCATCAATTACTCTAGAAATGCAGCTGTTTCAGCTACAATCATCAGTAACAACTCAACTTAATGGCGGCCTCTGTTTACTTTTATACAAACACAGGCACAGGTTACTCAACAATACAACTGCAGATATTTCAGTATCTTAGTAGTACCGTTGGGTGTCATTTCATTTGCTTAGTAAATGGTCATATGTACATGATCCTCCTAAATCTTCCCATCTGCTTGATAGCTTCATCCAATTTTAAGCCATCTCTGTTTTAAAAAACCCCAACCATCCCTGATACTGATAGCAAGAACATTGTTTTCAAAAAATGGAAGCTAAATATATAAATAGGATCCTGGCTTTTTATTTATTTATTTAGAGGGGAAGTAATTTTTCCTCTCAGTAGCATCTGTTCTGTCTCTCCAAGACATGAAGCACTGACTGACATACCTGGGTCTTTCATTATGCAGTTTTTTATGCTCTGCTATAACTTAGTCAAAATGCCAAGAATGTTTGCCTGTCACTATGTTGCTCTCATAATTTTTATTTTTTTTTTTAATTCTAATTGAGACTCCTAGAAACAAACTTCTCCTGTGCTTTGACTGCTACCCATTATTCTTTGTATGGGCACAGCGGCTTCACAATTCCCCCCACCAGCTGCTTTGTTCAGTGTGTTCGGTTGCTACACTTGGCACTGCAGAGCACTGACCTCTGCAGCTTCCCTGGTCCCCTGCACTGGCACTGCAGGCACAGCTCTGCATCTCCTGCTTCCCTTTATTCTGCTGTGCTATAGCGCACAGCACTTTTGTCAGCTCTGCAGCCAAAACCCTCTTCCTTGGCATCTTCAACCTTGCAGCCTTTTTCACTAATGGTGTTTCTTCTTTTTTGCTTAACCTGTTTCTGCTCCAGAAGGCAGCAAGGGCTTTCTCCCATTTTAATGAGCTCTCTATTTAATTTTTCTTCCTTTCCATCCCAGGTGCATTTTTCAACTTGAGAGATTCACAGGCACCTTTTCTAATTCACTTCTTGTTCCTCACTATGGACCAGAGTGTGCTTTTCTTCTTTTGTTTTAATAGTAACAAACCCTAGCACTTTTCTTATGTGTAATACTAGAATTCTGCACAAGTCTCCTTGCCTGTAGTCTTATCTGGCTTTTTTTCTGAGGTTAGGAGGAAGAGACTACAACAGTTTTGCCTGCCTGCCTAAGTCTCTAAGCTGTCCTCTGCAGTTTCTTTGCTTCTGTCTTTATAGGAGACTCTTCTGATTATTTGTACTGAGTCTCTTTATGTAAGCTGCTAATTGCACTCGAGGCAGCTGCTCTGGTCCTGTAGCCTGGGAAAACCTTGACATGTTCAAAAGGGTTCTTTTGGGTTTTGTTGTCCAAGGATTCAGGGCATTTGGTTTATTTTTTTAATATGTAGCTAAAGCCATGCTGTGCAGCCTGGCTTGTGACATTCATCACTGTCTTTTCTTCAGACCCTGTGTTTGACAGTCAGCTGCTGAACCTTGTCTTTCAGATGTGGCTTTTAGTCAGCTGAATCACTTCTTCCCTAACCAATCTATCAGTTGTCTCACAAACAGGTTGTCCCTTTAGGAAAATGAAGGAGTATCTGTCAGAATGCAGTGAGGTTTCTGTGGCTGTGGTACGATTATCCATTACTGAGTTATTGACTGCAACATAATGTTACATTGTATTTTGAATATAATCGATGTACACAATTAACTCTAAAAGAATAAATATTATAAAACCTACACAGCAGAGGAACCTCCCAACTGTTTGCAACTCCTGCATTTGATGCTTTGTTTTCTTGAGAGTGCATATTCTTTCATGCAAATATGCTTTGTGTGGAAATCATGAGCTGGTATTTGGGGGATAGCAGAACTGTAGGAACATGTCTAATCTGCCACTCAACAATCTTGCCATTGACCTTTGGGAAGGTAAGAAAGGAGCAGCTGCTCTGCTCTAGAACACTGTCTGTCTCCACATTTTCAGTTTTCTTCATTTCTCTCTGGAGAGAGGGGACATTATACAGCTCTGCAAGCCATGGGGCTTAAACCTACCTTCTCCTTTTTGCTGAACTCACTAGTCTAAATCAGAGTTTATTTTTTTTTCATGCTTAGATGAAACTATTTACCTGCTACAGTGTTGAGAAGTATTTTCTTGCTTTTTATTTTTTTGGGGATTTTTTTTCTGTAAGCTCATGCTTCCTTCAACAACCTGTCATCTCTCCATTCTATCTCATGATTGGAAATGTTGTTTCTCATGCAAAGTCACAGTTATAATGGTAGCTTTTATAAGAATGGGTGTTGAACTTTGTTACAAATATATTGGTTGCTAATTCTGTTTTCTGTAAATGTTAATTGCTTTCTCATTTTGTATTCTGGTGGATTTCCAAGCGCTTGGAGCAGTGTATTTTGCCAGCTGTGTGGCAGAGGTGCTGTTCAGTAAGCCCACTGTGGAACATAAGTTGTGCACCAGGAATATCTTTTTTTCCCCAAGCTGTTTATTATTCTGGCCCCCAGATGGTGATTGGATACTCTTTGCAATTGGTCCAAAACATTCTTCTTAACCTTTGTGCACTAATTTTTTTCTAAAAACATGTGTTGCCATCGGTGTATTTGTAGGTGTTATATCCTTGGTTGGGAACTGATGAATTGGTTGTTAGTATATTGGAAGATACATGTCTAATGTACCTTTTTTTCTGTTTATTTTTCTAAACCCAGATTTGTGACTTTGGATTGGCTCGCGTTGCAGATCCCGATCATGATCACACAGGATTCTTGACAGAGTATGTGGCCACACGTTGGTACAGGGCTCCTGAAATCATGCTGAATTCTAAGGTGAGAACCACAGTGTGCTGCTCAGTGCTCCTGTGCTGGTTACTCCTCTGCTTTGGGGATCAGAATGCATGCACAGTCTTCAGGAAAAGTGGTAATGGATTTGCAGTACAATTACTTCCTTGCAATACATTTGTGATTCCAGAATCAGTTATTGGATACTACAACCCAGTAACCATGTGCAGGACTTCCCACATCTCCAGTTCCTTGGCAGTCACGAGACTGCTTCCATGAGTGCTCTGCTGCTGAGCAGGACAGAGCGTTAGGGAGGAGCATTCCTCTGCTGCCCTCATGAACACTGCAAATGCTGCCTTAACCTTGACATCTTAATTTAGGTTCAGAATGTATAATGAGGGTGAATCTGATTCTGAATGAAGGCATGTGATCTTTGTTACATGTCAGTCTTAATTGCATTCCCATAGTCACCATGAAATCATTCCTTTGTTTTTCACATTGTTGGAGTTACTATGATGTTCTTCTGTGGCCCTTGGAAGGACTGTGCAGTCCCTGTGTGCTGCACGTTATGGGTCTCCTTCAGAACCCACAGCAGAACACCTGAGTGACATCTGGGGCTGTGCTTCATATTCTGAGAAGACTGTTGTTCCCTTGTGATTTACAGCTTCGGGTGGGTTTGGATTGTGGAGGCAATAGTGTGTCTGAGGTGCTTTTAGAAAATAGACATCTGACCGCTCCAGGGCTCCACATGTGTTTAGGATGCTGTCAGGAGCTGTGGAATTGATAATACTTGGTTTCCAAAATTTGTTAGTTTAAATTTACTATAAAATTAGAGAGTCTCAAAAATTTGCAGTTGGTGATAGATTTAGCTTAACTTAGAGAATTCTTTTGGAAAAGCATGTCCTGGACACTTCAGTTCTTGCTCCCCCTTTAAAGTAGTGTTTAGATAGACGATTCTTAATTATTTTATTCTGTACAGAAAAAACAAACAGCATGAGTAAGCATGACTCATCTAAAAAAAAGAAAAAGATTGTGTGCACTTTCACAATTTACTAATGTAACATGTTGCTGCAATTATGCAAAATTTGACAGAAATGTGTTGCTGCTTCCCCTGCAGGGTTACACCAAGTCTATTGACATCTGGTCAGTGGGCTGCATTCTGGCAGAGATGCTCTCCAACAGACCTATCTTTCCAGGAAAACACTACCTTGACCAACTTAACCATATCCTTGGTAAGCTTTATAGAAAACAGTGTTTCCACATCCATCTGTCTCTCTCCATCTTCTCTCCCAGCTGGGCTGGTCTTTCTCCTGGGGGTCGGTGTGTAAGGTGTGGATCTGCAGGGGGATCAGCTGGTCCCTGTAGTTCTTGCTGCATGGATTTCTACAACTAAGCATTGGTTTGGGGACAACTAGAGAACACTTACGAATTTATTTACTACATCAGCAGAGATGTTTTTAAAATAAAATTTAAAAAAAATATATATTTAAAGGCTCATATATTATTAGGTCCAGGTCAAATTTTTAAAAATTTCTGTAGATAAACCACTTTACTGGAACTTTTTAACAGGTCAGTGATCATTAGACAACTGAAATGCTTTTGTTTATTTAAAAAATGTCTTATCAAAGGTTTCTAAAAAAACTTCTGAGCTATTTTGTGGTCTGAAATCTTCTTCACAGAAGTTTTAATACTGAGTTTTAGCAGATATGATACAACTGTATTAATGTGCTTTTCACAGAATGCACTGTTTGTATTCATTTTTTATAGGTATACTTGGATCCCCTTCCCAAGAAGATTTGAATTGTATAATAAATTTAAAGGCCAGAAACTATTTGCTTTCCCTACCACACAAAAATAAGGTACCATGGAACAGGCTGTTTCCAAATGCTGACCCCAAAGGTATTTTATGCTCTATTACATTCTATCAAAGTAATGGTAGGATGGGACTTTTTGACATTACCCTAAGATTTTCTCCTTCTCTATACTGGAAATAGAACATGCATGTCTTTTAAAACACCATAAATCTAATACAAAATCACAAACCAGTGTGAAACTGGCTTTTTAAATTTAAATTTTTAGTAATTCTAAGATTACGTCATGGTGTTTGATCTTTAACTTACGTGTAAAATCCAACCCCCAGTCTTTGGAAGCAGGATACATTTTCAAGTACAAACATCACAGTTGAATTTTGACATCAGCATCAAAGCCCTGAACTTTGTTTCTCATATCAGATCAGAGACAGCAGCTTGTTGCTGCTCTGGGTAGGGTTTGTGCAGACTGTGTGTTAGCTCTAGGTCAAACAGAGTCATGTCAGTCAAAGGAGGGGGTCTTTAGGCCCTGTAAAAGATGAACATTTAATGGGTTAAAAAATTCAGTTATAAGTGGAGTAAATGTTATAAAAGCAAGAAATGCAATAATTGTTGCCTTTCTTAACCAGACTTTAGTAAAGGGTAAATTTAGTCTTGTTTTACTAGATAGTAATTAATTTGCCTTTTAAACTCCATGCAATTTTAGGGTGCTTGTGTTCAGAGCACAGTGCTCTGTTACCTGCTCTGACCCAGTTCATAAGTCACTTCTGTCTTAACCGATTTGATAAATTCACTCTTAGTGGATATGATCAGGTACAGAAGTACCATGTAAGAGCTGATTTCTGCAGATGGAACTGTGCCGAGCTGATTATCCTTGTCATTGAGAGAAACGGGAGTGATTTATTCTGCTTTTATAACAGTGCTCATCAATGTGAGAATTGTTACTGGGGGCTTTTTCAGCTCAGATTGCAAATGCTGGTGCCTGAGCTGAGGGAACGTGCCGTTTGCTGACTTGTGCAGCACCTTCTCATCGACATCCTCAGAGCAGCTTTGACAGGGCTGCTTTTCAAAGAGCTGCATGTCAGTCACTCCAGGAACAGAGCTGTGCACAATGTGCTCAGGCACAGAGGGAGCACGTGAGCTGCCAGCACTGGGAACACGACAGCGAAACACCCGGTGTTGATTGTGCTGCAAGGTGGAAGCTTCAGGAGCTGCCACTGAATGCAGTGGGAAATACGGCTATGCAGCTTATCCCAGGGCACAGCTGCCACTGCTGTGCTGCAGCAAGAAACCTCTGTTCTGGTTCATAATGCTGTAGTGAGGAGAAGAAATGAGATGGAATTGAGGATAATGGAGATATCTTTGGGCTTCTTGCTCCTATAATCAATCTGTTTTCTTTCCTTGGAAAAGGGAAATGTGGTATAATCAATGTAGCTGAACAACTGCAGTAGCATGACATTTGTCCAGTTTCATCAATCCTCATTCTCTGTCTTACTGGACCTTCAAGTTCCCTATGGATTCTTTTTGAATTGTCTTCAGCAGATTTTGCCTGAATCTCATGAATATAAATATATTTGCATCGTCTCTGGAGAGTATCTTCTGGGCTGCTGATTGTGGTAGAATAGTTCACTGTGGTGATCCAGAACTCCTAAAGACTCTGGATGACGTTTTCATCCATAAACAGCCAAGTTTTCACAAAAGAGCATATTCTTAGTTATTTATTTCAGAAAAGCTCTAGCTTGATTTGGATTTTGGCATAAAAGTCCAAAGCATTTTTCTGAGAGAAGAAAAGGTCTCATCTATTTAATTTCTGCTGTAGTTAAAACCAGATTGTTCTATAATGCTCTGTGCGCTTCCTCCTTTGACATCCATTCTGAGGCTGAAGGGCTTTGGAAGGGTGACCCTTCCTTAGAGCAGGTCATGCCAAAGGCAGCTGTAGCCCAGGACTGGCGATGGATGGGCAGACTGAGATACCCTGCCCAGGTTACAGTCACACT
Organism: Formicarius rufipectus; assembly: GCA_013399695.1. NCBI lineage: Eukaryota > Metazoa > Chordata > Aves > Passeriformes > Formicariidae > Formicarius > Formicarius rufipectus. Next base: position 170,553 of record VXAU01000197.1, read on the forward strand.
CCTGTCACTGCTGCCCTGGCCAGGGAACTGCAGATGAACAGTGGCATTGGCACAGAACTTGGGGTGCTGTGTGTTCTCTGTGATCAGTGTTTGGAATGCTCTGTGGAGTGTGTATTAAATTCTTGCTCACTTTTTTCCTCTCTTAGCACTTGATTTGTTGGATAAAATGTTGACCTTTAATCCTCATAAGCGGATTGAAGTGGAGCAAGCTTTAGCCCATCCATATCTGGAGCAGTATTATGATCCAAGTGATGAGGTAAAGACATTGTTAAATGTCAACATTGATTAAATGATACAGCAGGTTATTTTCTACTTTAGTTTACGGGTGGTGTTTCTACTGCTGTAACGGAGCTGAAGAAGGAATTCCATCAATGTACCAAAATTTTGTATTTCTTGCTTTAGTACAACATTTTGGAGATGCCACACAATAAAGCTAAGGTGTCCTCTCCAGAAACTGGAGATTCTCAACTCATGTGGCCTTGTTCCATAATGTCTGAGATGAAGGAGGGGAATGACTGAGTTTGCCCTTAGAGTATGTTTTAAAAACCCTGAATCAGAACTTGCTGTAATGTACAGTTTTGAGGAGATTTCTGGTTGGTTTTGGCAAAGAAGGGAGGAGGAAATAAACTAGTTTTCCCTTAAGGGACAAATATGTTTATTCCAAGATATACGAATGTTTAAAGTAATTTTTTTCTTCGGGTAGATACTGTGTTATGAGCCTGTAATAAATAGTTTAACTTGTGATTTAGATTTGAGTAGCTTCTTACTGTGATTTGATTTAAAATTTGCTGAACTAATATATAAAGCACATACAGGGCTAATAGAAGGAGTTCTGCCTTGAAGGCTGCACTGTTAGATATTTTTGTGAAGGGCATTTTCCGATTTGTTTCCCATTTGTACAAGGGCTGCATGAAATTCAGTGGAAGAGTAATACTGAAGTAATAATATTTCTTTGTGTCATCAAGCCTGTAGCTGAAGCACCCTTCAAGTTCGATATGGAGTTGGATGACTTGCCGAAGGAAAAGCTGAAAGAACTGATTTTTGAGGAAACTGCGAGATTCCAGCCAGGATACCGATCTTAAATTGTGTGTAGGTAAAGTCACAGCAACTGGGAACTGCTTGGGCAGGGGGAACAACTGGGGACTTTGTTGCCGTTGGTGAGACGTAGGATTGCCCCAGTAACTTCCTGTCCTCAGTCCTGTTCTGTTCCTGAGGGAACCGGTTGTTTGCCCACAGCACTGAAGTGCCGTATGGAATCCAGGCAGTTGTCCCAGATGTTTACCTGATTTATAGGTTACTTTTAAGGAATAAGGATTACATTTCAATAGTGCTGCTTGGAATGAAAGCGATGGTAGCACTTTGAAATGCAAATTGTATTCAAAAAACATTTTAAGGGGCAGTGTTCTTCATATATTACAGATTATTTTGTCATGTGGCTCCAAATGTTTTTAAAAAACCCCTCCTCCTAAATGTAACAAACAGAGGAGAAATCAAATTATTTTAATGGAAAAAAAACCCCAAACATGAAGCTTCAGTATGAATTAACTTCAGTTTTAAGTAACTCTGAAACAGTGTGAGTAAATGAGTAAATAAGAACATGCATCTAAATTTTCATAAATTAGTTGTGATTAATCTTCCTAATATTTTGAAGATCTAAAATTTTAATTTAAAATGTACTGATATTCACTGACTTTTTTTTTTTTTTTTTAATTTTTTTTTTTATTTTATTTTAAATCCATGAGCTTAACTGCTCTTCCTGCATCACAGGGCTTGCAGGTCTCAGGAGTTTCATGCAAAATTGGCCAAACACTGACTTGAATAATTTTTGTAATACTTGTGAAACCTCTGTGATACTAATAGATTAAAGTATCAAAGTTTTATGACTGGAAAGGAAAAACCTACCAAAGACAAGAGGCTGTTCTGGGTTGCCTGGTTAATGCTCTCTGTGCTGTCCTCCATCCAGCAGCATTCCACAATCACTGGTTTGTATGGGCAGTTCCAGCAGGAAGGTGAAGTTCTGAGCCAGGGAACTTACTCACTGCCAGAAATTCCCAGCTCTGCTGGCAGTGTGTAGGAACCTTGTGGCTTTGCTTTAAGCAATAATTCTTCTGTACTAAAAATTTCAGTTTCTGCATTGCACATACTCCCAGGTTTTTATTTAATGATGAATTCATAGGAAAGAAAATTAAAAAAAGTGGAGGAAACTTTCAAAAATACAGTTTTTACTTAAATAGGGTAACTGCTGTTGCTTCTGGCTTGAATATTCAGATTATAGAAGCTCACAAATGAAGTAATTTCGATTTTTACAAATACTGCATTTTGTTTATTTAAGCTTGCAAGCTGACATTGAAACTCCTGCAGTAATGACACGTTAGGGAGATCTGAGGGTCACACAGCTGGCTCTTCACAGTTGGGCGTTGCCAGCAGGAGCAGAGCTGGGACACAGTGCCGTGACTGGTGTTCATTTCCTACCCGTGTTTTCTAAAGCTGGTTCTGTACAAGAGCACAAGATGTGCATGTACACACCAAGCAAGACTATTACCTAAGCTTTTGGGAGCAAGATGAAACCTGTTGCTAACAGGCTGCAGTGTCAGGGAAGGGACAGTGAGTAACTACCACTGTGGTAAATCATAGTTTGTGATCTCTGCTGCTTGCCTCTTTGCCCAGACCATACTTACCTAGGTTGTATTAGGGATTAAGGGATAAAGGGATTAGGGATAAAGATATCAGTGATCCGGTGCAAGTGGAAATTTCTGGTTTGCTAAAAATGTTACCTTCAAATGCTACTGTGCAGAGTTGATTTGGCCAACAAGATAATGAAATTGAAATACTGTACTTAGCTTGATAAGGATATGACGGTAATTTGTCCAAGTGATTTGTGGTTAGGATTGCCAACTATGCCACAGCACAACAGTGTAAACATAACTTGTTGACATCCTGTTGAGGGCCAGCCCCCAGGAGTTGGCCTAAAGTGGACAGTGACAGTCTCCTCCTGGGCATTTCTACTCCCTGCACTTCCCCTGGGTTTTGCGAGCCAGCTCTTCTCTCTGGGCTGTTTCTTGAAATTCAAAATGTCCCCCTGGGCTGCAGTTTTTGGAACTGAGAGGCAATGTGAAAATTTTTGGTTCAGACAAGCAAATAGTGTCCCTCAGTGATTAGTTATGTTTAATCTTCCTAAACTGAATTTTAGTTTAAAATGGACTGCCCTGATATCCACTGTCTCTGACTTATTTTTTAACTGATACTGGTCGTGCTGTCTGACTCATGGTACACACAGTGTGCACAGAGCACGGCAATAGGAAAGTGTTTGTTTTAAAAGGCAGTGTTAAAGTTTCTTCACTGAAATGTGTCTCTGCTCTCTTTTGTAGGACAAGGACTTAAAGGACTGGGCATGCTGAAACGTTGCTGTTCCTCTTCCCAGTTCTTTATTGTTGGTCATGTCTTGTGGCCTCTCTCAGCTTATCCACTAACTCCTTTGAGCCATTCAGGAGGGCGGTTCCTGGTAGTTTCGGCTTTTCATGCTTTCAATGAATCTTTTAAGGCTGAAGAATTGTAATTGACACTCCTATGCGTAATGCCCATTGTTGACCTGTTGCAGTACTGTACTGTACGTGCACCTACTGCTGCCCGTGTTTTAACTGCTTGCTTTCTGGTTTGAAAGATGCAGTGGTTCCTTTCACTCCTGGATCAATATCCAAGAAGATAATTCATTAACCTTTAAGACGTTTACACCATGAACTATGTTTTCCTGACTTTACTGAAGTCACTGGCATTTTTTTTTTCTTTAGAAAAGCTACTATTCAGGGCACTTTAAGTCAGTGACATCCCAGATTTTTTTTGCACGTCCTTTTTAAGTAGAAATGGTTGGTTGGCATCCAGCGGAGTGTGTACCATTGTGCTATGGATTGCAGCATAAGTCATGTTCATGTTAATCTTGCTTATGCACTTGTTGGGGTGTCCTGTGCTGTACATACAGGTATTCTATACAATGTAAGAGCCACATAGGAACCCAACTTAACAGCATTCATCTAAGAAACATTTTTCCGCATATTGACAAAATTTGTACCTTTTTCTCCATGCTTTTTCTAAAAGAGATAATTTACATTTTAACCACGTTGGAGGCATAGTACTCCCAAAGTTCATCCCGTGTAGTGGTGTTTCTGGGAGCAGCATGGCGTCACCAGCCTCTGTTCGCTCCCCTGAGCTGGAAGGTTAGAAAGCCTACAGTGGCACGATGACCCCATGGCTGGTGCTGCTCTCTGGGGAAGGCAGCCCTATCTGGTGGCAAGCAAGAAAAACAAAATGTGGTGTTAATAAACTCAGTCTACATCCTGCATACCAATGAGAAGTGCTTCAAATGAGGATTGATAGTTTTTACATTTGAATTTAATCACTGACATTCAGAATTCTTGCAGAGAGGAACACTGCATCTTTAAATGAGAAAGTTTGATTTTCCTTTTGCTCCTACAGCATGTCAGCATCTCAAGTTCATTTCTTGCAACCTACACTATGGTGATTTGTAATCAAGCCTCCATGAGCTCGTGACATGAAGTACTGTTCTGTTGTCAAGTACTATCAAACTTTTCTGATAATGCTGAGTTAGGACAACCAAACAAAGCTAGCACTAAATAATGTTTAAAATTGTATACCTTTTAATGATCTTTTCAAGTATTTGTTACTGAAATTGTATAATGTGGAGTTTACTAGGTGTTATGTTCCAGTGCAGTGCCTCCTTTTCTTTCCCCACTGCTCTCTGTGGTGAGAAATTTGCCTTGTTTAAAATAATTACTGTGCCCTCGCATGACTGTTAAAGCTTTCTGTGCAAAGATGATTGTCTAAGTGCCACATGCCTATGATTGAGAAAAAAAATAATCTATTGTTACCTCTGAGTTGTGTTCAACTGAAATGCTATTCAACAAATAACTTAGGAAAAATAGTTCTATTTTTAGCTTTTCATATCTCTGCTGTCTTTTTCTCATTTTATTTTGGCAGCAGTGAAGAATGGATTGTATAAAGACTGCTTGCTAATATGAACAAAATGCACTTGTAATTCCTGGAAATAAATTTAAATCTTATATCTTCACATTAACATTAAGAATTAGTTTTTGGTTTCCTCTTGGGTAATGTCTTTGAATGGAAATCAGGTTCAGTTGTTACTGTAGTATATAAGGATGCTGGCTGGTTAATAACTCCAGGCTTCCTCATACCATTTAGTCTGCTCTTCAGAGAAATTTAGAAAGCCATTAACTTAGACTTCAGTAGATAAGGGTGCTTTTACAAGATTCCATTTTGAAATTTCTTTTTCCTATAGTTTTAGTCTGCCAAAACTGATTTTTAATAAGCAAGGGTTCATCATTAAAGGGCATTTTCCATTAGGAAGTTCCTGTGGTACAAAATCTCTGTTTTGGGGAACAAATTCGGAGCATTGTCAGGACACTGCACAGGTGACCATTGGATCGTGGTGTGGAACCTATGCTAAAAACATTTCTGTAGAAGAAATATGCACTTGACTGTTGATACCAGTGTAGAAATTTCTCTTGACCTTTCTACACATCTTTACCAAACTGCTTTTCTCACTCAGTTTTGAAAAGTTGAAATATTTCTAGAATCTCTGCTACTTGTATTGATCATCATTACAACAGGAATCATGTTTGGCACGGTTGGAAAGATGACTGTTACTGAAATTAGTTTGTAACACTTCAATTTTAATTTATTAAGGAAGAACTTTGGCAGCTTACTTCACCCTTCTCTTTCCCAATTCTTTTTTTTTTTTTTTTTTTCATACTTTCATTTTGTATGTTTGGGGAGGTGTAGACTTTCCTTTGCATCCCATCTCTCCAAGTGAGAAGCCGAGGGTTTGCTTTACCTAATGTCTGGTGCTTTCAGGCTTTCTTCCGTAGCTACTCTTGCTGAATCCAACTGGCATCCATCAAGATCCATAACCACATTCATCAGTCTTTTACTGAATTGAGTAAACACTGTTGGGTTGAATTTGTTGATGTGTCACATGCTGAAGCATGATTTGGTTTTTTGTGTGTGTTGTTTTTTTGTTTTGGTTTGGGTTTTTTTTTGTTTGTTGTTTTTTTTTTTTGTTTTTTGGTTTTTTTTTGGTCAGTTTCTGAAAATAGTTTATAAGAAGGTGCCTCTAACAACACTGTGTTAGGTTAGTTATGTCATCATTTTGCATTGGGTTTTTTTCTTTATGCAGTTTTTATATTTTATAGCAGAGAACAGCAACTCTTAAGTAGCATGCATATTTCATGGTAAAGATGCTTTGGGAATAAGGAATGTAAACAGTTCACTGTCAAAAACATTCCAACCTTACAGCTGAAAAAAAATATGCAAACACAAAATTCTCATGGCTGCTTTGGCACATAAGTGTGTGCCTCTGCTGTCCTGTCTGCCGCCAGCCCCGTCCCCGCCCGTGAGAGGTGATAGCGGCGCCCGGGCCGTGCCGGGAGCAGCAGCAGGGACGGAACTCGGCAGTGGCCACGCCCGAGGAGCTGAGCAGGGCCTTCCTGGCAGAATGAGAGAAACAAACCTGTTGTTGCTGCCCACTGGAATATGCTACGATATATTTATACCATGTCCAAGTTGTTTGCTGAGCAACTGTACTATAGATTTAAACTTTATTAATATATATTTGCTTATGTTAGTGTAGTTTATATAGTCCTTGGTTATTGATAAATTTATTGTGTTGTTACAGCACAGTGATATGGTATAAATATAGGTCTATACATACACACCATATACTTATGAATTTGGTCCCTTGCATAGTACTTTTATATTTGTACAGCAATGTCTTCAAGCAATCCCAGATTTTAGGGAAAATATTTTTGTAAATGCAGTGGTTTAAACAAAAAAGTCCAAACAATCCTTTTACTAAGTTTTAAATACATTTGTGGTTCAAAATGGTTTAGTTAACAATTGAAATCAAGACACTAAATTAGTGAAAAGTGCACATTAGTAAAGTGAAGCTTACAGTGGTATTTGTAGCATGTGCTGTGATCAAACCAAGTGACACATCGCTGGAAATGTAAAAGTTGGACTACATGTGTAAATCTAGAACAAACTTCTAAAGGTTGCAGCTGGTTTACTTACTATTGTTGCCTTTTCTCGTGTTGTATCAGTGTAGAGCACTCTTAAAATACTCAAACTGCTTTGTCTTTGCTTTGTACTGTTGGTGCCTTCTTAGTCATGTACCCCACAAGTCCTGCATAGCTAATTTAGTTAATGGTAAGTTTAAAATAAAAAAGCAAAGGAAGATTTTATAAAAAATAAATCATTTTCTGTATGTTCTTATTCATTGTAACAATTAAACATTTATATTGTGACAGATTTGTGATTTGGTTAATCTGTATAGATCAATTGTAAGTAGCAAAGGTTTATATTTCGTCTTATTCTTTTGATGTTGTAAACGTTTGTGATTTTCTTTTTTAAATCAGGTAACTTAATGTTCTGTTTTGTTTTTGGCATCTGAATCTTGTAAAAACAAATGCAAAGAAAATCATTAAATTGTGTCCCTGTATTACCAAACCAGCATAGTTCTGTGCATATATAGAACAACTGGGACTTTGCTTTGCCCTTAGCTGCTGGTCCATAGGCTGGTGTGGATCCTTTTGGCTTATCCCAAACTGAGCATCCCTGCACGGGGAGCAGCCTGCAGTCAGGATTCGTGGATACTCAAGTGTGTGTGTCCCACTGGACTGTACCAGCTTGTAACTAAATTAGGGTAGCCAGCCAAAAAAAACCACATGTGAAGTCTTTTTATAGACAGGCAGGAATGTTTTATCTTTGGTGCAGGAAAGTTACGAAAACATCAGTATTTTGACCTGTTGAGCACAGAGTGATGCAAATCAATTCCAGTGTATCTGATGACTAACAGGCTTTTTTGACACTCTTTATATGGATATTGCACTGTTCTCAAGAAATCTTGAAAACTGCTACTTGCACAACCCTTAGAAACCAAATGTTTTCATTTAAGTACAAAAATGTTCTCAGACCAAGAGTTTGAAATGTGGCATTTCTGGGAGCAGTGCAAGTAAGCTTACATCACTGTCATGGGCTTTTAATTAATATTTTTTGGGAGGGGGTTGTGGTTTTTTGTTTGTTTGTTTGTTGTTTTGGGTTTTTTTTTGTTTGGTTTGGTTTGTGGGGTTTTTTTTGTTTTGGGGAGTTTGGTTGTTGTGGTTTTTTTTAGCCTAAAAAGACTGTGCCAAAGAACTAAGCTCTTAAAAGGTGTAGCTGGATAATGGCAGCTAGAAACTGCTCTAATTAACATGAAAACACAGAAAATGTGACCTGAAAACTAAAGAGAGCTTAACTGTGACAGCTCTGTAACACCTCAGAATTGGCTTGTCAAAATGCATCTCTCCATCCCCTCTTTGGATTTCTCTTTAGCGTACAGAATTTTATCCCCAGAATATTACAGAATTCCATTTTTGCCATAAATGGCTTTCTGTGTGTTCTTACTTCCCGTTGGCTGTGGCTGTTCCCCTGGCAGAGCGTGTGTTCGCCATAGCGTGTATTTCAAGGTCCTGTACTGTAGTTTGGCTTTGGAGGTTTTGACCAGATACTGATTGACTTCGTGTTGTTGTGTTGTTTCAGTCAGGTTAGTGTGAAGTATCGTGCAGATTTCCTGTCTTTCACCAGAACAGGAGGCTGATCTGCATCTGTAAATCTTCAAGTGTAGTGGGCACTCCTGGACTGCTGGAGCCAGAGCTGGGTACATGGGTCAAGTGGGGACTGTGGTTCCAGTGAGAGCCCCCATGTGCTCTGCAGACTGAGCTGCCTGTCCTGGGGCATGTGGTGCACTCGAGTACTCAGGAAGGCTGGCAAGGAGCTACTGAGTACAAGCCCTACTTATTGGAAGAGATACTAGTGTAGGCCTGATGGCATCGAACTTTGTAGAGCTCTGACCCAGGACTTCCTCTGCAGACCAAAGATGTTTTTCTCTTGTGCATCTTCCATCTTCAGTTATTCCTTCTACTAAGTTGCATATATGTGACACTTTACATGGCTCAGATGTGTTTTTTTCAGCTTGTCGACGACCCACAAATGTCCTCACATCAAAGCATGCCATGTCTGTGGCTGGTTATCTTGCTTTGATGTGTCTTCACCACATGTGACTCTCCAGACTTCAGAGGAGTTCTAGAGCCTCGGCTCTGGTTCCAAAGGCAGCTTTGCAGAGTTTGCAGAACAGCCCCTGGTGCTTTGCCAGGAGCCAGAGGTGTTCGGTGTTCACATCCCTGTTGGGAGCGTGGCCCTGCTCACGGGTGTTCATGTGAGGGCTGTTCTTGGGAGTAGATGTGGGAATTGTTCCGTAACCCCTCTGTCTTTCCCCTTTCTAAAGTATACTGACAACTTCAGGTGTTTTCCAGGACTCTGCCTTTTTTTTTTTCAATGTATCTTGCTACTACTGACAATTTGCTTTTCTCTTTGTGTTCAAACAGTCTGAACAAGTTCCATTTGTTCCAAAAAGTCTTTTTTATGTAGGATTTGTGAGCTTCCTGATGACAAAAACCAGGTTATTGATCCTTTACTTAAATTACTGTATATCCAGTGAAGAGGTAAACAAGAAAGCTGGAAGGTCTCTTGAGACTCTTCCTGTGGAAGCAAAGCATGTGATCTGGTAACTGTATGTGGATTTCTGGAGAGGCAATGTAAAAATAGAGATAAGGATCAGGAAGGAACAATGCATTTGGCTGAGGTGGGCCATGAAACCCAGTTCCACTGTGTTTTGTTGTTGGGAACTTCTGCCTGAAGTCCAACAGTCCCTGGTTCAAGCTTTTCTCTTTTTGATTAAATCTTTAAATACCTTGTGAATACTAAAAATTCCTGCTGCTTCCCTAACGTTGTCTCTCATCCCCCTCTCAGCACACACACAAAGCCCATTTTTCCTGAACTTCCTTCTCTTTCCATTGAATTAATTAGTGTGGTAGAGAGATGTGTGATCCTTCTAGCTTTTCATTGTGCCTATTAGTATATGAAGGCTGAAAGGTATTCCATTCCTGATTTCCTTGAAAAGAGCAAGAAATACCTTAACAGGGTTTTGCAGCATTTTCTCATCTAAAAAGATGGTTTTAAAAAGACTTCAATTTCTCTTCCCAGGCTGTGTGTTCGTATGCACTCAGTTGCTGACTGAAATCTGAAATTCTACTTTTCCCTTTCTCCTTCCCTCGCTGCTTGGACTGGGCTGACCCTTGATCTCGCTGAGTTCTCTTCCAGTGACACTGCTCTTTCCTTAGGGGTTAACACTTTCCATGTTGATATTTTTCTCCAAAGTCCTTGTCTGCTATGACTGATTCAATGACCTCACTCCTTTGTTCTTACTTTTCCTTACCTTGCACACTTGTAGATTTCTACAGTCTCACAGTTCAACTTTTATTTGCTTTTTAAATTTTCTTCCTTCTGTAAAGCTGACCTAAGGGCACAGTTGTGCTCTGCAGAGCAGGGCCTGTGTCCAGGCAGCTGACCTCGGGGCCTGGCTGAGGTGCTGGCTCTGGGGAGAAAGCATGGGATGATGCAGAGCAGCTCCGTTCCCGGTCAGTCCTGCTGTGCCCAGGATGGCACCAGCGTTGGCAGTGCAGGGATCTGTTCTTCCACCTGGCGAGTTTAATGCTGACCTTGAACACACAGCCTGGAAATAACAATGGAAAACTGTGGTCTCTGTGCCCATGCTGTGTGTGTGCTCCAGCACCTCTGACTTCTAGAGAAAAAACAGAACCCAAAGCTGTAAGGTAATGCCATACAGTTGTTTTAAATTTGCTGTTACTAAAAGACTTGAGATGCCCCACTTAGGAGGTTTTGTTTGGTTGTTTGTGGGTTGTTTGTTTTTTGGGGGTTTTTTTGTTTGTTTTTGTAACATCCAAGACTAAATGGCTTGTTCAGATGTTTTTCTGCCTTAAAACTACAAATGCAAAAATGCTGAATATTCAGAATTTTGGCTTGTGACTCACTGAACTGCTAAGAGAGCTGGAAGGTTTTTTAGTCAAGGCCTTTCTCCTAGGTCACCTTTAATTTCAATAGCTAGTACTTAAAAGGAAATTTTGACTAAAAAACCTTCCTATGTTCCTAGAAGTCTTAAAACACAGCTATTCTAACTTGTAGTTGAGACATCATAGACTCAAGAGTTCAAACTTTAGACTTTTTAAATGTATTCTGTGTTTTAAAAAAGCTTTTTGTTAGTTTTTGTACACATGTACCTTTGCAGACTTTCTGATCAGGTATGCCACAGGTGTGGAGGGAACACAAACTCGCAGGCCAGTTTGCACACTCAGAAGCACTTCAGTGGATGTTGTTGTCACTAAAGTTCTGTGTTTGGGTTCTGTGCAGCATAAGTGCAGCACTCCAGACAAAAGTGGGGATTAAGAAAAAAACCCTGGTCATTTCTTAGTCATTCTGTTGTAGCTAAACTTAATTTATAAACTTGTTTTTGAGGATATGTTTAGTATTTTGGAAGAACTGTATTAAGTTGTTTTTACAGCTGATTTGGTGACATTTCTGTAAGTAAAATATGCTTGTTCCAGCATGGCAAAGGTCTGCATAATTCATGTGTGCTCAATTTAATCACTGGTTTTCTTCTTGTGACAATAAATGGCATTGTACCAAAAACAATATATCCTGTGTGTAGTTAGTAGTGGAAATTATTATTACTGTGCAGCTTGTATTCTCCTTGTCTTTGCAGCCACTAGCATGGATCGTGTGCATTGACAGTCACTCCAGGCTACTAAAGATGTCTGAGGGGAAAAACAGGTCCTGAATAACGCTTGTTGGCTTTCTGGAAGCTGCTGCTTTGAAGCAGAAAAGGGTCCCATCTAATGCTGCATTGAACTTGTTTTCTTGTGAGTGTTATCATCAGAATACATCCAGGTCTAGAGTGTTTCTCTGGATTTGCTTCTCCACATTTTTCCTCTTGAGAAAGGCCCGGGCTTAACACCAGCATCACTAGAGCCAAGGATTTTAAGAGAGCGGAAGGGCTTTTTTTCTCTGCTTAATTTTGGGATTCTGCTAAGCTGTGCCTTAGAGCACAGCACTGTAAAAAGATTTGTGGAATGCTGCAACTGGTTTTGCTCACCAACTACTTAACTCAAGACCAGGTAGGACCTCACAGGCAATTTGCAGTGCTTGGGAACTGTCTAGTCATAAGTTCTGTTCCCTTCTGCCCCCTGGTAGCAATTCTGCACTACTGGCTCTGCAAGTAAATGAGCCCTGGATGACTCCCTTCAGAGGGAAGCTTTGATTTTCATTTCTGGATGCTCAAAAGGGCAAGATACTAAGACACTTCTCTCCCATCACTTGCACTTGACTGCTAGTGTGGTAGTCATACTAAATTGTCACTGTGTTTATGCTGTAGAAATAACTGGGCTGAAGAACTTGCTCTTCTCAATGTGTATATCCCTCCTAGCTTTTAAAGTCTGTAGAAAAATACCTACTTTCAGTTACAACTAAATAGCTTTTCTGCATTCTCTGTGCAGATTTTTCTCTGCTGCCTCCTACTCTTCGATGTGACTTATTTTACTGCTAATGGTGTTATAAAAACTGTAGTACTGCAGGTGTCATGTGGTAACTTGTAAATAAAATTACTGTAAACACACGGACAAGTTATTTGTGGTGCTGCTCTGTACATGTGTGACCCTCCCTTAACTGTCAGTCCTCACTGTGCTTCCCTGGAGGCCTTGTACTTGGCACTTGGCAATTACAAAACCCGTGCTTTTTACAAGGAACTTTTTGCTGACCAGCCTCCACAGCAATCTGGTCCTACTAACAAGTTCCAGGCAACTCTAGCATTGACAGCAATTATTTCTAGGCAGGAACTTTGCCACATCATTTGCCAACTGACAGTGGAGCAATAATAGTTTTATGTAAATACCTCTAACCATTTGTATGGCAAGTACAGAACCCAAGATTATTTATGGTTGGAAGCTGATGAGGAAGCTGTTTGCTGGGGCGGTGTTTTGTCCTTGGAGCCTGCTGGCGCTATAGCAAAGGACTGACTGTTTCCTATCCAAGTGAGAGGGTGGCAGAAAAGAGGGGAAGAGGTCTGACCTGTGCAGAAAACACCAAGTGTAGTGTTTTTAGTTAAGAAAACAGACAGGCTGCTCTGCTGTGTTCTCTCTGGGGTTATTGAGGTCACCAAGTGGAGCAGCAGGGGCTGTGTGGCTGATCCAGGGCAGAGGGATGGCAGGCAGGATTGCCGGGAGCTGGGGGGACATGCTCAGGATGGGCTCTCTCCCTCTCCCAGAAATCAGTCCTGAGGATCTGGAAGGAGCAGCCAGGTGTGAAGCTCTTCAGAACAATTTGCTTTTGTGACTGCATGTGTCCATGATGGAGGGCCTGTCACTGGGCAGTGCAGTGCAGCTGTAGATTTAGAGAGGTTCCTGCCTTTTCTTTGGGAGATGAATAGCCAGTCCTATGGAATACTTTTAGGAAATATTAAAATGGCTGAATTTTCTGCAGTGCTAAAAAGAGAAGTACCTTGTCATTTCCAACTACCTGAGGCTCCAGTCAGCTGTCATGTGTATGCAGGAAAAACCCCCTTCCTGCTCCACACCATGGCAACAGGCTCTTTTGGAGGAGCTGCCTGAGCAGGGGCAGGTGGGTCGGAGAAGCTGAGGGATCGACTCTGGGAAACACACAGCCCTTGGAGCTGTTCCTCCAGTTGGGGTGCTCGGTGGAATCAGCCTCTTCCCTCGCCCTCTCACTTCATCCTCTTGTTTTTCCTGTCGGTGCAGACCAAATTATGATGCTTGTTGATGCCTTGTCTGTGACTGATCAGATTTTTGTCCTTCCACTCTAAGTTCATCTGGAAGCAGAGTTCACTCCAGCGTTAATTGTGAACTGAGTTGTTCAGACTTTTTTGTGAAAACTGTTGGTAGTTATTACAGAGTTGAACTTTTGCTGGGCAAATGGCACTCCCTTGGGAAGCACTGATAAAACCTGGGCTAGGCTGTGTGCCTCTGCTTTTTCTAGTTTGTTCCATGGCATGAAAAGAGATAAACCACAACAGGTATTTTTGCTTTCCTTGTGTATTGTGGTGGTTGAGCTGACAAGAGCACACTAATCTGGAAGAAACTGGTTTTAGAAACTGCTCATGTTTAGCAAACATTTTGTGCCTTCTTTTTAAAAATAACTGTCCTAATGATATGCAGTGTGAGCACAGTTACTACAGAGACCCAGTGACAGACATGCAGCACTTGCACAGCATCCAGTTTGGACCTTCCTGAAAGTGGCCAGGAGTGGGAGAAAGACACACATGGAGAGTCACATCCTTTTGGCAACTGGGGAGCCAAAAAGTGCTGTGTGGTGCTCTCTAATGATGTTAGTTAAGTTCAGAGTTTAATTAGTGCCAGTAAATGAGCAAAGAAAAAATAATGTGCCTTCCATCTTCAAGATGTGACCACTCAGCATGTGGCCAGACTCTATCCCTGCACTGCAGTTACTGATGGTCAAAGTCAGTGTGTTCAAAGTGGCTGTAAAACACAGGGATTTTTGACTACAACTTCCCATCATACTTAGTAAGTAATTAAGAAAATTGCTTTCTATTCAAATCAATCCTTTAAAGCTGGGGGAGAGAGAAATGACCTTTCAGTATTGCTCATGACTTTCAAGGGCTGGAGATGACAATATTTCTGCTTCCCAACCTCCAGTGCTCCTACAGTTCTTCACCTATTTCTTCCCTTTAAATCTCCTTCCCTGCAACTGTTACATACAGTCTTTGGGAGCCTGAGTCTTTCAAAGGTATATAAGTGAATTAGGAAGCAAATGTCACATAGAAATATTTATCTAGAAACAGTTCCACTTAACATGGGCTAAACAGTTTCTCAAAGCAGGAGTTTGTGGCCTTTTATCATAAGGGGTAATAGAGTTTATTTACAGCAAACATTAAACCAAACACTTAGCTCAAAGAATAAACACTCCAAACAAATACAGCCCTTTCAGAATAAAATATCATGTCCATGATAGCTATTGAATTAAATCTCTGACAAAAACAAAGGGACTAGAAAACAAAAATGTATCTGAATGAATGCACTTGAATGACTGAAACTGATGCCTGCAACAGGGATTGTTTGAAGGTGGTGATTATAACCCAGGAGGGTTTGGTGGGTAGAGAGGTGGGCAGCAACAGTGAATCTTGTGATATTTCTTGTATAAACATTTCTATCTGCAAATTGCCACACTCCTCCTCAAACAAAGATAGCAATAAATTAATCAGGAGAGTCCATTTCAGCTCTTAAGGTGCTCATTCAGGATATTCAGGAATTTTCTTGGCATTCATTTGCACTGAGAATGGATTCATGAAGACATTTTTGTGTTAAATTACCAAAATTTGCATGTGCATATTTTCATTTTGCTTGAACATATGAATCACTCAAACATCTAGTAATTTTCACTGTGAAAAGAAGTGTGATTGCATTTCAGTGATCCTGCCTTGCTACTGCTTGCTAACTGTACTTGATTTTGAAGCAGGAGGAGTGAAGCTTTCCATGCCCATGAATAAAATAATCTTCAGGTAAACTAGTAAAATTACACTGTTCGTATGGCCTGTTCAAGTATAATGAATACATCTATATACCCTTTGCACCTACTTGGGCGGAGAAGAGCTAGCTAATATATAAAAAGCTTGAGGGAAATAGATAATGTAAACCCAGCTCATGCTCTCCTATAAGCACAATTCCTACACCCTGCTGGTATATTCCTATACCCTGACTACACCATGGGCTGTCAGCTTCCAGGGCTTGGGAAATAGATGTTACAGTGCTATTGGATATTTTTTCTGATGCCACACAGGTTTTCTTACACCAACCCAAAAGCTGGATTCATCCTGTGCCATCTCCTTCAGGAACTAATGGGCACAGCTAGAGGTGCTCTGCCTGGGATCCTCTTGCAATGGTTTTCTGTGTTTCCATTCATCTCCTGTCTCCTGTTATTTTCTTGTTTTACTTTTCTCTTTAGCCCTCCTACACTTTAAGGCTGTGCTGGGATCAGGTGAATGCCCAGCGTTCCTGGCAAACAGTCAATCCATCATGAGAGCTTTCTGTAATTCACTGCAATTAGATGTAGCTTTTGTCAAATGCAGCTGAGCTCCTGAAGGCAGCCATACGAAAAGTCTGTTGGAAGGAGCCTCTGAAGGTCACTTGGTCCAAACCCTGCTGACACAATCAGATGTGGTGACCTGGACTGCCTCTGGGCTGCATGGGGCTGAAGACCTGCTCAGAGAAGAGGGGAAGTACATATTTACTTCTTACATGCTTGTACCTTATCAAGTCAGAGATTTAGATAGGAAATTTATCCTTTGATCAGCTTTGTTTTCACTCCTACTGCAGTTAGTTGTCTGTAGGCTATACAGAGCACTACCCCTCACATGCTTTTTCATTTTGACTGGAAGATATTGGGAGCAAAGAATGTGATTCCTGTATTTACAGAGCCTTTAGCGGCTGCAGAGATACAAACACTGAACTCTTCCTTTCTGCACAGGCTGCCCTTCCTGGAACAAACATAGTTTGTGCTATTCCTGCTCTGGGGCTGAGCTTTCATTCTTCTTGTGCCACCCACTTGCACATTTCAAGCACTGGATTTTACACCTAAATATCATTCATATTGTACAAATTTTGTGTAATATTTGCTACTTACTTTGTCCACAGGTCAAATGTTTCAGCAACAGGGTAATATAGTCTCCAAAAGGTAAAAAGCATGGAGATAAAATAGGCCCTAGAAATGATGTAGTGATAGCTTTTATTCAGTCTCCCACCAGAAACTTTGCCTCTAGGAAAATCCAAATAAAAGCTATCAAAGAAATAGAAAAGCATAACCGTAAGAGTGTCAAAGCTCTCATGCCTGCCCTGGTAACCACAGAGCTGGCGGGATAATCCCGTACTGTGCTCACGCCATCTGCTGGGACAAAGACGCCATGAATAGCGTTTATTCAAATAAAAACCTTGCTGACGACAGTCAAACACGATCATTAAAAAGCAAATTTATAACAGTAATACCTAGTCTGTTCTGAAAAACGTAAGTCTTCTAGAATTATAGCTCCAGTGTTTGTCAGAGGCTAACCTAGAGGCAGGCTAGTGCATGAACGTGCCTCTGAAACTGTATGGGAATGATTGATATTTTTATGTAGTAGGTTTTGGGGTTCTATTGTTTTGGGTTTGGTGATTCATTTTGGCGGTTTTTTTAAAGCAGTATGAGTCTCACAGTGGGGGTGCACTATGACTGGTCAAGACAGTAGAAATGAAGATTAAAAGAATATTTTGTTGTGTGGTACTGATTTGAGAATTATTCCCTTTTTCCCCCAATTTCTGGTGTAGGTCCAAGCAATTCCAACCACCTACGAATAAAGCACACCACCATGAAAGGAGCAAAGCCCAGAAGCATTGGGAACTTTCTTAATATGAATATTAATGATGATTATCATGCTAGTTACGATTGTCAAACTTTGTACAATCTGTTCTTCATGTGTCCGTACCCATCCACCTCTTCACACATCCTGGCAGAAGCATCAAAAGAGATAAAGGACTGGGAGAACACCATTATAGCTTGTAACACGAAAAATTACCTTTACTAGACTTTTGCTATGTTTTATATCCCCTGCTTGGATGTGACACTTGTTTCTCTCTTGTAACAATATCCAAGGGATTGCAGAATCTTGTTTGTAGTAGCAGCAAAGTGTCTTGCAGAAGTTTCTTGAGACTGATAAGGTTTTTATGCCCTGATCCCCACCCTTCTCAGACAAGTAGACTTTTTTTCTGCAATTCTTTGCCTTCACAAAAGGGCAGGTACCAGTTTTCTGAAGACTGTGACCCCCAGCTAGAATAGATAAGTGCCAGCCTCTCCAGAACTCAGATACTGGTTGAGATGGCATTGTAATATTTGCATTTCACCCCCCTGTTACCTCCTATCCTGGTGCACTGCAGAATGGGAAGTAGCAGCATTACTTCTGTCTTTATTTTAGGTAATTGTTATTACACTCTATGACACATGCCTGGGAACTGTTATGTGTAGTGCTGGGTGCTGCTGTCTTGAGCAGATGTAAGAGAGTCTTTTATAGCTTCCTCCCACCCTTGTGCCAGTCATTTAAAACAGTAACCATGCCATGGCTGCAACAGCCCAGCCACCCTGTTCCTGTCCTCTGCTCTTCCCTGTGCTTCCTTCCTGGGCTACACAAACTCCCCAGGCTCAGCAAGCATTCTGACAGACACGTGAGTGCCAGAGCACAGTGAGTGTTCAGCAGCTGTGTGGCCCAGCCCAGAGCACTGTGTGCACGCACCTTCTGACCAAGTGACACAGTGCAAATATTTTTTTCTTGGTACAAAACCTAGCAAGGAATTCTTCACATAAAATTGTAGTGTAGCTCTGAGCACATTTGCTTTAAGAAATGCATATGATGTACAGCAGAAAGACTGAGATTTGATACTATTAACTCACTCTGTGCCTGCCTTGCAAAACCTGAACTTATCTTCAGATTTCTGAGCATGTCTGCAAATATAAAATGACATTCTAGATATGGGATGTGCTCCAGCTTGGCACTTACATTACAGGGTAAGGATGCTTTATCACTTACCCTTAGGTATCATAGATGCTCTGTATGACATAGCAAGAGAGGCTGTTCTTGCCAGGCATATTTTACTGGGGCCTGTGACTCCTTGGTAACAGGCACTTTCATTGTTTCCATGTCATATGGATCAGGGGATATGTCTTTTCTATTAAGACTGACAAAACACATGTGCAGGTAGCCTTATCCTGCCTCATAACAGTAACAAACCCTGTACAAGTTTCTGGGAACATAATTTTTATTCTCTTGATCTCTGAAATCTTGCATCTCTGGCAGTATTTTTAGAGAGATGAATGCAGTTTCTACTGTGCCTGTTAGAAGCTCTATCCAGCAACACACAAGCTGATACACAACAGAACAGAACATCCAGCATGCCCTGGCAGCTCCCTGCCTTCCTGCTGCCAGCACTGAAGGTGTTAGAAGTGAACTGTTTACCTTCTTTTGCTGCCTGAAGAAAACATATATGAACTTACATAACTAGGCTATGAACCAGGGACTAGCTGAGCTACATGTCAGTGAGCCCAGGTGTTGGCAGCTCTCTGTAATTCCTGCTGTGTATTTTGTCCTGTCCTGTGCTGAGTTCATGGTTTGGGTGGTCGAACCGTCAAATCAGGGCACTTACTAAACACGCTGCTTCTAGTTCAGGGATAGCAGGAAGAGGTTAATTGAAAGGTGTCTTTTTGTTGGAGACAAGAAGTGCTGGGAGATGCTTGTTCTTCCTCTGCCTGGCTGAGGCTCCTCTACAGATAACAAGGAGGATGTGACCAAATTCTGTAATTGATAGTGTTACACAGGGAAACAGGCAACGCTTCCTAATCATGTCTTAAACCTCTCTCCTGATTTCTCTGTTACCAGAAACATTTGACCCATTTGTTCTAAAAGTTATAAAGGAAGTTGACACATTTATCAATATTTATATAAGGCTGATGGTAAGAAGAGTCCACCTGTTACAAAAGACTCAGTGCCGTTTCAGCCACGAGATGGAGCCAGTACAGTTCCAGGCACACCTCCCCAGTGGAAGAAAATGTTGCAGGCTGTATTGTCTCCAAATCCGGCAGCTTTAAGAGGACTGTTCACTTCTCAGTTATTGAGATAGCCTTGGAGAAAATAAAAATCCTTCGGAGGGAAAAAACCCCAGATATATCTAGTATATAGGTTGCATTATTGATACATATATAACATATTCCAATGCACAAATGAAACGTACAGGTAATCTGATGAAGCAAAATAAAAATCAGTGATGCTTCTTTTCCTGACCCTAAATAAAACCAGTCTTTAGACACAGCTGCGTTCTCCAGGGGCTTATGGAATTAACTGACTTCAGGAAAAGAAAGAAGGAAAGATTAAGGGGAGGGAAAAATTAAAGGGTGGCAAATATGGCCCTTGAGTTAGTTAATCTTACAGAATCAGGTGTATCTATACAAGTAGTAAATCAGCAAAAGCAGCTCCAGCAGCTACCACAGTGAATTCAAAACAGTAAAAATCCCAGTGAGCAGGACAGGAAGACAGGGGATGCTCTGTACATTCTCCTTTCAGCAATCTTTTTAGAACCTTTTTAGATAAGTTATTAAAAAAGAATTAATCAGTTAGGTCTGCCTGCAGTGTCAACTTGCAGTGTACAACCCTGTGCTCTGATAGTCACAGGGCATCTATGTTTTTTTCTTGTTATTACTGTTCTCCTCTTCAGACTCCTCACTCAGTTTCAAAGTTACACTAGACTCCTACCAATTACAACAAAAGCTTTTATTTTTGTCCTTCTCAGAAAATTTCCATGTCCAACATTACTGTTTACTTTGTATATTCATCTCAACGTTTCAAAAAGAATCAGCTCTTTAATTCCAGAGAATAGCATGATGTCCTGTTGCATTCTGCCCTGTAAACAACAGCATGGCTGCCACAGGAAGTCAATCCTCGTAATCAAAATGTGTTGTGATTTATTTTTTCCTAGAGTACTGCTTTACTAAGGAAACCTGCAATTCATCTCTGAAATGAAATGAAATTCACCTTCTGTGAAAAACTCCAGGTGACCTGCTGGTCATTCTTGATAAGTGATGCCTCCTGAATGTGGCCAAGCTTTTAATTTGTATGCTATGTCTGGCCTGATTCAGGAGAAAACACTAACAGGGTTAGTGTTTTTAGAAAGTAAACTTTGGGTTTGCTTTCCCTTTACAATAAGATTCTCAGTAGCAGAACTCCTCAATAAAGTGAACACGCTGGTCATATCCCCACTTCTTTTGACTTAAAAATGGATATGTTTATACAACTTATGATCTGCACAATGGTACTGCTTGTAGTAAAAGGCAGAAGTTAAACATCTGTAGCACTCATCTTTCCTACACTGTTTATTCAAACAGCTAACTATTTTAAAATAGTTGCTGTGAGGCTGATGGATTAAAAACAGATTAATGGAAACAGATACATTTTCTTAGCATTATATCAGCTATCATTGTCTAAAAACATCTCTAAGATGGGGTGTGTGGGGTGGGCTAACATTTTTATTAGACCAATTACCATATTATCTCTTCCCAGAAGTCCCTTTTGCTCATATTTTCTTAAACATCAGTGATTTTCAAATCTAATTTACATTTAAGCAATTAGAGAAACTTATGTTCCTAGTAAGTTATTGCATATGGTGTTACAACTTAAAAAAAATCAACTCCAATGTATCTGGAATGCTATTTGTAATCCAAGGAAGGTAATATACTCATCAGGATTTTGTTTCCTTCTCTCAAAGGCTCCCTGCTTAGAATGAAAGATGGAAATAGGCAGGTATTCCTGTTTTTGAAGTGGGAATAGTAATTCTGAAATGGCTTTGGGAATCCCAGTGAAGAATCTGAACTCCTGGCAATTAAGTGAATAGATAGATATGATCATCTGACTGTCTAAGTAGGAAAAGGACAATCCATACTTGACTGGGTCAAAAACGGCTGTTGGAATTCACAGATCAAGAAACCATTTGATAACTTGGAGAAGATTCTGAGAAGACATATAGAAACGACATAGAAATTGAAAAATGTGCTTTATAAAATGCTATTAGTCAAAGGGATGACTCGCTTTTATGTCTACAGTAAGTCCTATTGTCTCCTCTGTGTTACAGAAATGAAGGAAAAAAAGCTGAAAGATAAAACTAAAATCATTCAAGGGAGAAATAAGATGTATATATTTGTCAATGAAAGTAATTAATGACTGGAACAAGGAATTCACCATTTGTAGAGACAGGATGTTCTAGGATGTTTCCCTAAGGAATGTTGTGGTTTAAATGACAAGTACTATCACCAGTCACATGGGTTCTGTCTCACAGTGTACCACATGATTACAGTAATCCCCTGGCTCTCTTTATCTGTGAAACACAATATGCTTGTGCTGGATGCCCTAATCTGGACAGGATAGAAAATGAAGATGGAAATATAAGTCTAGGTTTTAGGATAAGAAACACATCTTAGAGCAAAGAAAGAAAAACACAAAACTGAACAATCCTAAACAGAAAGAGCTTGAGTCCCTGCCTCTAGCCAACTGTT
The DNA here is from genome assembly GCA_013399695.1 of Formicarius rufipectus. Lineage (NCBI taxonomy): Eukaryota > Metazoa > Chordata > Aves > Passeriformes > Formicariidae > Formicarius > Formicarius rufipectus. Next base: position 192,624 of record VXAU01000197.1, read on the forward strand.
TTGCATATACAGGGAAGCATATGCAGAATGTGTTTTTACAAAACATGTATCAACAGAAAATGACTCTCTGCTTTTCTACAGCTCCCAAAACACAGGTTTGACTTCTCAGATAAGCAACAGCTGACCAACAATCAGTCAAGGAGTTAGTAGCTGCATAAAACAGATGACAATCCTACATAGAGGTGAATTTCTTGATATGTACATGTACATTGAAAAGCTTATGTAGTTCTCTTTACTACATTTTCCTTCTGCCCCAGAGAAACATGTCTCCTGCTTTCTTAACTGCTAAATACAGACAAGCCCTGCTAGCATCTGCTTTTGTGCTTTAAATGCTACGGTCCTCATCAAGTACAATTAGTTTGTATGTGTTTGTTGTGCTGGTTTATTGTGTTGGCACTCCTGTTTGCATGCTAAATATTCCACTGCACTGTGTAATTTACTTACCAGGAGTGAATAGCTGGAAAACTGATGATGCCATTTCCAGTCTCCTCGTAAAGTGCAGTCTGATTCTTGTCTACAGTCTCAATGGAGGCACGACTTCCAGCCCTCTCTGTGTTCAGAATCACCCAGCCACTATCAGGGGTTGAGAATAGTTCTGTCTTTTCAGTCTCTGGATATGATCTAGACATTGCTCCTTGCAAATGAGTTTGGGACAAATACCTACTAAGTAAGTCCTGCTTCTTTTTCAGAGATGAGGGGGAGCTTACAGAACTACTGGAGTAGGGCTCTGGTTCACTGACAGATTGTTTCCAATTCAGTCATTTATACCAATGCGCTTTCATCATTAGAAATTAGATCCAAATACTGACTTTTGAAACAGGTTACAGACAAATGTAAAGACTGCCTACTGTTTCATCCTATTGTTCATCTTCATTATGCTTTCACAATGTCAGCTATCAAAATGAGTCTGTATTTGATATGTAAAATGCTTATTTCCCATACAGAGATCCCTGAGGTGGATTGCCCATAGACAGTAAGATTTGCAATCCTAGAGTTAGGACTGAGCAATATAATGTGCAGCTCAAATCATTGCCTAGATCTAGGGTTTTGATTAAAATAGAGAGACCTTTTAATACATATTTTTGGTACTGCTTTTTGGTCCTGAATCTTCTTTTGCAATGGTCTAAAGTATATTAGAATGAGTCAAAACACTTGTGTTTGGATGTCATCCACTTTTAGGACTTCATTTCTACTATATCTCACCTTTGGGTCCTGATCTGTGAATCCACCAGTTCCAGAGGTTGTAATTGTGCCAGATACAAACAGAAATGGAACAGTTATAAATTCTCCCATTAGACAAACACTGTTGTAAGTTTGAGAGAGAGAGAGATGCATGTACTTACACTGGTGCATTCCCTGGTGAACTTCTCTGCTTTAGGTAGGACACTTGTATATCTGTCAGTCTGAGTATTAGAATAGTTGAATTAACATACGGGTTTGTATTTTGAAAGTCACACAAGAGATTAGGTAGATCTTCCTCAGTGATGGTGGGGATGAACAGAGCAATGCAGATTTTGCAGAAGACAAATGACCCTCCAGTTGTGAGTAGTTCAACCTTCTGATTAGAGAGAATATATATTCTCCTGTATTAGGTATCTTGAGCTGGCTGATACTTTTTTCCACATCACACCCATTTAAATGCATATGAGCAGATGTCTACATCACATAAAATCATGATACAGATTTGTACACATGATTTAGTAATAGTACTGTACCATTTGCTATGCTAAGCAAGATCAGAGCTCCACTGTGACAAGCAGATTTCACCCTAAGAGTTTACAACCTAAACAGCATAGAAATTGAGATGCAAGTATTTTTCTTCTACACTTTTTAAGTTATTTCAATGTCTCAACCACTGACACCAAGCAGTACTTTCAAGTACATCATGCTGTATCAGAGGTTCAATCGTACAAGCAACCTTAACCTGTTACTGAAAGCACTGAATACATCCTCGACATGTCTTTATCTTAAAAAAAAAAAGAGAAAAGGATGGTATTCTAACAGTGCAGCTTGTGTATTTGTTACTAGGGAAACAAACAGCAAAGAGAAAGAAACCCTCAGTGTCCTTGTCATTTACATCTTTCAGTGGAGAAGCAGAGCTTGTGTTAAAACAATGGAAACACTGTTCAGCTTTCAGGATCCTTTGCTGTCCTTGCTGAATGACAGACTCTTCTTTCTCCCCCTTGTCCATCTTGTCATCTCTGAAAATGAGAGTCACTTCTACATTCTGCAATGGACTGCTGGTTATTGTTTTATTCCTCATGTAGATTTTAATTCCTGATTCCATGTAACCTAGTCAGTTCCTAACACCTAAACAAAGTTCACAGCACATCTTTTAAGGTAAACAGAAGAGAGAAACCTGATGCTGTGTTCATATCTGTAGAAAAGCACATCCAAGTTTGTGTTTCTGTGAGCTCATACTGAATCAGAGCAGGACCTTAGAGAGCACAGCATTTGCTGCAGTCCAACATCAGACCCTGACACGTGTGGCATCATTGCTTTTGAGGGTCAGGGGTGGGAGCTTTGCCACCAGCTGCAGTGAACCAGTGAGATGTCAGGCCATGTAACCCATGCTTTCAGCCAGTTAGGATGTATCAGTTGTGACTTAGGTGGACTGACACCTCACTACGTGGGTTGGGAGGACAACATAGAGATCAATGTTGACTTTATCATGATTTTCTGCTCATTGCTTAATATTCCTTGTTCCCAGTTCTCAAAAAGACAATAAAGGTAGGAACTATTGCAAACATACTGTCTAATAATACTTAGAGCCTGTCAAGTACAATATAAGTATTAACTGTTATGAAAAGGTTGAAGCAATTACTTCTAATGCACACACAGAGGAGTATTTTTATAGGCAACTGCCAAAACAGGGTAAAGGATCAGCTGTGCCAGATGACAACAGCCATCCATCAGTCAGGTATCTTTCCACTAGTAAAGAAGAATGGACTAAAAAGTCCATCTTGCAAGGGAAGCAATCTTGTAACAGGCCCCTCAAAATGAAGTAAAAAAACCAGTTTGTTAAAAATTTGTAAAAACTCTTTATGGGATAATTATAACTTTTTAACTGGCTGGAGCTGTTTTCCAAGAAGCATCTCAAGATTTATCTGCTCTCTGTGCTGAATTGGATTTAATGTCATTTCTCTACTAAACCACACTACATTCCTGACTTTTCCTCTGATCCAGTTATTATCTTGGTGTCTGTCTTTACTATACACCTCATCTAACTCGTCTGTGGGAACTGGATTAGGAAGCTGGATTTGGTGCACTCTGAAGTGCAGCTAAGAAAGTCAAAAGGATTATCACCTTTCTCCTTTTTATACAAGACTACAGCTACCAGCACTGGAGTTGGAGAGATGATGGGAAAATTGCAATAAAAGCCCTACTGGAAATACTCTCACAGATGTTTGTTTCCTGCTGTTTTGCCAAAACATAGTTCTTCTTTATTGTGCAGGCATATTTTGTGCTGTTGTTCAAGACTGGCTATTAATATGCCATTACGAAGGAAGAAGCATATGACAAAAAATGTATAAACATGTAAAAAATGGGTAGGCAGAATAAAATCAACTAGCACACAGTTTATTGATTATGGGCACTAGCTGAATTGTAATGGATTCCATCTCACTAATATTTTGCCCAGAACCAAAGCCCTTTGGGTAAAGAAAGAAAACGCAGTTGATAAAGATTTGAAAAAAAGAAAATGATGTCAGGACTGACAAGAAAAGGAAGTGATGAAAATGTTATTGATGGTGTGTGTGTGTAGCACCACAGCAGAGCCCTGCCTGGGGGCACAGTGTGAATGACAAGTCCGTCACAGGCTCTGGCAGTTCATGTCCCTACACTGTCCATGGAAAGAGAAGGGTACAGCCAAAATAAACCAGAGGCTGGTTTTTATTGACTTTTCTTAAGGCAAACACGATCATTGCCAACAGACCTGAAATGCCTCCAAAACTAGTTGCATGTGAGTTGTGTTTTGGTTCCCTTAGTGTTCAAAACTGGTTTTTTTACACCTCAGAACCTGTGTGCTTTTTAAGCAATGAGCTCTTCCCAAACTGGAATCATGCGCTCTGACCAATCGTAGATGTCTTTAAGCCTCCAAATGTGCTTTTTCTTAAATTTTTTTTTTTCTGCAGCATTCAAGTCTTAACAGACCTGTGCCACCTTCCAGGGGTTTTACCTACCCCGACCAGAAACGCGCAAAGCAAACGCTTTGTGCTTTCAATCCTGACCTGGGCGGACTGACACCTCACTGCGCAGGGTGGCACCGCAAACCAACCGAGCAGTCCCACACGGCCTTCACGTGGAAACCGCTCCGGCAACACCCTGCCGGTGGAAACCTTCACTCGGGCGGGGGTGACGGGGGTGGATTGACACCGTTCCACTGCCTGCTCCGGCGAGTTCTCTCGCGGTTTGTCGGCTCTGAGGGGCCGGGGCCGGATCAGCCCTCAGGGCCGTTCCGCACATCGCCCCGGGGCCGTCTGAGGGGAGGGGGGGGGGGGAGGGGGCGCTCGCAGCACGCACACGGCGGCACGCGCCGCCCCGGCGCGCGCCCGCCGGCCAACGGGGCGTGGCCAACCAACAGAGCCACGCCCGCCGAGAGGGGAAAGGGGCGTGGCCAAAGCCGCAGTATCGCCCCTCAGGATTGATATGGGGCGTGGCCAAAGCCGTAGCATCGCCCATCAAGGTGAGGAAAGGGGCGTGGCCGCAGTAATAGCCACGCCCACTGAGCTGTTTCCCCACCGTCTCCTTTGCCACAAAGCCCCCTATGGGAAAAGGGGGCGTGGCCAAGACAATGGCCACGCCCACCAAGCAGCTTCTGCACCTCCTCCTCGCACGCCACAAAGCCCCCTATTGGGAGGGGGAAGGGGGCGTGTCCAACCACCTCTCGCCACGCCCACGGCGGGTGGGCGGGGCAGGGCGCGCGCGCGCGAGGCCGCGCGGTGATTGGCTGTCGGCGGCGGTGGGAGCGCGTTTAACGGCGCTGCGCCCCCGGGCCGCGCAAAGCAAAACAAAGGCGGCGGTGGTGCGGGAGCTGGTGGAGCAGGAGAAGGGCACAGCTCAGCACGGCACGATGTCTCGGCCGCCCCTCGGCCCCCGGCGCGGTACACGCGCGCCCGGCCCCCGTCTATGACTCGCCCGGCGGCCGCCGCCGAGACGGTACCTTCGAGGCGAGGGAAGCCGTCGTGTTCCACTCACTTTCTCCCCCCCCTTCCTACTCCCCCACTCCAATCGCACGTCTTTGTTTTAAGGGCCCGCCGCGCGAGCAGCGGGGGGGGTCCCGCCTCCCGTTCTGCCCGTGCCCCCTAAGGTATTGGGGCCCGGGGGCTGCTCGGAGCCCGGGCTGGGAGCGGAGCCGGCGCGGCGCAGCGGTGAGTACCGGGCGGGCGGCCCCTCTCCGCTTGAGCGCTGGGATTCATTGTTCTGGAGCGGGCGGGTGGAGCGCCGAGCTGACCCCTGGACTTGGGGGGGCCGCGGTCTCGTGGGGCCGCCGAGGCAACTTCGGTGGCGGGAGGCGGCTCGGGCGCTATTTATAGTGCCTGGAAATGACGGCAGCGCTGTCTGCCCGCAGCCTGCTCGGCGCGGGGCGGGCGGGGGCGGTTTACATAACTGGAGCGGGGGGCCGGTGCGGTGCCCCTGGCGCGGGGCTGTGTGCGGGCACGGGGGGGGAGAACGCGCCGCGAGGCTTTGGGGAGGGGGAAAGCGGCGGCGTCACCCGCATGAGCGAGCGAGGAAACGGCCTCCAGGCGCCCGGGCAGCGCCGTGCCAGCCGCTGACTCTGTCCGCGCTGCGCTCCTCCTGCCGTCTCTCAGTGCGCC
>VXAU01000197.1:198517-341877 GCA_013399695.1 Formicarius rufipectus
GGTGTTTGTTTACACATCCGGGCCCCGCGCGGGGCGGGGCCGCCCCCCCGCCCCATTGGCCGCCCCGCGCCCCGCCCCGGTGACGTCACGCGGCGGGACCGGGGCCGCTCCGCGCCCACCGCCCCGGGACACGCGGGGGTCGGACCGGGGGNCAGCTTATTTCGCGTCGTTCCTTCCTTTGAGCCCACAAGGAACGACGTGGGGAAGGCCAATTTCTGGCACGTTTTCACCCGCTCCCCCACTGCCGGCTGTTTGCCCCCCGGGCCCGNTGGCGCAGCGCGGCGGGGGGTCGGGCCGGGGGGATCGGGGACATCCCCGGGGGTCGGACAGACACGCGGTGGGGGGAGTCCGGGGGACCCACGGGGATCGGACAGACACGCGGGGATCGGACCGGGGGGATCGGGCACATCCCGGAGGTCCGGAGAGACACACGGGGGGTCGTCCGGGGAACCCACGAGGATCGGACCGGGGGCACCGAGGGGTTCGAGGACGGTCCGGGGAACACCGGAGGATCTGGGCACACTCCGGGATCCAGGTTGGATCGGGGAGACCCGCGGGGGTGAGGTCGGGGGCACGAGGGGGATCGGGGACCCCTCGGGGTCCGGGAATACCCGAGGGGGATCGGGGACACTGGCGGATCCGGGAGGACATATCCCCAAGTGCCACATCAACACCTACTGAGCTGCAAGGACTGGACCTGTGTTTGTTACCGATGAAGGGGGGTTAAGCCAAAGTCAAAATATACTAGTATGTGGTGCCGTTCCTTCTGAAACCCTGTTTTGTCTATTTCTGTGAACCTAATAACAGAGTTCAGACAGTAAGAGTTTAACAGGAACCCCATGTTCTTAGGTAATCTTTCTCCTGTAGTCTCTTATCATTAGTAAATGTGGTCTACTATCCAGCTGTTCTGCAAAAGCAAGCAGTTTTCTCCAAATGATGCAAACATTCTTTCCTTTGCAGTTGTAATTAAATTACCTTGGGACACTAAGTATATAATATTTGTCTAAATTACTATTAATATTTAAATCCTGCTCTTCATGCCAAATGGGTTGATACCTCAAACATATTAATGTATCCCTTATCAAATGCATTTTCCTTTTCAGTGACTAACAAAAGCCCCACCATTCTGATGTGCAGATATGTGATTTGGATGGCAGCTTGTTCCTCTTGTTACTTTTTTTTTCTTTTTGGATTGCCTGTGTTCTGCTATGTGTCTTGTTTGTGGCTTATCTCTGCCTTTGCAATTCTCTGTGTAATTTCCTTGTAGCAAATTCTTCAGTAGTTTGAGTGTTTTCTCTGCTATCCTTAGTTTAGGATTAAAAAAAAAAAAAAAAAACAAAACCCTGAACCAAAACGCTTTAAATTTTGCTGTGGTTGTCTCATGTGCTAGGCCTGCTGTACAGATTACTTTCTCAAGACTTCTTTTGAAGCAGTGACTGCTTCCTGTAAACCATCTTTAATTTATGTGACTTTCATTATCTGCTCTAGTTGTATTACAAGTATCCTACTGCTAGAAGAGTGATTAGCCCTGCTCACAGCTTAGAACTGCAATAAGTGCTTTGCATGCTCATCTGAATAGCTGGATCGAGGTACTGTGAATTCCTTATATAGCCTCTCATTTCAGTGTTTGTGCTATTGACCTACTCTGCCAGTCACCTGATAGCTGATGACATAAGTGACCGTGCAGTGGTTGGACTGCTCATTAGCTTGATTCACGTAGCATGGGAACTGCTGGTCTCTGGCAGATCAGTAGGTGTTGTCAGTATTTGGAATCTGTGCTTTTCAGGCAAACTGAAGATACTTGTTTTCCAGCCTAGCAGGAAGGTCTGGCGTGCTCTGTACATGTACTGCCTCTAAAATGTACTTTGAGCATTAAGAATGGGTGTTCTCTGTGCAGAATTTAGCTTTTAGTATCTGACTTTGGTAGCATCCATTAAGACTATTCTGGTAAAGTGAGGAAATGCCTAATTAGCTTTGATCAGGACACTAGTCAAGAAGGTCTTTGCCTAAAGGCATAATTCTGCTTGCAAGAGGAACAGACATGGATCCCTGAACAGGGTGGCAGCATCTTGCTTGGTATTTGACTTGAACCCAGGTTTGGCACAGCAAGATTCTGCTGAAAACTGAAATGTGAATATCTGTATTGTGTGTTCCCTTTGGGCGGAGCAAGTGTTTTCCAAGAAGCTGTATTGGAACTGGCCGCTGGAACTCTGAAGACAATTAACTTTGTCTCATTCTCTGCCTTTTTGTTGTAATTTTCTGCATGGATGTCTTAAAGACTAGAAAGTGCTGTTTCTTGGTGAGCTGTTCGTCTCCTCCCTCATTAGAAGTGTGGTGGGGTAGAAGCCACTAGTGGGACAGAGCTGCTTGTTACTGCGGTGAATGGGACTTGAACTGCACAGCTCCTTAGAAAAAGGGCCCTGTAGTGGAGCCAGGCATTTGCTCCAAATAACACTTTGCTTTACGTCTGGACTTGTTGAGTAACAAGTTAGCTCTGGCCTTGTTGTAAGCTGCTAATTGTTCTACTCTTTTCACCTACAGGTTGTGACTGTTTCTCTTCTGTCATTTGTGTGGAAAGTGCCACACACACTCCAGAACAACAACGGCTTTTGCTTGCATATTCCAGTGTTTCTTTTGTCAGCGAGTTCAGCAAAGTTGTAATTCTTCAAGTGCCAGCCCTGAGCTGAGTGAGGAGCCACCAGCAGAGATGGTAAAAATGACAAAATCAAAAACGTTCCAGGCTTACCTGCCAAACTGTCACCGAACCTACAGCTGCATCCACTGCAGAGCCCATCTTGCCAATCACGATGAATTGATCTCCAAGGCAAGTGGTTTCTTTAGAGACCTCCTGAATTATTCCTTAACCAGAGTGGTTATCACTGTGTCACTGCTCCCAGTAGATAAGGGATGCAAATTGGTGCATACTTCACAGTCTTCCCTGGGTTCACTCTTGGGTCATACATGTTGTGTACTGAGAACTGGATATATTCTGGAAGCTTCTGAATGTGATATAAAGGCTGATCTGGTGTGTTCCCCATGTGAACAACCTTGGTCTGCTGTCAGGTGGGTACTGTTTGGGAGCCGTACTATCTGAAAAGTCTGCTAAGGAAAACTGTCAGAAGAAGTCGTGGATCTCTGGGTAGGGAGATGTTTCTGGTCATGCTTATTCCAGATAGAGATTATTTTTGACTCTGTTGGACTGAAGGTCACAAAAGTGTCTGTTTCCAGAATGTCCCACTTCTGGTATGGAATCTGTAAACACACTTCTGCTGTATACCAGTTCCTAAGGAATATGATTAGCCAGAGATGTTTGAAATAGTTGGACTGTCTGAACTTAAGCTTAGAGGATAGGTGGATCCTTGAACAGGCTAGGCCTGCTCTTCTTACCTGTTGCTAGAAGAAACCAAGACTTGTGATGTATTGAATGTGTAGGAAGACTTGAAGTTTGGGATAAATACTTGACAGACTGGTTCATTCTTTGCTTCCAACAAACTCCTGATTAATTTACTCTTAAGGGTGTCCTGGAGAAAACACTTCAGTTGCTCTTCAAAGCTATTAATACAAATTGTTTTCTACATACCTATTTTGTCAAATAAAGTTAGTTATAAAGGGTTTGCCACTACAAATGTTACCTACTGCTCCTGTCTGTTGGTGTGTTCAGCAGCACTAAGGTGATGCTGCTCTTGAAGGGAGATGGGAGGGGTTGAGAATGCTGCTGCTTCTGAATTTAGGTTTCCTTTGGGTGAGGAGGAATTTTACCTGCTTGCTTATCCCTTAGAAGGTTATCAGGCAAGAATGGAGTTTCCCCATACAGTTTTTCCTGCATTACTAATATTTCAAACATTTAAAAAAAAAAAAAAAAACCAAAAAAACAAACCAAAAGATTTTCAAGACAAAGAGAACATGGAGCACTCTTAAAAAGAAAAAAATCTATCTAGTAAATATGAATAATTACTAAGTTGTTTCTGGTGGTGTTGGAAAGAATGTTAGGTGTGAATACTGCTTTATTTCTGGCTGCTTTAATTTTTAGTGAAGACACCTTACAAAAGTTTTCGTACTTGCAGATTGACCATATACTTACTTGACAGCTGATCCATATTTTTGTCAAGATTTCTTGACCATATTTCATTGTCTACATCTGTATGGTAATGAGATACATTTAAATGTGAGGTATATATTTTTGTATATTTGTAAAATAAAAAGAACATTTCTCATCTATTGTGCTTGTATTTGGGACATAGCTTTGGAAACCCCACCCTCCTTAGGGTGAAATTGTGTGTATCCCAACACTGGAGAATTTCTTCTGATGGAAAAAACTGCAAAGAACTAGATACAGTTAGATCATTAAATATAAGTAGAACTGGCCTGAGGGTGGTGGGTGGAAATAATTTTTTTTTTCTGAACTTCTCTTAAAGTGCCTTTGAGACATGCTATGTGCCATGAACCTATGTGAATGAGAGAGATGGGAGGGTTATTTATGCTAATACATCTAGAATCCTGCTTACTGTAACTACTCAGATGTAGGGAAAAACAAAACAAAACCAAAAAACCCCAAACAAAACCCCAAACCAACCTGAAGCATAGCAAGTTGATTCTGTACTACCTGAAGTTAAGTAAGAGTAGTGTAGTTCTTGGGATGGTTTGAGGTGACTGATGGAGCAGAGTTGGACTGCTCAACCTGATTCCCACTCCTTGATTTGAGAGCCTCATTAAAAGCTAAAGCTCTGTGTTATGTTTCCTGTGTGCATGGGGACTTTGCCTTCTCTGTACTCAGGAAAAATGAACCAAAACACATGGTGCACTTCTAATTTAAAGCAGCTCCATCTAGCTTTCTAAGGTTCTTTGAGGTATAGGGATTTATTATACCTGACACTGTAGAGTTTCCAACTTGAAGATGAAAAGGTGAGCTGTGCTGTGAAACAAGTGGTGTTTCTCTGAAATGTTGGTCTGTCATGGAAAACCAAAGAGTGCTGCATATTTCTGTCAATCATCCCTTTGACTCTTATCCTCAGAATACCAGACTTCAATACAGATTTGCAGTCCTTCAGCTTTTGAGAGCTGTTGATGCCAATTGTCTGACACGGATGGCAGCATACGCCGTCACCTCTTTATTGTATTTCTGTTCTGTTGGAGCAGCAGGATCTCTTTCTTGCCTTGGGATTAATCATGAAGCTCTCTTTTTCTGTTTGTTTGGGTTTTGGTGTTTTTGTTTGTTTTCTTGTGCCCTTGCTGATCTTAAAATGGCACCAAGAGTCTTGGCAATGGCTTAGAAATAGGAACACAGGCTAATGAGACAGGAAAAAAGCATTTTACCTGCACAAGTGAATTCTGGGGTTGTGGTTTTCTCTGCAGCTGGGAAAGGGCTCTGAGTGCTTCCCTGTGTTAAGTCAACGTGGATGTTAGTGGTTCTAGGTGTTGTCACTATGATCTTGTTTTCTGCAGCTAGGGAGGAACTTGGGGAAGGGAAGAAGGCTGGTTGAGATCAGGTCATGTGCTGTAGGTATTATGGCAAACATCAGTCTGTACAGCTGGGCAATGCACACATGTATGAACAGTTGCCATAATTTTAAAATCCAAGTCATCTTGCAGAAACCATTGTTTTGAAGGATACACAGTAAGAGAACTAATAAACTGTAGATGGCTTTTAATTGAAATAAGTGTAATTTTGAGGTTGTGTTAGGTATGTCAGACACTGCTTATTTGTGTTGCTAACAAGTCTGCAAGTCTTGGATTTCCTGTTTCTTTGGTGAAGACTTCAAAGTGGATGTTAAAATATTTCAAACAGTACTATGAGAAGGAATATACCAGTCCTCACTGCACTGGGGACATTCAGAGGACATGGAAGAACCTACAGGTCTTCTTATTTCTTTAAAAAGCAATATGATTTAGAATCATATCCTACTATGACTTCAGGCCCAGAAGAAAAGTAAACTCTGAGCAAACAACTTCCTAGTAAAGAGCAAGGCAAAAAGCTGATGCCATAGGAGGCACTTACTGGATTTTAGATCTTCAGATAGCACATAAAGTGACATATTCATAATAACTGCAAAAATCCCAACATAATTGAGTTTTAAGAGGAAATTTCTACAAGACTCCTTGAAGTGCAGGAGAGGTTGCCACTTGTGTGGCCTGTACAGAGTGTTAGGTGTTTGTTGCCCTTGAAGCTATTCTGAAATAAGTTTTGTGAAAGGCTTGACTGGAAGAGCTTTCTTCTGTGTTGTCTGTAAATAGTAGAGAATGTGCAGTGATTATTAGTAATGAATTTTACAGGAGGCAAATATTCTTGAAGAGCATAAGTCCTGAAGCACTGGAGAATGGCTTGTGGCCACAAAGTTCCAATAATTGTTTAGACATTCAGGTGTGATTCAACAAATTACAAAGAAATACAAATATTTAGTAGGAGTCTTGGAACCTCTTGGATATACTGCAAATGATAATATTACTCAAGGTTGGCCTGCTTGAAAGACCATTGAATCATCCCACAGTGTTCCTTAATGCTGGGAACACAGAAAACTGGGATTGCTTTGTAGAGATTCCTCTATAAATAGTGTTGCTTTCTTCTGTCTTGTTCATTGCAAAGCATAAATGACCAGAGGGGGCAAAAGTCATGTGAAGTCACAGGCAAGACTAGATGTGTCAATAGTTTCAAGAACAAGTTCTACATAAAGGTATATATGTGTGTGTATATATATGTATGTAACTGATGCTGACTGCAGTGGGAAATCCTTGCACCTTGTGAGTAAAAGAACGATCTTGGTGGTTAAATTTAGTTCTCCAAGGCATCATTCAGTGTGGGCTGCTCTTCTATTATTGATCAGAAGGGAGAGTCTTGAGCCTAAATAGAAGCTAAAGCTTTTTTAGCCTTGCTTGGCAGTCTGTGGTTTTGTCCTCCACTGTTGAAATGAGGAGTTCAAGAGGAATTGTTTTAAAGGGTTTGTCTCTAAGTGAATATGCTGTGCTTGGTTCAATTTGGTAATCCTCATGTGGTTATGATATAATGGATATTTGGAAAAATTGGCCTGTCGTGTACTTGGAGGCCATTTTTGTTCCCTGTCTCATAAATACTCTGGTGATGATTATTTTGTCCAAGAGATTTGTAGTTTTTTGGGTTCTGTGTTTTCCTTTGGGGGAAAGAATGTAGTTTTTGAAAGAGAACCAATCTTTGGAAAACATCCAAGAATAGATCTGAAGGCTTAAAGGAGCTGTAAACTGCAAGGGAAGTGTTCTACTCTAGGGGTGTTTTGACATAATTATTTCTGAAACCCATTCAAGATGCTCTGTAGGTCAAGATAACCTGTCCTTCCTGACAAAGTTTTCACTTCAAGGAGATACCATTTGCCAGATTTGCAGGCATGCAGTTTTGGGGGTGGAATATTTTAAGGTGATTCTCTGTGTTCAATTTTATAGCTTGCTTTACTGAAATCAGTAAGTGTAGTGGTTTGACAGAGAATATATTTCAGGGTGGGGTTTTTTTAACACTTATCATGTAGTCTTCTAGAACTTGTCTAGGAAGCAGCTGAGCAGTGTTATCTCTGTTTGTCTGCGTTATCAACGAGTTTGATCTGAGAGAAATACCACATGCAACAAATTCTTGCTCCCCCCCCAATAATCTGGGTTTTGACTGTAGCTTATCTTGAATTCAGTTTTCTGAATTTATTTTGCAAATCTTGAAGTGAGAGATGTCCTGTCCTCACAGTGGCTGGTGCATCTTGCTGAGAAGACAATTTCAGACATCAGAGCACTGAACACAACATCGTGTTCCTGGTTTCCCTTAACACTGCCCCTACAAACACTGCTCTCTGTACTTCAGTAATTTGCTCATTTGTTCAGAGCACTAATTCAGGCTGATCTCTTAGCTTTTGGAGGGAACTTCAGCAAATGAAAAGACACTCAAGGATATGAAACTGAACAAAAACCCAAGGACTTCCTTCATTTTCATTCTTTACCATTCTGGTTCTGTGTTATGAGTAGCTTGCAAGCTGTGCTGAAGGAAGATACTGTTAATGCCACTGTGACTTGCTTAGAGTAATGCCTGTCCTGGCCTTAATACATGCTAAGATGGCAGTTTCTCTGCATGTGGAGCATGATCTCTAGCCATGCAATCTAATCCCATCTGTGGGGAATAATTAATGACATCAGCTTTTCAGTAGCATCCCTTCCCCCACCCATGCCTTAGGGCAGTAAATACTTGTTCTGCCTGACTGATACTTCCTTTTCTCCTGGGTAAAACAGCTAATCCTGGTGTTAGTGGTAAGGATGGGTTTAACTGAGAGGCTCAGATCAAATCCAAACCTGCAGGTGTGTATTAATGTGGAAGTGAAACATGTATAAAGCTTTATTACAAAGTACATTGACAGAGGTCAGTTGGGTGACTTGGACAGGATCATCATTCCAGACTACTCCACCAGTGGACCTTAATGTGGTTCCTGAGCTGAACAGTTTTGCTGACCTAGTGAAACATTCTACGAACTTTCAGCTCTGCCGAAACAAGAAAATTTGATGGATCTTGCAGATCTTTCTGTATAAATGGGACAGCTAGTCAAAGATGTGGATTTTCTAAGGAATAAATTAACTCATAAATCAATCAAATATTATTGAGGACCATGAAAAAGCAGTCTTAAAGCAACTTTAAATTTTAACTGCTAGTATAAGCTGAACTGATAAATTGCCCAGCTTGAGTAAAATTCCTGGTTGGTCGGAGTGATTATTGATGACAGCTGATCACAGTTGCCATGTCTTCTAATTCCTCTCTGCTTGGGAAGACATATTTAAGACTCAGTTTGAATAGACTGTTCTGGTTTAGTGATGATTTATGTCGAGTGCCAGTGATCTTGGAAGTGCTGAACAAATCTTGCAAAGTAGGAGTTTGTTTGCATAGGTGATGTTTATTCTGTCGAAGAGCAGTTTGTCTGGAGACTGGTTGGAACAGTTACGCCTGTTAGTCCTTGACACTGCCATTTAAAATATTTTTCTTTCATTTTCTGTGAGGAGTTGACACACAAGGCGTTTAACCTGTCAGTCTCTTAAAATCCATATCACTGTAACTGAATTATACAGTGCAGAGTGTGAGAAACCTGGTGCTGGTAGAAACAAATGTTCAGCATTAATTTTTTTTCTGGTTATGCAAAATACTCAGTTTATAGCCAAGTTACAAGCTTAGCAAGCAGTTCAAGTGCCAAAATAAGTTGTCCTCTTTTCATTTCTAGTAGTAGGATGAATCAGGAAGTAGAATAATAATAAGTCTTATAGCTGTTGCAAGGTAGAACCCTATAGGTTAATGAAGATTCTGTGCTCAAGAGAATGCATATGTGACAGATTTATACGTTTTTGTGTTGTTTGAGCACAGCTGTTGGGGAACAAAATCTCAGCTGTTCATGTGAATAAGAAACTGTGGCTGCCAAGTTTTGAGGAGACTGGTAATAAAAATTGAAAGGCATGGAAATTTAAAAATTTTAAAATATCTTTACAGTGCTTTTACTCCAGTCAGTGTGTAAGAGTTCTGCATGGCTGGAATGCAGACCATGGAATGCTCAATGACACCCTGATGGTGTGGTTGGACACTGACTTTAAAGGACAGTCTTTGAGTTGCCTGGACCCAAGTTCTGTGGTCCATAATGCAGGTACACCAGTTGCTGCAGGTCACTGTTGAGTTATCTGAGTGGTGTAAACATGGAGGAACCTGCTCTTTGCAGCTGGGCAAAGAAATAAGTCTTCTGTGGCATGTAAATACAACATTTAGTTTCTTAAATATGTGCATAGGTAAGAAAATATGGTATCAAATGAATCAGTCTCTGAGAACAGGAAGCAAGAGAAGGCTGGAATGGAGGAGCTCTTCAGTGAGACGTTTGTAAATGTATTTTCCTTCTAAAATAGCTGTCACAGGAAAAGGTTCTGTGTTGCTTCTCCCTCCACCCTACCCTGATAATCCTGAATATGAGAGGGTAATGGAGATGGGCATTTCTGAGAGGAAGTGAGCCTGGGGGAGTAGCACAGATTGAGGGCAGCAAAGGGAAGGGTGCGAGAAAAGCCAAGTCATCTTTAAAAACATATCAGGAAAAAAAGAACAACTAAAGCAGCACTTTCCAACCTGCGGTTTGGATTTCATTTGGCTAGAACTTTTTTTCAGCTTATGAAACAAGAGAAGGGAAGAGCTGCTTTTTGTGCTATTCCTGGCATCCTTTTACTGCCCTCTGCTTAATTTTGAGAAATGTGGGGTCAAAGAGGAGCTTTTATTAGGTGATACAAAGTCAAGACTAAACATAAACTTGGCAGAAATAATTGCATAAGAATAGTTTGGAAAGTCTTCTGACTGTTGCTTTGTTCTGAAGTCTTTCCCAGCCTGCTGGGGAACTTCAGGTATGGCATGTAAATAGTTTAAAAAGTGATTGTGTAGGACTGACCAAAATATATCCCCAACCCACCACATTCATTTGTATCCAACTGGCATGTGTCATTAATGACACGTAAACAGAAACAAGCCCATGATTATCAGGAGAGAGAATTTCTTGCCGTAGTCTGAAAAAGGATCTGTGAATTTTAATTCACAACATGGAGTTTATAAAACAAAGGGAAATGGCTGCAGCTTTTTTAATTTTAAGAATTTTTACAGTAGCTTAACTTATCATGGTCATCATGGCTTTGAAAGTTCTTTTTCTTAATTTCAGGTACATGAACCAGGATAGTTCTAGTTTTAAGTTTGCTGCTTAAGAGGATTTTTAAAGTGTTCCCTTTGCTTTATCTTAAATGTTGGGGTTGCACAACTGTCTCTAGATTCATGTGTAGTTTACTCAGGCTAGTTACTCATTTGTTAATGAACAGTTTTTGAGAGTATATATCTGAATAGGTTTTGGTTTCATCTGCACTAAGGTGTCTTTGTTTAGTTACTGGCTCTAATCTGGTTATTCTTTAGAAACTGCAGACTGTTGGTGTGTGCCACTCTGCCAGTTTTGTGATGAGTGTTTTAAGTATCTCAGGAGAGCTAAACTTGTGGTGGGTATTTGTTTGTTTTAAAGGCATAAATTAAAGGCATTAATTCCTTTCTGGCAGAGCTGTTGAGACTCTCCTAAACCAAGTCTCCCCTTTCAGGGTCAGTCCCACCTGAAGTTTCAGCTTTCACTGTACTGCACAGCCTGTCTGCTTCTCATTGCCTTGTGAAAAATAACACTTGCAGTTCTGGCTGGTAGCTTTCCCTTTGTCTTTGCTATAGGATAGAACCTCCTTAGAATCATTTCGGTTGGAAAAGACCTATAAGGTCATTGAGTCCAACCATAAACCCAGCAGTGACTGGTCCACCACATCATGTCCCCAGGTGCCACATCTGCACGTCTTGTAAATCCCTCCAGGGATGGTGATGACTTCACCACTGCCCTGGGCAGCCTGTGCCAGTGCTTGGAACCCTCTTGGTGAGGAAATGTTTCCTAATATGCAATCTAAACCTCACCTGGATGCAGCTGGAGGCCATTTCATCTTGTCCTATCAGTTGTTACTTGGGAGAAGAGACTGAGCCCACGTTGCTACAACCTCGTTTCAGTTGTAGAGAACAGTAGTATGTTCTGCCAATAGTTCTTTGAAATGGTTGCCGAAATAATAAAACACTAGCACTACAAACTGTTAAGTAGAATTTCTCATCTTGATGTAAGATTTTGAGTAGCTAAGGGCTGCCACCACTGCTACCTGGAGCAGCCATGGATTTGTCTTACCACTCATTCCAGTATATAATCTGATTAATGTGGATCAAAACATGTTAGTTATATACACTTTCCTTTTTTCTTCCAAACTGTTCTGAGTAAATGTGAGAAATAGAATCCATTGTACAAAGGTTCCCATGCCTGATGCCACTAAAACCATTCAGAAATATTCAGGGTGAGATTTTCCTTCCAAACCCTTCAGTGTTGATCTAATGTAGGCTTCTGGAAAGTTATGTGATCTTCAGCACTGGAACTGTGGGGATTCTTAAAGACAATTGTCCTTTCTCTGCACCATGGGTAAAATCGTTAATTTTCTTGCAAGGTAGGTTAGGGAAAGTAAAGGCTGGGAGGGGAAACAGGAAATTAAGGCAGTTTAGGGATTTATTTTTTTTTTTTAGAATGGAATTCTGGAATGGAAGAGAGAAAAAAGGAAAACTGTTTCTGTGTGATCCTGTTTGAATGGAAAATAATGGGTATGTCTAACCCATCAAGTAATTGGGTACAGAAGAAGCAACTCCGCAGGTGAAAGCAGCAATGTGTTTGACATGCACGTTTTCCCTGGGGCTGGATGTGCTCTGCTCACAGGTTCTCCCAGGGTGTTGGTAGCTCAGGGCCACCTGATCCCAGGCCCCTGTGCCGGCATTAGCACTGCAGGGTGCCCAGGAGTGGAGCTGCTGCTCCTGCAGCAGGAACAGGGATGCAGTTCCCAGGCACTGGAACTGCTCCACCAGCTGAGCCAGGCTCCCAGTAAGCATGGCTGATTAGGGGTTTTAATCCAAAACTGGGCTACTGCTCTGAGCTAAAACATTTACTGAGATGCAGCCAAGGAAGTCTAACAGTCATCTTTTGTCTGTAATCTGTCAGGAATGTGAGAGATTTGGAAGCGTGTGGCTGTGTTCAGCATTTGATGATAACAGCTCTAATAAAATAAAGCTCTGCTTATAAACTGATCAGATGCATTTCCTGAGCACACTGTGCTGAGTTTTTGCTTGGTTTAGAATTTCACTGTTCTTACATCAAATGATGCAATGAAATTGAAATAAATCATCTTTTGGGTGCAGGGGGGAAGGCAGAGGAGACAGGAGTAATTCCCTTTGAGTTAAAAGCAGATTATTTTAATCAGTGTGACGGATGTCTAGGAAAATGAGATTGATATCTTGCAGTGGGGTAGGAAAGAAGTGTGCTTTGTTTGCATTAAGGATGTCTTATTTTGAACAACAGCACTCAACAATCTAAAATCACTGCTAAAAATCTCATGTGGGTGAAAACTTGGCTGACCAGGCTTTCCCATAAAGAACTGGTATAAAGTAATTATCTGGAATAGTTTATTATCTGTATTACCTTTATATGTTTACTAATGCACCCTTCTGGAAGTTATTTGTTTGTTTGGTGGGACTTTTCATCTTTTTCCTTTAAATAAGTGCAGGTTTTTTTTCTTTTTCAATGCAGTCCTTCCAGGGAAGCCAGGGACGAGCCTACCTCTTCAATTCTGTGTGAGTATGTTGTTATGGGTCTGCACGTGACCTGCACAGTGTAACTTTATGCTTCCCAAGTGGAGAACAGTAGGAATTAATGCAGCTGTACTTTGCCCTGTTCCTTCTAAAGCTGGCTTTACTCACCAGCAGTAGTTATTAAAGAGCTACTGGCCTGATTCTGAAGTATCCCTGTGCACATACATGAATGTATCTTATATTTTAAGCCATTTTGCCAAGAGCTGAAAGATTAGGGAAGGGTGTTAATGTGAAATTCCTTTTGTGTATGTAATGGTAGACTGTCTTGAGTAGGAGTTGCTGTTCTGAGATACTCCAGAAGTCAGAACATACTGTGTGACAGTAAATTTACTTTGGACACCTCTGCTGTAGTCTAAAGAAGAATCTCCCAGTGTGATAGTTGTATACATTTACAGGTTAATGTTTCAGTGAACTTGGTACATCTTAAATGACCTTGAATATTGCAAATGTGGTAGAGGCAAAAGGTCTCTGTGATCTTATCAAGCCTAATATTTGCAGTCTTAGCTATGTCCTTCCCTTGATAGAAGGCTCTTCGCATTTGCTAGTGGATGTATTTTAAGTTATTATGCATGATTGCATTTTTGTCTTTATTTTTCAGCAGTTTTTTGTGTTGCAGGATTTTGAAAGAGAAATGCAGTTAAGTGTCCTAGTCTATTTTTGACCAGGATATTGGAACTATAACTGCAAAGGATTTGATCGCAGACCCTTGAAATTCTTTCTATATGTAGTTGTTCAGTGGTGATGTGAGACTTCAATTATAATTGTAACAGTAGGAAGCTGGTAACACAACAGCAAAAAGAACAAAATTCTGCTCTTGTTTAAAACTGCCTAAAAACTTGGTTTAGTCTTGCCTCATGTTTTCTGCATAGACTCTTACTGATGAAAAAACTAGCCTGGTGCAGCACTTCATGGCATGTTTTATTTTGATATTGCTGTTTGTTCATCATGGCTTAGTCTGCTGATATGCAGCAAAGAAATATTTATGAGGCTTTTTCCCTGCTGCTATTTTGGAGTTGGTTCTAAATTCAGCTGCTGGTGCTGATTTACTGGTACAGACTTCCATTACAGAGGTCTCAAATTGTTTTTGAAGAAAAGCCTGCAACTGTGGAAGTGTCCAGTTACTGCTCAGTGTTCTGTTCTCTGAAAGTTTAACTATTTAGCTTGCCTTTGTTGCTGGGAGTGAGTGGGTATCACCAACAGTGACACCACCAGCTGCTTGAAAAAACAAAACCAAACCCTTATTTTCTTCCTGTCCTTCTCCTCAGTGTAACAGAGGAAGTTACTGAATAAGTTAGGCACTTTTTTTTTTAACTGTTTTTTGTCTGCTGGAGAAAAGGTGGGGAGCAGAAAATGAAACACACAGGTGTGCAGTTAATGCAATTTGTCCCTTTCTTTCAGGGTAAATGTGGGCTGCGGTCCAGCAGAGGAGAGAGTTCTTCTGACAGGTTTACATGCTGTAGCAGACATCTATTGTGAAAATTGTAAAACCACTCTTGGATGGAAATATGTAAGTCATATACTTAAGTCTTCAATAAATGTTTATATGTTGAAGCACAGATATTTGAGTAGGCCACTGAGTAGCACCTCTAACGATAGTTTCAGTGAGTTAGCTCCAGTGCTTCTCTATTTACCAGGCTGTAATACAGTTTTGCTTCCTTCCATCTGCAGGAATGCTCTAGTAGGTAATAATTTTATTCTGGACTGCAAATCCAGCATGGGCTATAGGTGCTGTTAGAGCTATCTAATATTTCTGTAATACCTTTTGGCAAGATTACCAAGCACTAAACCAGATGGAAGAAATTGTCAAAGTGGGTCTTTCATTTCTTGGGTTGCAAAAGTTGGTTCATACAGCAAAAATAGGAATTGCAGTAAGTGGTACCAAGCATATTTACACTGTTTACAACTGATATGAACTGCATTCTGTGGTTTGGAAGGTTATCTGTGCACTTGCACAGTTACCTGCAGCACTTTCAGCTGTGTTGGAAGTGTGATGTTTTGCAAAGGTTAGATTGTTCTGAGTGTTGCATGCAGGATTTTCACAGATTCAGTACAGCTCTGGATCTGAAAAGCTCTCCTAATGCACTCCCTGTGTTGATGGATATAGAGGAGAACTTTTTTAAGAGGTTCCCATTTCCTATTTTTCTTACTTCTGGGAATAAGGAAACAACACACATAATGTGCCATTTCCTAACCTTCACTTAAAAAAAAAAATCATTAAAATTCCCTAAGCAACGAGAGAACATGGAACGTTCTAAAGCAAGATCTACTTTGCAAGCTCTCCTTACTCTCTCCCACCCCTTACTCAGTGTAACCAATATGGATTGTTAACTGTAATGTCTGCTGGTTTGTGTTTTTAATGCAAGTTTGGTATTTAAAATACTTAATTTTCCCAGCTTAATTCAGTGTTGTCTTGATTATTTATTTTTTTTCCCTTCTAGGAACATGCTTTTGAGAGCAGCCAGAAATACAAAGAAGGAAAATTTATCATTGAACTTGCCCACATGATAAAAGACAATGGTTGGGAGTGAACCATGACCTTTTTCCTCCTCTTTGGACTATATTCTGTGGAACAGGCTTTACAAAGACTAACACAAAGTAAAGGAAGAGCTTGGCTAGAGTGGCCCTGAGAATATCACTGAACTCTGAAACCTCACAAATGAGTAGTGTAGTGTAAGTGGCTATTTCAGGCCATGTTTGCCTTTTCTCCTTGTGTAAGTTCCCTCTTTTTGTACGTGTATTATTGTGTGAACAGTTGTTTTGGAACATTTTGGATGACCTTTTTCTAAACTCTCTCTGACCAGAGAAACAGTTCACTAATTGAAAAAGGATTTTACTGGTTAGCATCTCTCTCTGACCTATGCCTTTAATGCTACCTTCTGCTGTGCATGCTTCTTGCCTAAACACCTACACTCCAGTCCTGTAGAAGTTCTGTACCTGAGCAGTCCGGAAGAATGTATGGGATGGGGTGCTTTTTTTATATGTAGCAATTTCTGATGTGTTTGGCAGTGAAGAGGATGCAGTATTGTAGTTCTTCATTTCTTTTTTAAATTTGAGTGTACCACAACCTATGTACATCTTGTAGGTGAATTGGTTAAAGGTACAGTGCTCACTTCAAAAAAAAAAATTTTCAATTGCACTGACTGAAGTTAGCAGGTCTGAAGTTGTTAGGAAAGGTTATGCCAGAGGTTTGGTACCTTACTGAAATAACATAGAAAAATTTTAAATCAATAATGCTATAGGATATGTTCATTTAAGACCAACATATTCCCTAAGGAGTTTGCTGGATAAGAAATTTATAAAACTATAACTTTCAAGATTAAAAAGACAGAAAAATATATGCATCTTCTATTTTGGAGAAAAACATTAGTTGGTATATTAGGAAAAACAAAGTTTTGGTACTGTACCTTTGCCAGTAACAGGGACTTGTGCATCAGTGAAGTTTTATGGCTGGTTCCATGTAACTGTGTAGTCCTAATGCACTGGACAAAGAGGTTGATGTCAAGGAAACTTGTTGAAGTATTCTGCTTCTGCTACATTTGAACAAAAATATTTATTTTTGTGAGAAATGGCCAGAGCCTATGACATGAAAATTAATATAGTACCTGTAGGAAAAGGAGGAGGATTAAGAGGGGAGGGAAGTTTGACTTGTGTTTTCATAAGCAAGATAGTTTTTAAAACTTGGGGGTGGGGAAAGGGTTTCCTGGTTTGCTGGCTAAATCATCCCCAAGTACCTTTTTATAATAAAAATTTATATGAAACTCACCTTCTCCTTTGTTCTCATGCTGTTTCTTTAATGGAATCAGTTAATGAGAGAAACTTCTGGAAAGTATATGCACAACAGGAGCTGTTGGTGTCTGTGTAATGCAAACTGAGCAACTGTGAGAGCAACGCTCAACATAAATTTGCTAACTTAATTTTCAAATTAAACAGTCTCTGAAGACTTTCTGCATTTTAATCCTTTTAATGCTTGAGGATAAGATGTTTGGGGAAAAACCCACAAAACAACCCTTTAACACTATGTAAGTCCTGTAACTGAACAATACAGAAGCCTTGCAATATGAAACCCTTTTCTCTCAATAACAATTCTAATACAGCACCTGTGGAACTGGTCACGGGTGGTGCTGCTGCTGTTAAGTTCTTGGGAATCTCTGATAGGCTTTCTGAACTCTGCTGCACTTTAGAAATTGTCATACATGAAAAATTATGCCAGTGGGTAGGGGCAATACAAGATTTTAAAACCAGCTTTCCAGTGTTTTTGTGGAGAGGAGGAGTGGGAAGAGCATTGGCCCATGTGTACACATTCTCTGTGATGCAGGCTGGCTAAACTGCATTCAAGATGTGTACCTATGAATTTAAAAATGTAAGAATTAGTAGTTGAGGCTGTTGGGTTTCAGTCCAGAGACCCGAGGTGGTACAGTCCTGTTCAACCTGGATTTCGTGGCTTACACGTTACTACTTCATGTTCACATCAGGCTTCAAAGTCTCATTTTTAACAATGTCATTGATGCAGGATGGGCTTTGATGTTGCCTGTCTCGTGATCTTTTTGCCCTGGAATTCCTGGGATTTTGTTTTCTACCACTGTAATGTGTGTTGCCAAGAAAGAAGGCGCTAAAACTTCTATCAGCAAAAAGTTTGTGTTGGCTTCCAAGTCCTGTTGCCATGTTGATACTTGTGAACAGCTTGTGTGAAGTTTGTGTATCTTTGGGCTTTTCTTGTTTCCTGGCTACAGATGTGTTGAGGCTGAAGACAAAAGCAATGGCTGCTTTTCCACAGAGAGATGAAATTAAAGAAAATAAATAATGTAGTAAAGATTTTTCTCTCCAAAACTGGGGGTTTGACTCTCTCTTGTTAGTAAGCTAATGCTGTCTGTAACAGTCTGATTCTTACTTGGAAATTCAACCTCTTTCTTCAGTGCATTATTTATACTTCTAACTGGACATTTTCACCAAAACCTTAATTAACTTTGATGCCAAAGGTTGGGACTTGAAGTGCTTAGCACATAGAGCTTCAGACTGCTGGCATAAAGAGTTAATGATCTAAATGTGATGTTTATGACTTTCAAGAGAACCAAACAAAGCAATACTGATTTTGGTCTTTTATTAGGAGTGATTGCTTAGAAGGAGTGAAGAGCAGAACTAATACAGAATTGCTATTTTGTGCTGCCATGTAACAGTTCTTGAGGTTCATTCTATTGAGGGAATATGTGAATTTTCTTCCTGTGTTGTTTGGCAGTGACAATAATTATTTTCTCCCTTCATAAAGATGTAGAGAATTCTTGTTGTTGGTTTTGGTGAAAGTCGAATCCAGATAGCAATGGCTGCTGGCTGATGTGAAAAGGTCAGTCTGGTCACTGAACCCTCCAGCAGTCATTTGAAAGCAAAATAAACTTACTTGAAAAAAAATTTTACTAAAGCATTTTCCCTCTAACCAATTTTTGTAATATATTAAAGATTATATTTAAGGTTTGTATGTGTTTGCTCTGGGCAAGTTTACTTCCCCTCCAACTTGAGCACTTTTGTTACTTGTACTGGTTATTTTTATTGTTGGTCTTAACATTTATTTTGTATTTTGATTTTTATAAACTGTAACAAAAAGCTTTTGTGAACCTTTGTTTCTTGCTGGCTCTTTCTTGGACCAAATGAACTGACTATGAGCTGGCTTAGAAGAAATGTTCATTGGGATGCATAGGAATTTGCTAGCAGAAAATGTACATGTATTGAAAGTTTTTTGATTTTTTTTTTTTTTTCCACTGAACCTCTAAAGCCATGCCTGTCCTAAAGTAATTAATCACAATTTGGTGTGACTTTAGTAATCTGACCACACATTCTCTGTCTAGATCCAAAACAATGGCTATAACAATGGTGTTCCAGGACTGAGTCTGCCTCCAACCCCCAGAGTTCTTCTTTGGCTGGTCACTTTAAGGAACTTTTTTATTAATAAAAGGCAACACTGCCATCTCTAAAAAAAAAAAAAAATCTATTAAGTTGCAAACTTGCTGTGAAATCAGCTGCAGAATTTGGTGAGGTACATCAACCTAACCAGTCTTGCTGTATGCTTTTGGCAGTCTGGTAATCTTATCTGCCAGTTAAAAGGGCCAGAACATGAGTTTCCCTTGTTTGTTGTGACCTGTACAATGGCAGACTGCATGAAAGAAGCTTGTTATAGCTCCACCTTAACTTTCCACTGGCAAGGCCTGGTGTAATGACCAGTCTGGGTGGGTTGCAGCCCAGGGGAAAGGAGGGGGAATATAGTTCATGATAAATTTCTTTGCATTAAAAACTGGCCTCAGAGGCTCTGACAAAGTCATCACCACCCATACCCAAGTGGTGTCTGTATTCCCTACTGGTGGCAATGCATCAGTGCAGGAGTTCCCAAAGGCTGTGTGGACTGATGCTTCCCCCGGAGCAGTGCCTGCAGAGCTCTCCCTGCACGCTCATCTCAGCAGTCAGATTGTGCCAGCAGTGACCTGCAGCCTCACTGACCCAGTTCCAACCATCTCTGTTCTTTGATGATGCTGATGAGTGGAAGAAGCTTCCAATTCTCGTTAAACTTTCTGGACACTTTATTGGACTTCATTGAGACTCATGTTAAGCCAACCAGCAGAACACTTACTGGAAAAGGAACAGATGCTTCAGAGGTTTCTTTTTAAAGGACTGTTACAAGTGGTTTAAGGTCTAAAGCATGAGTCGTAACTGGCAGTTGAGTTGTGCCTCATTGTTTCT
Organism: Formicarius rufipectus; assembly: GCA_013399695.1. Taxonomy (NCBI): domain Eukaryota; kingdom Metazoa; phylum Chordata; class Aves; order Passeriformes; family Formicariidae; genus Formicarius; species Formicarius rufipectus. The sequence continues at coordinate 218,439 of VXAU01000197.1, forward strand.
TAAACTCTTTACAATGCTTTCTTTTACAGGTGACATGGCTGTGTTGCTGTTTTGTCCTAGCAATACTGTACATCATTTGTTGTTTCACTATATTGTATCTACTTGAGGTATCACAATAAAAGCTTTCAATTGTTTTGTTGGGTTACCTGTTGTTTTTGTGCTGTCTTCGCTTGCTATAATCAAGTTCTCATGGTTCATCCTCTGGTAAGGTCAGAGAGAAAAGCCACTGCTCTGTGGGCCAGAGGAGCACTCTGAGCACAGGCCCTCCTTCTGTTCTCCTGCTTTGGTTGGGAGCGGCTCCTGCAGTTCTTGCAGATTGTTGGTCTTGTCAGTGTGTCAGATATGACCCCTCTGGACTGCCTGAGGCTGAGAACGAAGTCATTCCGTGCACTCCTGTGAGGCACAAGCTGGTGTTGGCTGTCACCGCGGGCCCCGCAGCCCGTTCTGGGTGTGGGCACTGTGGGGTGTGGGGGGATCAAACAGGGAGGGCAAAGGGGCCCGTCTGCACCCACTGCCGGGGCACCTCGGCGGCCGCAGGGGCACCCACAGCCCTGGGCACCTCGGCGTGGCCGAGCTCGCCTCGGAACACTGCGGGACTCGGCACGGGGCACGACTGCCTGTCCCGCCCGGGGCGGCCGAGGGGGCTGCGCACTCACAGCCTTTCCTGCCGGGCAAAGAAGGGGCCGGCGCGGCCACAGCGGCTTTGCCGGCCCCGAAGCGGCCCAGGAGGGTTCGGCCCCCGCAGCTGCTCCTTTGCAGGGCAGGTGTGGGGCGGAGCGGGGAGGAGGCGCCTCAGGGAAGGGCAGATCCCCGCAGAGGAGGAGCCCTGCCCGGGGCCACCAAATCCCATTGTCCACGGAGGGCCCCCTTGGAAGGACGGGGAGTGAAGCTGCAGCGGGGAGGGGGTGGCTCCCGAGAGGGGCTGCTCTGCACAGGGCAGAGCCCAGCAAAGGGCTGAGCCCGACCCCGGCGGTGCTCAGACCCTCCCACGGGCTGAGGCTCCGCACGGGCTGCTCCGAAAGGGCGCTGTGCACAGTTTTTGGCCGAAATTTCAGTCGAGAGGTATTTCTCACTTTCAGCTTCCTCAATAATCCATCATTTAATCTCACAAAGGGATAAAGATCCTCTTCAAATGAGATCAAACGTATTTCCATCTTGAGAAAGTGGCAGATAGCCTGCTACCTATTCTTTTATTCAAGTGCTGTCTTTAGAGGCATGAAATATGAATCTTTCTAGGTCTGGGGAAAAAAAAAAGGATAAAATGGAGATGTGAGATGTATGGTATTCCTTGTATAAAAACCTAACTTTTGACTTGGATATAATCAAAGTAATTAAGATTAAAATAACACAGAAGCATCTTTCAGATTAGAGATGTTCATAGCAACATCCCGTTATGTTCTGCTGTAGCAAAGGGACTATAAAAGCACCCAACTATCAGCAGTTGGGTTACCAGAATAATTCTGGAAGTGTGAACTCCATGTTATGACTTACCAGCTGGAATAGCAGGATCTCTGACCTCCAGATAGACAGAGGTGGGCAGATGCCTCATCTAAAGCTTGAGAACCTTCCACTAGAAGACTTTTTGCCCCAGTCAATAACTGGACAGTGGTCTTGGTTGAGGCTTCTCCCCTCACACATGGAGTGCTGTGGATGTGGTGCTGAGCTGTACTTACAGAATCCAGTTAGCCTAGACAGCAGAACAGTGGCCACAGGAGTTTACCTTATCCCCTGGACAGGGCTCCACTGGGGTTGCTCTGCCCACGGGAGGTTCTCTCCATTTTTTGTCTCTTCCTCTGTCCCTGCCCTTGGCTCTCCCCCAGATGGGTCTGACCCGGGAGCTGAGCACCTTCACTGCCCCTGGCACTCACCTCCCACGAGCAAAGCAGCTGTGGATTAACTGAGGCTGGACAAAGTAATTGCTGGCTGTGAAGCAGCTCTGCTGAGCCATGAAACTGATGAGCATTAACCGTTTCTCCTCTAGTAGGGACCGAGCTAATCTGTGGGTTTGACTCATTCATTTCCATGGTATTGCTGAGTAAGATTCCAGCTGAGGACCTGAGATGCTCCATGATCCCTGCAGCACTTTAATCTATGCTGATGTTATGAATAAACCTGATTGCTCAAAGATTTTGCTTAGTAAAGATCACTCTACAAAGCAGGCAATATAGATTTTTCAGTGTTTAATGAATTAACAGGTAGGTTTTCAATGGCCTGATTTCTGTATTTTAGTAGTAAAGAGAATAGCTTAACTTTCCTTCTTGCTCAGACAAAAGCAATGGCAGGACCAAACTAGCCCTTTATTCAAGACGGAGTTTGCATCCTGACATTAAAATAAGTACGTGTGTGTAAAGGTCATCACAAGTTAAGTTAGTCTTCCAACATGAGCAGAAATCTCCGGTTTGGGCCCTGGAGCTGATGAGAGAGCAGCAGTGGTGTATTGGGTGTCTTATGTTGCAAATGTTACAGAGTTAAAACTCCAGTGGATTGAACAGCCTGATTTTGGTAAAAGTTTGGGGGGCTTTTTAGCTGTTGGTTGAGTGGCATTAATCAGTTGTGTCTGAATTGTGAGTCAAGCTATTTGTCCACTGGAAAGCGAAATCAAATACACCTTGTTCTGTAGAAAAGATTATTCAACATGTTTTAGTACCAAATCACAAAAAACCCACACTCACAGAGGTGCAACACTAAAAAGAAAAAAAACCACCCCTTGACTGCAGGAGCTCTGTGCCACTGCCTGTGCAAACAAACTTTTTTCTGAAACTGTTTTAAAAGCCCACTAGAAGTGTGGGATCTTGTGACAGGGAGTGGGGCCGCCAAGGGCCAGAGCAGCTTGTTTTGCAAGTGGGCCCGGGGGAAATTGCTACATCTGGGGACCGGGTTGCAGCTGTACAACACGTGCTTTTGAAGGTTGGGGGGGGGCTTTCCTAAACAAATATATTTCCTAAACGAACATTAATACATTCTCTGCCATGCACAGGGGAAACCTGCCGATGTTACTGCAGTGAACCCTTGATCTGTTGATCTGGAGCTGCTGAAGGCTGTGAAACCACTTTGAGAGGCACGTGCTGAGTTCCATAAAGCCCGTGTGTGAAAGGTATGTGGGGCACTGGGACAGCAGGGCGAGCACCGGCCTCAGTGGGAGCAAAGAGCCGAAGCTGTCAGGCTCTTACAGCCTGCCCTGATGAACAAGCGCAAGTGCAAATCAGTGGGAAAAGATGACATTCTGTAACACTTCAGGCCTCTCACAAAGCTGTCCATCTCTGTGCCCCGTGTTAAATGGCAAGTGAAACTGGTTTTCATGTGCCCTGTGGAGAAGGATGCCCAAGCACCCTGCTCATCACCTGTGGTGGGCAGTGAGTGGTGCCTCCTGTGCACTGCCCCAAGTCAGGCTGGGCTGGGGAATCCACAGGTCCGGGCAGCTGCTCTTTGAGGCACACAGCTGTTTCTGGCCATAATCTCCTTATGGAGCTCATCCGTTTCCTGGTGGTGGTCAAACAAGCCCTACTGACTGGATGGCATGCTCTGCTTTGTTACCAAGTATAACTGATAAGATTGGAAATCTGCTTGTCTACTTAAATTAATCATCTTCCCTTCCTTTTTTCCTCTTTTATCCTCCTCCTTGCTCAGTTCCCCATTTTTTTAGGATACCCATAACAGTCCAAAGTCTGCAGCATTTTGCTTTTTGTTGTTCCTCTTCTTTCCTCTTCCAATCTGTGCCACTCAAGGGGCAGCATCAACCATTTGTGGTCAGACAGGAGTCTGTTGATACTTCATGGTGTTTGAGTGCCAACACAACCGAGGGACCCCTGTGCTTGCAGCCTGCCTGGCTGGATGTGCTGCCATGTGCCAAGAGCCAGCTTAGCCAGTCCTTGAACCTCGAGGGCAGAGTCCAAGGTGCTGCTCTTTGCTTCTAACCTATCACTGCTGTACTGATTAAGCTCCTGCAGCAAGTTTTAGGCCTAAATACAATTTCTTTGGCAAGAAAACCAGCAATGAACAAGCAGGTATGAGCTGCAGCTCTACAGTCCTCCAGCACTGCTGTGCTTTACTGCCCGTGCTCCCCCTGCTCCCAGAATGATGAAGCCAATGGATTTTAATACTGCTTTTTTCCCCTTTCCCCTTCTTCTGTAATGAAAAGTTTCTCACAGCATCGAGCCTGGAGACACAAATTAATGCCCTTTAATTACCTACTCATAATACACAAAACCAAAAGCTTTCTCACGTCATTCTTTCAATGTTTACTAAAATAGAGACTTCGCTCTGGCAGACCTCTCCTTCACTGGCCAAGACTCACGCTGAAGGTTAACAGCTCCCGAAGTTAATGATTATCTTGCCTTGTTTGCTCAGTGTTTCAGAGTTAAAACATGTAAATACGCCTCCCCCGTGTATTGCTGTGGTCAGCCTGCGATGAGCACTGCAACAAACACAAACACTGCTCTTAGCAGGGGGAAGTGGAACTCCCTGGCCTGGGCTCCCAGAAGCTCCACTCCCCCAGAAACAGCCAGTGCAGGATATTGCTGTCCTGCTCAGGCTGGCGATTACACCGAGCCTGCTATGAAAACCCCCTCTCAAAATAGCAATTTCTAATCTGCCCCGTGGCTGTTAATCAGGTTTCTAATCCAGCAAAGCTGTCCGTGCTGTAACAGGCTGCGATCCCCAGGCCTTTATTAGAAACTCCTGTTGGTTACAGCATTTACTGGGTCAGGGGACTGATGGCCATGCTTGTGTGGGCAGGGAGAGCTGCATGTATTTTGTGAGACACATCTGCGATGGTGGTGGATGCCAAGACCTGGCTGCACCTTCTGTGTGAGTGCTGGACTTCACCGAAGGCTCATCTGCATAGTAATGCATCCCAATATCAGCTCAAATTTGGTATTTTCTGAAGACTGAGAGCAATCTCTGCTTTTCTGGCAACAAATGCAATACCTGGCCCTGCCTGATCACTTTCAAATTCGATAGGAATGCCCTGAACATGTGTGACAGTCAGAGCTTTCTGGGCAGCTTCACAGGAGTAGAGGTTTTGTCCCTGTATTGGGTAAACTCCATATGGGGTAATTGCATCTGCCTCTTGCCCACCATTCCCAGAGGGGTTCTATCTTGGGAGACCTGGTGTGTTGCAGAGGTGGGGTGACACGACTGATGTGTGTGGTCACCACTCAAGTATCAGGTATTTGCAGCATTAAGGGAGGTCCCGCTGGCAGAAGGCACTGTGTAAATGTAAACTCATCACTCACAAGGCAGGGCCATGTCCCCAGCACGGCTGTGCTCAGGCAGGAGGCACGAGCGGGGCAATGGGCTGGTAAATGCCCTTGTCACAGGAGAGGCTCCCAGCATCCCAGGGGGAAATTTAAAATGTGCTGGCTGGAGAGACCCAGCTTCCAAAGAGGCTCAGCCAGAGGACGCTGCAGGGTTGGTGGGGACTGTCCTCATGCTCAGCAGTGCCTTGGCTGCCTGTGGAGGAGATGTTGTGACTGAGCCCCATAGAAGGATTTGCCTTGGTGGCAGCACAGTGTCCCTGCCCAGCTGTGAGAGGCTGCAGTGGGACAGGGAAGCAGTGGGGAGCTCAGGGTGGAGGGCAGTGCTTTCTGTGCCCCAAGGTTTGTCATCCCGCTTGCACCTTGGACTTTGCAAAGCCATTTTGATCAGACCCACCACCAGACCTGGGTTTGCAGGAACTGAGACCATGGTAGGGGAGCAGCAGTGACTGCACTGAGACACCTCCCTAATACCAAACTCAGGACGGTGGGGGGAAAAGTTTACTAGAACTTGGGAAATGAGGTGTGTGAGAGCCCTGAATAACCAAGCACTGCTGGTGTTGTTGGGATGTGCACAACTGGGCATCTCTCCAGGAAAGTCCTTCTCCCTCTCCCCTCCCCTCACTGCCCTGAGCACAGCTGCAGCAGCTCATCTGCAATGCACATTCGTGGGGAAAATGGTAAATACAGTGTGTTTGGTTTCTTTATTTAGCATGTTCCTCCTGAGGGGCCCCAAGGGCTTGAACTCAGGGTTTTACTGAGCTGGCTCTTCATCCGCTTGGGCCAATGTGCACATGTGTGTGTGTTGTGTGGGACCCTCTGGTGTTAGTGGTTTCCTTCATGGCAGAACCAGCTCCCAGGGCCAAAGGGTCTGGAGCAGCCCTGTCCTGCAGCTCACACCTGTTAGCAAAGACTGTGCCCTGTCAGCACCCTCACCATGACCAGATCAGCCTCCCCCAGGGTTTTGCTCTCATTACACTGTTCATGGTCATCCTTATATTTTAGCCTCATTTTGCTGTTCCTTTTCTCCCCGTCCCTGCCCCCTTTTTAATATTGTTTAGCTTCCCCATCCTCTCTTCTTTGCATGGTTCCATGCCCCACCTTTTAACCTGTGCCCTGTCCAGTCCTGAAGCCTGTCCAGCTCCAGACTACACCTAAGAGTGTTGGAAAGAGGAAAAAAATCTGTCATCCAAAAGATAATGCAGGTAAACAGGGCAGGTGCAGAGCTGGCATCGTGATCTTGCCTCACACCGTGGGTGCTGCTGGCTGGAGCCCTGAGCAGTGTGGCCAGAGTGAGAGTCCCACCTTGCTCAGCCGCCCATCCTGTCCTGAGCAGAGCCCATGGGGTGTGGAGCAGCGTGTCCCAGGTGCTGGATGCTGCCGGCACAGGGCAGTGACTCATTGTGCCGTTGGGGATTCCGGGTGTGGATGTCTCACTCATTTCTCGCCTTGGCAGCAGCAGCAGCTTTGCCTCCTCCAAGGGTTCTGCTCCTGCCCAGGGTGGTGGCCGGCACTCATAGTCCTTGTCTGTGGTGTCTCATCCCATCAGGCCACAAACTTGCGTCAAAACTACCTTCCTCATCCCTTGGTTTCCTAGAAATCCAGCAGCTGGCTTGGCAAGCAGAGACCCAGTCCACAGGGCTGGTTAAGTCAGCACAGCAGTGATCATTATGCAGAGGTTTGCAGGATGAAGTATTTGCAGCTATGCCAGAGGGTGGGGGGCTGTTTTTAATCTTTGCTTTTCCCACTTGCACTGTAGATGCAGAGCAGCCCTGCATGAACAGGTGGGCACATTGGGATCTGGATCTGTGTCCAGCTGCTGGAGCCCAGGAGGATCCTTGCCTGTGACCAGCAGTGCCTGGGCACAGCTCCTGGGCTGTCAGCCTCCTTGCCTCTGGGCATCACTTGGGGCAGCAGGTGATGGAGTTGGGAGCTCCCACTGGAAACCAGCCCCAGTTCAGGGGAACACACTGCTGGGCCTGTGCTGGGCCTGTTAGATGCTCTCACTAGTGGTGTTGAAAGGAGAAATTATTTCAGTGCATTGAATGTAATCAGAGATGCAGCTGCAGCAATGGGACTTGGCGAGAGTGCCCAGATGTTCTTCTCAGGGGATGGGAGCCCCCAGAGACTTTTTCCAGCCTTTTTTCCTGACTGCACCCCTGATGACAACAGCAATGCTGCCCCTTGCCATTCCTTTTCTTTGCACCTCTTGACTTTTCTGTCTTTTTTTCCCTTCCTTCACTTTTTTGTTTCTCTTATTTTTTCTTTTTTTTCCCCCCATTTTTCTCCCTTTCCTCTCTTCTCTTTGGCTCTTCCTTTCTTCTGTGCCACAATCAGACCGAGCCTGACAGCCAGGAGCAGTTACTGGCTTTATGAACCGCTGATGTCCAGCAATACCATGACCTGACTGTCCTGCATGGGACATAACTCCTTCCCAGGGGCAGGACTGGTGTTGGTGCCTGCATCCACCAGGGAGGGAGCCTGGCTGGTTCAAGGTGGAACATCTGAGCCCTCTGGCCACACGTGCTGTTATTCTGGCGCCTGTTTGTGAGCATTAACACACTGCAGTTCTGCCCCTCAGAAATCCCAGGACTTGTAACAAGAGCCAGCTCTTCATCCAACACTGTCAGTGTGAAGGGCTTCATGGAAACTTCTCTGGTTTCTATGCATGTCAGCTCAGGAAACCAAGCTCATCTCTGAGCCAGGCAGCAGGTCCTACACTTGACTTATGTCCAAGAGGTGAGGGCAGCAGCCGGGCTGTGTGAGAGTCTCCAGCCTTCACAGCCTTGGGCCAGCCCTGCCAGGCTTCTGGGCAGCCAGCAGCAGTATCAATAGAGCTGGTAGTTACCCTCTTCCCTATTTTTTCCCATTTTCCTCTCTTTTTCCCATTTTTACATGAAGCTGAGCTAAACAAATGTTTCATCCTCTCAGGCACTGGACAGAAAAGTGAGGGTCATTGCCATGCTCCCTGGAAAATCTCCCTGTGGCCAGGACCACCAGCTCCAACACTACCTAAACCTGGCTGGAAATGTCTGTGCCTGGACTTACTGCAGCCTGTTGGGATGTAGGGTGCTGAGCAGGGACCTGCCTGTACGTGGGGAGGTTATGGGATGGATACTGAAATCACCAACAGGCAGGGACAGGGATCTGAGGACCATCCCCCTGCTCCCCATCCTTCAGGTCCTGGCCACTGCCTCTGCCCAGCCCCAGACAGGGTCTCCTTGGTACGAGCCCTGAGCGACATCTGCTTTGGCTTTGCTGTTGCTCCCTGTGGCCTCGCTGTGCTATGGGCTTGATTTTAATGGAAGATGAAAGCGTGGCAGGGGCGGCCCCGAGCTGAACAAAGCTCAGGCTGGCACTGATTCCTCGACAGAGCGTGTGGCCCTGCTGCTGTGAGCGGGGCACGTGTGAGCCCTCACCCCTGGAAAAAAAACAGGGATGCTAAAAAACCCACTCCAGGCTCTAGCAATGGGTAACTTGTGTTGTTATAGATTAACCACTGCAATAGACCCCGGGCACAGTGCTGAGCTGGGTGTTTAACCTATTCTTCTGGTCCTCTTTCTTCAGAGAGGAACATTGCACCTGTGGTTTTATGTGGCAGTCGCAGACTGCAGAGATGTTTGCCTTGCCTCTGTGCAACTCCAGGCAGGGGGTGGGAGCAGGGGGTCCACCCCTAAGCACCCCAACCCCAGGGCTGTGGGACACAGCCTGGTGTGGGTCTGGGGAGAACCCTGCCCCAGGATGTGTGATGGCAGGAGCAAAGACCTTCATCTCAGTGCTGGGCAGAAATGTCACATATTGAACAATTACTTCTCCCCTGAGCATCTGCCATCTCCTGGCTGGGGCTGCTGGGGTCCCCCTGCCCCCACCGAGGGCACTTTGCCAGGCACTGTGGTGCCGAACCGGGTGGTTTCCTTTCTGGAAAGGTTTCAGGTGCCGCCCAGAGAGCAGGAGGGTTTTGCTGACCCTGCAGCCTGTAATCTTACTCCTGGACTTGAGACACCTCTTGGCCCCGTTCCCTGCTCCTCTGTCCCCAGGACAGGCTGTAATCATCTCTTGGCAGGACAGCCCTGACCTGAGCGCTCTGGCTCCCAGCAGATTTCCCCAGCCTTGCCGAGTGTTTGCAAAAATACCCAGTGATTTATTCTCGACAGCTCAGCTGGGTGGAGAAAAAAAGCAGTTGCTCTTTACATCTATTCCTAATTTTGTTGTTTTTTCTTATAACAGAGGTTGCCAATAATAACACAGCAGGAACAGCTCCTGGCCCCAAACTCGTCAGTTTTCTACCCTTTTTTGTGGCAAGTGCCAGCCTGGTTTCCTGCCAGCCCAATGTCTGCTGACAAAGTGTCCAGCAGTGACACAGGCAGGATTAGTGATGGTGTGGGTGAGCCGTGCTCTCTCAGACCTGGATTGCAGTGGGAATGGTGGGTGACATCCAGCCCTCTGCTGCCATTTACAGTCACTGGGAGGTGACAACTGCACCCTCCACCCACCCCCAATAGCTGGTTATGGAAATAAGGCTGGATGAAATGGAAAACCAAGAGGGACAGACAAGGCTTATAGGCCAGTGCTTCAGCATGGGAATTTTCTGGGAATACATTTATTCTGGAAAACAGAAGGCGGTTCCCAGTCTTTCTGGTTCTGCAGGTTGAGGGTGTTGGTGGGGGGGGGAAGTGACTGTGCCCCTGCAAGACCGGACCTGGGAAAAGCCTCAGTGCGATGGGCAGAGGAGGAGCCAGGAATGTTTACTTAGCCCTGGAGAGGTGGGGTTGGGTGTTCCTGGCCTGCACTGGGAGCGGGGCTGGCAGGCGAGGCGAGCTGTGCGTCCCACCCCACAGACCCGGCGGGGATAAGCACGCTGTTTGTCCTGGGGGGAATACATCAGTGTCTTAAAATGTGACCCTCCAGGTTATTCACTATGTAAATATATGCTCTTAACTAATCAAAGCTGTAAAAGTCAGTCAATGTCTTCCTTGTGTCCCCGCCTGCCTCCTCGCACAGCTCCGTGAGGTCTGCAGCCACAAAGCACCGCGGAAAATGAGTTTATTTAGCTGAGGCCGTGGAAGCGATGGGGACCAGGAGACAGCCCAGGGCTGGTGGAGATAGAGCAGGATGGAGAAATTATGATTATTGCCCGGGCTGAGGCTGGCATTGCCCAAATCAGGGCAGGGAAGAAGGTCCAGCCACGCTCCCAACCAGCCGGGATGCCTGCAGGACCTGGACATGATGCTTCGGTCTGTGGGCAAAGAAAAGCTGCTCCCCTGTGACTGCTGAAGACTGGGAATCCTGTTCAGCACCATTCCCTTTCCCCAGCATCCCTGCCTCCCCCTGCTCTGCCCGGGGGTGGCCGCGGGGCTTGACACCGGTTTCCTCGTTGCCCGGGGTGGAAGCGCTGACCGGGCTGCCCTCGGTATCCCTGCACTGGGACAGCCCAGCCCTCCCCTCCTGCAAGCCCGGGGCTCCCCCTCCCCGCCGCGGTGCTGGCACACAAACCCCGCTGCAGACCGGGGCTGTGCAACAGCTCAATACTGGGAAACTGGGCGGCCGCCAAGGACTTTGATCCCCAGCCACGAAAGCCTCCTCCGCAAGCTGCCTTCTCTTGCGAAATTGCCTCCTTAGGGGGGGCTGAGCTGGCATGTGCTGCCCCCCCGGCCTCTGCAGCCCCAAATGGGGAGCTGGGCTGGTCGGTGATGGGTGTCTCGCAGCCTCACAGCGGTGCCAGTGCCGGAGCCGGGCACTGTGGCACCGAATACATTTACCTTGGACTGCTCCCAAGCGCTGCTGTGCTCCTCCCTGGTACATCTGCACATACCAGCCCCAGCAAGGCCAGCTGAAACCCTTCCCAGTTGGGAAACCCCAGGCAGAGGGCATGTGCCCAGTGTGGGATTAAGGCCCTTCTTGCAGAGGTGCCTGGCAGGGCAGGGCAGGGCAGGCAGTGCTGCGGGGCTTTGGGATCTCGGTCCTGCCTGCAGTGGGGCTGTGGGTGCAGCACTGCAGGGGAGGTGGCTGGGGCAGAGTTACCAGATGTAGATGTTAGTGTGTGCCTTAAAAACACTAAAAAATGGGGTATTTGATTTTTTTTCTTCTTTTTTTTTTTTTTTTTTCCCCTAGGTGTGCTCAGCAGCCCCAACCTGCCCCAGCTCAGGTGAGCTGCTGTGCCTGGCATGCAATATCAGCCTGGCCAGGTATGAAAGGGCTACATGTGCCCTCTGCTAAAAGGCTCACCGAGTCACTAATGAACAATTTCTTTTTCACATTTTTGTTGTCTTTATTCCAGTGCCAGCACCATCCATCCATGCTAGTGGAGAGGGGCCTTTTATGGTATTTAAAGGCAAACATGGGAAACAGAGGGATTTTTTTAGTGGTTGCCAGATTGCAGCTTGATCAAATCAAGACAAAACAGGGTCCACACAAACAGGGATGTTTGAAAAAATGACAGAAGAACATCTGGACCTTCTCAGACAGGGAAGCCTCCTAATGCAGCCAACACAAACCCTGTCCCACAGTCTGAAATGCTGCCAGGTCTGTGATGGTCAGCCTTGAGCTGCTGCTGCAAACATCCCAGACTGCCAGGCAGATGTGTGGGACCAAGGTCACGGCCAGCCCTGCCATGAGCTGCTGTTATTTCACTGTCCTTTACTTAAACACAGAGTTTCTTCATTTTTGCCTGCCAGTTTTATTAGTATTCCTGCTCCTTTATTTCTAACTGCAGCCTCATGTCTCACGCTCATGTACACACGTGTGAGCAACACACCTCTGCAACAGGGAGCTGGTCATCCTGGGAATGTGCCTTGATCTGTCACCACATCCTGACGATCCCCTGGGGCTGAGAAGTTTAGGACATCAGTGCCAAAAAACCTTTAACATCACTCTGGTGTCCCAGCAATAACTTGGAGTGTTTTCCTGAGTGACTCCCAGCACTCCTCTCCCTGAAGCTGGACTGCAGCACGTGCACTCTTGGTCACACCTGCACTTATGATTTCGCAACCCTCAGGTCAAGGACTTTGCCCACAGCAGGGTATCCCCGTGTTTTGGGAGCATCCAACCCCTGCAGCTCCTGGAGCTGGCTGGTGCTGAGCAGCAGAGGTGGCTGCAGAGCTGGGGCTGCTGCTGCCGCCGGTCCCTGCGGTGCAGCCGTGACTTGGCAGTGTGGGAGAGTTTCCTTTTCTTATTAGCTGTGCTTTCCTGCACCCCCCTCAAGATTCCCATGGATCGGGATGAAATCAGTGCTTGGCACAGCATCAGCCCCTGTGCAGTGCCTGGGACAGTGACAGGCCCAGTTCTGGTCCCAGCAGAGGGGACGGAGGAGCACCACCAGCACACCCTCACCCTCCTGTCACACCAGCCAGGGCTGGGGCACCCACCAGCTCTGCAGAGTCGGGCTTGGACGCAGCACCCAACTCTTTCTCCAGAGAATGGAACTTTTTTTAACACAATAAAAAAACCCCAAACAAACAAAAAAAACCCATCCCAACCCCAAACATGTTTTTAAGGGGAAACAAAGATTAGAAGTACTGTAAGCAGTGGAGACAAAGTACCAAAAATAGCATCCGAAGTTTCCTCAGCTTGCTCTCCCTGCAGGCAGCCCTGCACTATATTTGTCTTCACTTGCCATTTCTGCTGCAATCAATTTGCAATTGCTGCTGGCGAGGAATCCATCTATTAAAAGCTCGGCTGAGATCTGTGGTGAAGATGTCTGCATTAAAAAAATCTGGCCATTCATTAAAAAAAAATAGAAAATAAACAGTGTCCTCTGCAGATCTTGCCTTTCCCAACAAAGTGCATGAAAGCCATCACTGGCCACTTTGTCTGGGCTTGGAAGGAGCCGTGGAAGCCCAGCACGGGTTTCCTTCCACGTGGGGAGGGATTTGCTCTGCAGCCACTCTGAGGCTTGGAAGCATTTGATGTTTGCTGCATGTTGTGCCTCATCTCCACGATTTGCTGCAGGCCACCCTGCTGAGGCGGAATTCTCCCGGGTCAATCACTTTTATCATAGAAACAAATGTTTTCTATCATCCCTTTCATCCAGGATGAAAGTGCAGATAGGAATCACACGACTCCCCACGCTGCCTTGGTGGGCCTTGGCGCTGCTGGGACCATGCTCTCCCCCCAGAGAAACGGGGTAGGAGGGATGGGAAGGCAAACAGGAGCCTGGAGTGATCCCTGCCTTTGCCTAAAAAAATAACCCTATGGGGCTGCCTAAAAAAATAACCCCACAGGACTCCCCAGAGGCACAGGGCTCTGCCCCAGCTTCCTGCTCCGAAGCATCAGAGTCAGCGTGGGTTGTGTCAGAGCCAGGGACCTGCTGGGTGCCCGTGTGACCCTGTCCATGCCAGGAGGGGACACCAGTGGAGGCAGGAGGGCAAGGGGGTCACTCGAGGAGGTTGAAGGCACAGACCCCGTGTAGCCAAGCACGACAGTGGCTGTGGGGAGATGCAACTGCTGCCTATAAATAGTGCTGGGAAGCAAGTGTTAGGGAGGCAAGAAAACTATTCAAGCTAAAGGACAATGCTGGCACTAAAGCAAATAGATAAAATTAGCCATTAATAAATGAAGGCCAAAGATTAGAGAAAGTATCTAATATCAGAAAAGTGAGAGCTGGGAAAGCTTTCCAGGGGGAAGGGCAGGGGAGACCTTGACCAGTGAGTGTTTAAAACAGGCTGTGGCTATTTTTTAAAAGCCATTAAGTTATGAGCTGTCAAATCCAGCCTGCTGTGATTGCTGATGAGCCCTTTTTTCTGTGTAAAAGGGCAGATTTGGCCTCTCTGTGACATCAGGAGCAGCAGAGGGGCCTGGGAAGCCAGCCCAGGGCCTGGGGGGGGTGTGAGGCTTGATGCTCCTGCACGCTCCCCATCTCTGGAAAGTACTGAAGCAACCAGCCTGGAGCTGTGCACAGAACACACCTCAGAGGTGCAACTCCCTGGGCCAGGGACACGGAGCTCTGGTGGAGGGAACAGAGGGCTCTGGGAAAGGTGGTTGGTTTTCTTTCCTTTTCACAAAAACAAACCTGGACAAACACACACACACCAAAGACAAGTGACAGTGAGCACTGAGCTTGTTTGCCTCAGCCCTGCTGACCTTTAAACAGAGACTGGGGGGAGCAAAGGTGGTGCTGGTATTGCAGAAGCCCTGAGACTTTGGGAAACTGACTCCTGCCCCAGGCCACAGAGGGATGGGCACCCACCATGCTCATATGTGCCCTCCTGCATGACCCATGGCACAGGTGTCAAGGCAGATGGATACTGCTGGGATTGGTGCCTTGAGGCCACACCAGCCCTCCACCCTGACCCCAGTGCCATAAGCCCCATCCCTGCACTGTTCCCTTGGGAAAGCCCAGGGTGAAAAGCTCCCTGAGGGAGCTCAAACACCCCTGGCCCTTGTGGCAGAGCTGTAGGTGGGCTGTTTGGGGGTTGCTGTGTGGTGGCCCAGCACAAACCCCAGGAGGACTCTTCTCACCAGTGATAAGAGTGAGAGCCTGGTCAGGAGCCCTGTTACCTGAAACAGCCACTGCCAGCTGCTGCCATGGCTTTGCTTTGCTGCTGGGTGAACTATGGGAGTCATTTTCCATTGGAACCATTGCAGGGACTCAGGAACCTTTTCTGGAAGACACGTTTTAGCCAAGGAGCCACTACTCACTGAGTGCAAATTGTACTGTCTGTGCTGAACAAGCAGGTGGGGTGGATACGGCTGTGATACAGCTGTGACCTCTCTGGCCTTGGACCCCTCTGAGTGCAGCAACTCCTGCGGCAGCATCAGGTGCTGTCAGCCCTGTGCAGCTACAGGGCCCCATCCTGGCCTGTCCTCTGTGGAGCTGCTCCAGCGTGGGGCTGACTGGAGAGGCTGCTCCTGCCTTGGAGCTCAGCCAGCTCCCATGGCTGGGGCTGGGTGCAGGCAGCAGTGCAGGCAGCGGTGCAGGCAGCAGGCAGAGCCTGTGTGTGCACGGCATGGCAATGGCAGTGATGGTTCCTCCTTGGCTGCTATTTCCAGAGGATGAAGTCACCAGGTTGCAGTGTCTGAGCTCAGCGGAGGGTGTGAGTCAGTGCCGGCCTCGCCGAGGCACCGTGTGCAGCCCCCGCTCTGCAGCAGCCCACCATGGCCAGGGCACCAGGGACACTGCAGGGGGTTCAGGCTTTGCAGCAAAACAGTGCCAGGCCACCAGTCCTGCTGTGGCCTCACCACAGAGTGTCCCATGGGCTCAGCATTCCCCCATGGTCACACCACCACCAGCTCTGTTCCAAACAGCTGTGTGTCCCTTCACTGGGCATGCTCCTCACGGGGCCATGGGGTGCCCCAGCCCACGGTCACAACATGGTTTTTGTTTCAAAACCCACGTTTCCACGCAGCCCGTGGCCCCATCACAGTGCTGAGCTCACCAGCTGCCTCCCAGTGATGGCTTCCAGCGTGGGACACACGCTGTGCTCAGCCGTGGTGCTGCATGGCCACAACACCCACAGCTGGAATCTCCCCAAACTCATCTGGGCTGCCCAGAGGATGTGTGGGAGATGGGGGCTGTGGGAGCAGGGGAGGGACTGAGCTGTCACAGTGGCTCTCACACCAGCAGGGTTGATGCCACTGGGAGCCTTTCTTCTCTCCCTTGCCATCCACCCATTGAGCTCCTTTTGATTTTTCAGAGTTTTCTGCTGCAGGGTTCAAGGCCCAATAAGCAAACCCACTGCTGGCTGTTTGTGCCAGGTCAGTGGGCTGAAGCACCACGTGGGATGGCAGGTGGGCACTGCGTGGCAGAGCAAGAGGAGGTGATGCCACTCCATTGTCCTTCAAAGCAGTGCAGCCTGATCCCAGCCTTGCACTGCAGCAGGGTTCCTGATCCCTGTGGGCTGCAGGGATGGGGCACCCGGGTTGGAGCTGACAGGTTGGATGTCACTGCCATGGGTGCACCTGTGTCCCAGAGCGAGGGGGGCTGTGCTCCCTGAGCACGGCGTCAGCTCTGGCCCCTTCCCCACAGTCACAGCACAGGGTGGTTAAATCCTCCACCACACTGTGATAACAAATGCACTTTCCAAAGAAAGGGAGGAAGTGAGAACTCCCCGGCTGCGCCGTGTGGTGTAACCTGCTGCCGGCCAGGGCAGGCACTGCCTGCCTCCTTCCTGTGTCTGATTGAGTTTGTTTGCCTTCTCCAAAGCAAACAGTGTTGAAACTTGGGGGGGTGTTTGGCAAATCCCCTCCCTTGCTTATAAAAGCCACTTCCTGTGCCAGGTTTCTGACATCCTGTTCCTTCCAAACATTGCTGGTGAGGGGCTGCTGGGGGATCCCAGAAACATCTGATACTTGGGCTTTATTTGCCAGCTGCCCCCACCAGCTGCAGGGTGGCCATGGCCATGCCTGTGCACCCACCAAGAGCCAAGGGGACTGACACAGCCCTTGGTGGGGTCGTCTGTGCCCAGGGATGCTGCAGGAGCCCTGTGCACTCACCGAGGCCGTGCCAGTCTGGCTGTGCGTGCAGCAGTGTGGAGCCAATGGCACAGACACTCCAGCACCCACCTGCTCCAGCACGCTCAGCCTCTCCCCTCCTTCCAAGGGCTTGCCCATGACTTGGTGCATTTACCACTTGAGCCCTTCACTGCTTTGCTGATCCCTGGTCCTGGTATGGGCTCTGCCACCCATGGGCAGGATTCAGGCAGCAGAGATCATCCCTCAGCACGCCAGCACAGGCAGTGTTAGACCCACACCCCCTGCTTTCAGACCAGAACCCCGTGCAAGCCCACCCACACACAGCCATAAAACCTGCAGCTGTTCCTGCATCTCTGAAGACAACCTTTATCTCCCTGTCCTTAAAGCCTCAGTGCCAGCAGCACAAACTGCATCCACCCTTACGGCTGAGGGTGGCTTGGGCTCTGAGGAACACTCACTGCCTGGCCCCTGTCTTGAAAGGAGCTGGAGGGAAAAGCAGTGTCTCCTTAGAGACCTTCAAACACAGTTTGACTGCTCAGTTTGTGTCCCCACATGAGATGGGTACCACTGTGGTCCACCACATGATGCTGAAGTAGAGGGCAGCTCTTCAAACCAGGGGGAACAGGCAAAATTAAACTGAACAATATTTTTGGCTTTTTGTCTTGGTAAACACAGTAACAGAATTGCAGCTATTTGGCTTGAAAACTATTCAATCTGTGCTGTTTCCCACACAGACAATACTATGGTCCTTGAGAGGCCAGGCTGAATTCCTGCCAGGAAAAGCACAAGTGAAGAGCTGTCCCCCACGAGCCCCATCTGTGTGTGGCTCTATGGAAAGGAGGGGTCCTGGCTGCCAGCCCCACCGCACACCTCCACCTTCTCAGGGGTGGTTGGTGCTCATGGGTCTCTGCTCTGGTGCTGCATCTCATGTGAATTCCCTGGCCACCCAGTGCCTTTCAGCAAAATGACACAGGTATGGAGCAATGTGAAGTAAGAGAGTGCTGGTGGTGTTCCAGTCAAGGCCAGACAAAAACTACTTCAGCTACTAGTTAAAATCCTACTTTTTCTCTCTAAGCACATTTACTGGAAAAGTGTCAAAGACCAGGAATGTGAAAATGTGCTTACAAACAGCACAGCAGTTCCCAGGAGTGAGTTCCTGTAAGGAAGGCTGCACAATTCCTGCCAATCCCTCTGGCTATGGCAGGAGCTGGTTGGGTATTCCCTTAACACACTGTCCTTGCTGGAGAACCAAGTGATGAAAGGGGAAAACAGGGTTTCAGTAAAGTCTCCTTCCTCCCTTTTCCTGGCTCAGGTAGTGGAAACTGCAAGTCACCCTGCAAAGAGCCAGGTTTTGTAAAACTGAGGGATACACCACACTGCCCTGCTCCCTGGGCACCCACTCTGTGCCCCTGCCATCTTTTAGAGAAGAGCTTGTGTCATGTTGTCTCCGTGGATTGTGACAATTGGAAGACATGTTGAAGTTAAAAAATACTGACAAGTACACAAAAGTAGAGGTGTAGGATGGAGCAAAGAGGTGGGACTGCAGGCCAAAACTTCATTGTAGGGTCTGGCTGCCCAAGCAGTGACAGTGTTGGTGCTCCAAAGAGCTCTCTGTACAAACCCCAGCCTGGCTGCTGGCTCAGCACACTGGCCAAACCATTCAGCCTCTGTGTCCCTGTGTGACACCCCTGGGGACAGGCCACAGTCAGTGTCCCCCAGCCTGGGAGCCACTGACATGAGCTGGGAGCACCAGCAGGCCAGCCAAAGAGCTGGATCCAGGTCCAGCAGTGAATGGTGGCTGAAGAACTTCACTCCTGCATGGAGCAAAACTGAAAGGGTCAAACAGCCCTTCCTGGAAGCCAGGAAATTGTTCTTTCGTGTCTGATGTTCTGCTGGGAAATGGTAAGGAAAGGGGCAGTGCTTGGAAGGGCAGCAGTCCCTGTGCACCATGCACAGCAGTGGCCCTTCATGGGCTGCACTGAGCTCTGCCAAAAAGCTGGAGCAGAAAGGGAAGGTGGGTAGTTATCTCTGCAGTCTGCTGCCACCACGGGAAACTGCCCCTTGTACCCATCTGCAACAAGGACTTGCTGAAATGGGAGTCCTTGCCACACCTCTGCTGCTTCCCTTGTAATCAAAAGCTCCTTTCTTTCATAATAATCTCCATTTTAATCTAGTACAAAAAAAGCATTTTATCCTTATGGATTCATAAAACTATTCCAGCTCTAGCAAGACTGTGAACTTGACAACTCAAAAATGTGCTGAAGTACAAATCAGGTAGAAGGGATCAATAACAAGTGATCATGAAAAGGCAATCCCAGGGGAAGCAAGAGGTTCCAATGAGACTGAAGAAATTCAGCTTTAGGAAAGTACCATCATATCCCCTGTTCCCGTAATCAGACATGTGTTGTTTCAAACTCAGTTGCTCCAAAATGTTGCAAAACAAACCCCCTCTATTATTCTTTCAAACTAGTTTGAACTTCCTATGATTTAACAAAGATGTAATCATATCCGCAGAGATCCCAGAGTTCCTTATGAGCATCTTAAAAAGCAGGAATGAATCATTTCCTTGTACAACAATCGACTTGAACTGCCGTGGTCTTGGAATTGACAGTTGAACCGTCGAAGGCAAGCACTCAAAAGAAAATAAAAGTATTTAATGCAAAATACTTTACCAAAAGTTTTTACAGCTATTTCATATAAATGGAATCTTCTCTCAAAACATGAAACCACCAATACAAATGTATTGTTCCAAAGGGGATTACAAAACCTTCTCTGAAGCCACACAGGAGGTAAGGAGGGTATTTCTCTCATCTCAAAACACTGAGGATGGACTGCAAAGTACCGTCCACCATCTAGCTTGCTATGTCTAAGTGATGGTAACACACAGAAGTTTTGGGATTAAAACATCATAGGTTGATTACCCCATAAGGCCTTTATTAAGATTCCTAATAATTTGTGGGTATGCAGTGGAAATATCTGAGGTGCCTGTCAGCTATATTGTATGGTTTTCCCTAGTGAGGGAAGCCTGATGTTGGGGCAGACTGTGGGCTGTGTTCCCCTGTAAGGAGCAGGCTTCAGGGATGGCTCTTTCTATTCCTGCTCAGTTGCTCCAGGCTGTAGTTCCTGGGACTTGAAGATAGGTGTGAACTGGTACATCCTGGCCCCTCTGGCTGTCCAGTGGCTCAGCAAAGGGCAGCCACTGGGAGGAACAAGTGGTGCAGCCATCCCAGGCTCCCCATCTAGACTTGCAGCTTCCCAGGCTGTTGGAAACTGTAATGGGGACAGGGAGGGTGTGAGTGAGTGAGTAAGCAAGGCCCTTCCAGCCAGGATCCCAGCAGGCCTGCAAAGAGCAAGAGACAAAATTGGTCCTTGTTGAGAACCAGCACAAGACAGCTGGAAGGGAAGGGCAGGACAGGCTGGAGCCCCTTCACAGAGCCCCACAGCAGCACAGGAGCTTCCCAGCACATTCATTCATTCCTTTGCTTGGCACACCGGGCCGGTTTGGAAGCGATTACCTGTGAAAGCAGTCCTTTCAGCACGGCAGCGTTGCCTGCAGCGGTGTCCTGCGGGGCTGTGCTCAGCCTGGGCCGCTGCCAGCCACGCAGAGAAAGGCTCCAGCTGATCCCGGGGGAGCTGGGCTGGCCCTCCCCGCCCGCACACAACAACAGCGGCCTTCGAGGAAGAGGCCGCGGGGGGGACGAGCTCTCGAGAAAACAAAGCCACATTAACCAGCCCCAACAAAGCAGCAGTTTTCTCTCCAGTGGGAGGGCAGGCCGGTGCCTTCCCTCCCCAGGACAGACTGTCTTTCGGGCGCTCCGGGGACACGTGGGACGCCTTCTCTGTTCTTGCTGTGCTGCCCCAGTGCTGGGCTCCTGGGGCTGCTACCAGGAGCTGAAGTCCCCGAAGCCTGAGCTCTTTTTCTCTTTCTTCGCAGCTGTGCTGGTTGAGGGCCCGTCATCCTCCACGCTGCGCTTCCTGGAGCCAGGAGGAAAACAACTCTCAGGGGCCATTTACTGCTCAGTGGGACCAGGGCAGCTGGATGCCTGTTCTCTCCCAGCAACAGCCCTGCCCATCCCTGGTCAATTAGAGAGCACTGCGAGCTCTGTGCCAGCATGGGGACTGCAGGCGTTGGGGATGGGGGCCTCTGGTATGCCCAAAAAGAGGGAGGGTGGGTGAGTCTCTGAGGATGGTTTGGGTCAGGCTTTGAACTCTCCCAGCAATGTGTACAAAGCAAATTAAGTTCTCCAGGCTGAAGCTGAGGATTTAACAGCTGTGCTTTTTTTGCATGGCCACGATGCAAACATGAGCCACAAGATCTTTCCACATCTTCTCACCTGCACTTGTAGCAGCAAAAGGATTTATGGGGAATTAGGTGCAAAGCAGCTGGGAAATCTTCTAGACCCGTTCCTGTTTCTCAAGCTCAGCCTGTTGCAGGTGCTGTTGTTATCAGCCTCTCTTGAGCAGAGTTTGCAACCCCAGGGAAACACTATGTGGCCAGCTCTGTGCTCTGGTTTTATGGTCAGCTATCAGTGGCTGATAGGGAGAACAGAGAACCCTGAAGCTGCCAAAGGGCTGCTGTGGAGCACACTGCCAAGTGTCAAGGCAGGCTGCAATGGCTGAGTGTCCTTTCTGTACCGCTTGGTCCTTTCCACAGAGCCAGAAGCTCTGCCTGAGTTTCTTCTGTAAACACAGTGCAACATGTCAGCAGTTTTAAGCTGAACATATTTTAAGGGACAAGCAGTATTTTGTAACTGAAACATTTTACTGAGACATCGAACTGACCTACCTGGGCTAAGGTAGTTCTGTTCTCACAGTTGCGCAAATGCCTCTAAGTCACAGAGGCACACACGAGCTGATTAAATAGCTGCCCAGATCTGTCTATGCATAAATGCAGGCCTTTATGCAGACAGACAACAGCATTTTTGCAAATGCTTTTAGAGAAGTCTGCTAAAAATCAAGTGGAAGGCATTTATTTGAATTTTTCCAAAACACATGCTAAGCTGCTGCTCGGATTCTGTACTGTCCCTAGGAAAGAAAGCAGTGCTGCCAGTCCTGACAGGGGTACAAAGGGTGTCTGGGAGAGGGTGCTTTAGGATAAGCCTGTCCAACCAGCTGGGTACCCTGGAGCTACTCACCAGACACCTTGTGCTCCCACAGGAAGCCTGGGAACCTGCTCCCCTTTCCAGCCTTTTCAGCTGTCTGTGTGGCTGAACAGGGAACCAGATCAGCAGACTGAGAGGGGCTCAGGGAAACTACTTTGTGCAGGGGAGAAGTTGCTAAAAGAGAAACATCTGTGGAACCATGGCCTTCAGAAATAGCTGCAGAAAAGGAAGAGGATAAAAGATAGTGTGGGAAGTGACACAGTGAAGTTCCTCAAGGACTTCTGAGTTCTGGAAATGCAGCTACAGTTCTGAAGTCAGCACATGCTGTTCACGACCAAGTTGGTCACGTTCAAGTGCTAAAACAAAAGCTCAGTTAACTTGTAATCTTGAAAAATAGCAGGAAAGGAAACTCTTGACTGTTAGGACTACATCTGGGCAGTGGCACTGAACAGGGTCAGCATTTAGCAGGACAGGAACCTAAAACACTCAGCCAAGAGAAGATGGGCAGGGAACTCACGCTGCAGCCATGTTGATGTATTTTCCAATCCCTTGCCGGTAAGTTTTAGGAGTCTGGACCTCTTTCTTTGGTGGGACCACTTCAGCTTTTGTTTTGGCTGCTTCTTCTTCCTGCTGGAACTTCTCTCTTTCAGCAGCAACCTGTGGGAAGCAAAGGGTGCAATCTGTTGCAAGAGATAGTGCAGAATAGGGAGAAAATGTCTACAATTCTTTGAAGCTCTAAAGCACTTTAAACCAGCAATCAGCACTGCTGTGATTACAGGAAAGGCTTCAGGAGACAGCCCTCAAGAGCCACTGCAAACAGGCTGTCTGCAGCCATTACAAGAAGACCCCTTTTTTCTTACCTGCAGCTACTCAGAGCTATTGTGGGCATTTGGAAGGAAGCCACGGGGAGTGTGATGGACCGGGCACTGTGCCAGACTCAGCTGCAGGAGTAACTCTGCACTGAAAGCGTGGTGATGCTCCTGGCACACCAGGCAATGCTCAGTGGCACCTGCCAATTTTAGCTGGCAACCATATGGGCCAGGGGGATGCCCATGTTCAAAGAGAAGGCAGTAAGTCACAGAGTTCTCCACAGAAGAGCTTTGGCCTTCCAAAAAAAAGAACCAACCAACCATCCATCCTCACCTGTGCATCGGCCTCTTCATAGGGATCAACAAAAACTGTTGTTGTCTGAATTCGTATTTCCTCCTGGGAGCAGAAGAGAAGAACAGTAATTCCATCTGCTGATTAGGTTCTGCCATCTCCCCCAGATTTGGTTTTGAGAAGTGTCAGTAGGGTGGCCAGCACTGCCATGCAAGGCCACAGCCCCTGGTGCCTCACACATACCTTGGGACGGTCTGTTTTTGGGTCACTTTCCACATTCTCCATAGCAGTCAGAGTCTCAAAGCCACCAACCACCCTAAAAAGGGGAAGGACATGATAGCCATCTATCACAACATCCTCAAAATATTCCTGCACCCTACACTGAACATATCTAATTTATGACCATTCTCTAGTAGGTTTTTAAACCATCATGTTTGGGGGATGGGAAATCAGTGACTGTATATGGAAGACCTAAGAAAATGCCACTCAGCAGGGAAGGTAAGAATTTTTTCTCAAATATGGGATTTGAGTTTAAAACTAAACAGAGCATGGAAAAGTCAAACACTCAGAGGCAAAGCAAAGCCATTTGTCCAAAAACCTGTGAGCCACACAAATCAGCCAAATGAAGAGCGAGTCTTTATTTTTTTTCCTTTGCTTTTAAATTTTACATCAGGCTGAAGAGTGTTATCAGGAAGAAAGGGGATGGTAACTACAGCACTGCAGGAGGGCAGTGACAGAGCTGTTTGCACTAACATCAGTAACACAGAAAGCACAGGATGGCTCCAGAAGAACATCATGACTGTGAGCTCATGAGGGCTCTGGGGAGGCAGCAGAGCATCAAGTCACAGCTACAGGGTAATGCTGGGACACTTTCCACTGGAGTTTTCACTTTGGAGGATGTTGGAGCCTGGGCCTCTCACTTTTCAAGTCAATATATCCAAATACTTGCTTGAAAATGTTTAAGGCTGAAGGTTTTATGACATGCTGGATGTTCATTTAAAAAAAATACAAATAGTGTGGGACAATGGGAAAGTTCCAGAAAAGCATGTTTGGAAAGGATAAATGGGGTAACCCAGGTAATTATCCTGTCATCCTGTCATCTATCCCAGCAAAATAATGGAATAGTGGAAACAGGACATGATTAAGAAAGAAAGGAAGTAAGTAATAGCAATCAACAAGGTTTTGTGGAAAACAAGAGTCTGTCAAACAACCCTCTATCACTGAGACAACAGATGTGGTTTACAGGGATAACACTGTCCATGGAACAGACTTCTGGAAGGCGGCTGATATTACGACTGAGGAACCAGAATGGTATGAGGTGAACACAGCACACATTAAATAAAAAACTGGCTGACAGGTGTCAAAATCTAATTTTAAACAGGAACCACTGAGTCAGTATGTTTCCAGAGGGGTCCTGCTGGGATCAGATCTTGGTCCCAGGGTATTTAACACTTTTATCCACACATCATCTTCAATTAAATCTGAAAACAGCTATTCTTAGAAGAGCAGTAAATAAAGAGGAAGACAGGCTGTTGATGCTGAGTGATCCAGATCTATTAGCAAAGCAGGCTGTTGCTGGACAACATCTGTTTTAACAGAGCCAAGCCACATCGCCAGGAAACAAAAATATAGTTCACAGTGATAGCTGTGGGACAATGAGAAGCAGCCGTAATTCCCCAAAGCACTGCTCCTGCAGCGGAGGGGGGAGCTCAGCAGGGAGGACAGGAACTGGACATGCAGGGCCCGTGGGACAGGGCAGTCTGAGAGCCAGAATCCTCCAGCCTTCAGAGGCAGTTGCTTTGAAGTCTGACTGCTGGGATTACTGGGATTACTGGGACTCTGGCACCAGCATGGGTAGGCTGTCAAGGGCTGGACAGATGAAACGGAGGAAAATCAAATTAAATGAAACTGGTAGGGGGGAAAAAATCAAACCGGTGAAATACGTAGAGTGTTTTGTCACCTAACACTGCTTTCATATCAAAGAAATAAGCAATGCCTCAACCAAAACACACATTGTATTCACAGTCATATTTCTTGAACCAGGATATCTCTCTCTGACAGGTGTTTCACAGCCCTGCCCAGTCCTGGCATGGCATCTGCCCAGCCAGCACCAGGAGAGGCCCGTCTCTCACCTGCCACGGTCTCAGCTGATCCAAGGGAGAAATAGTCTGTACACCACACACCCCACTGCCCCCAGTGCCACCCCAGGGGCTGGCACAGGCACTAAACACAGCCAGAAAGACCGAGCATGAACCTAGGCAGTTCAGAGAGGGTGTTCTCAGCACCTGCCCCAGCACAGCTGTCCTTGCTCACATTTCTCTGCTGCTCCCAGCTTTACTCCCCAGGGGGCTGCTGATGGGCTGGAATCAGCTTCTAAGGGCAATTAAAACCCATGTATGCAGGCTAGAGCAGCCTGTCGTTTGTGACTGGAGGGAGCACACTGGGGGAGCGTGTGCAGGGCCTGAAGACCCTGCATGAACTTTGGAAAGTTCATAACAAAAACTCAATTTTAAAAATCTCCCTTCAGGCCAATATCAGGTTCACTTATAATGCTAGTGATTAACACCCAGCCTAAGATATAGTCACTGTGTTTTAACTGCCCCAAAGGAAACTTCTGATTTAATATTGGAGGATTTTCTGGCCAACAGCTCTACTCATTATCTGCTCGTATGTTTTTGTTTAATTAGGTTCTGATAATTTGAAATGGCCAGATCAGCTACACACTGGCAATCTCAACTGAGTAATCCCTTTGCCCATAGCTAGACCTCTCACAACATTAGTCCTAATGCATTTTGGTGATGCTCTCAGATCTTCAGTCTCTATGCTAATTAAAATGTATTGAGAGTATTTTGTCACTTATACATTTTAAAAGGCTGTGATAGACACGGCATTCACAGGTCATCATCGAATGACCTAAATAGTCTATTCTGACATGACTGTAAAGGGCTAAGGGGCAATAGGACAAAGTTGTTATGCCTGTAGAGTGTGTCATTCTCTTCTTCACTTCTTGTATCTCAAATGGAAAACGGCTTTTTTTTTTCCCACCCCCGCATCTCCAGCATTTTGCACAGAGAGTATTTCTGTGTGTATTACAGTGTCAGCACAGTCAGCTCTCATATACTTTAATGTCTTTAGACACTGCCATAATACCAATAAAAAATAAAAACTGATTTGAATACAAACCACCAGCTCAGAGGTGACAGCTCTGACCAGAGGGACTGGAGATAGTTTACTGGTCACTTTTGTTCAGGGAGCACTTGGGAGCTTTGTCAGGATCAGACCAGTGTTTCATCACTAAGGATTAATACCCAGAAAGGACAAGGCCTGATTGCAAACACGACCCATCCTGTAAGAACTGAACTATACCCTAACCAGGGCTAACTACATGCTAATCCTTAGCTGGATGCAAAAAATCTGAATATTTCAGCGGAAGGTCTCAGACTGTAAAGGCTTTTGTGAGCTCTCCTCTGATGTAAGCAGAGAGACAAGGTTCATGCAGGCTCTTGAAACGTTACATGTTGTTATTGTCAAATCTCATGATGTTCCAGTGAAGCACCAACATCAGTTTGATGAGATATAATGTGTCAAAGCCCATGAACTGGCATCCTTTACAGCAACTTCCCCCTCACAGGACGAGGAAACAAACACCAGAGAAGTTCTGGGGATTCCTTGCCTGTCCCACAACATATATTCTGAGTGTAAGAAGACAAGCTCATGGACATCCTGCCAAGAAAAAAGCCCATACAACTTATATGTAGAAAAGACCATAAAACATTTAGAAAACCCCAACCACACCTCTAAAGAGAGAGCCATTCCTTAATACAGGTCTAATATTCGAGGAGCTCTGTACATCATTTCCAGTACAAGACAATGCAGGCTCCAGAAGCTCTGGCCAATATCCCTTCACAGCCTTTGCAGGTACTAAAGGTGCGACACAGTGACAGTCGCTGTGCTGGCCTGTCTCGGGCAGTGTCACTCGTGCCAAGCTGGGAGCCAGCAGGGAAGGGAAGGGACAAGGGCAGACACAAGTTTAACCTTCTCCACTGCTTCTGGCTCTGTTCCTTTTATAAGGTGCCACAAATGCTTTGTCCTAAGTTGACTAAGTGAGGCTTAAACAGATGTTCACATGACATCCTACAGTGAAAAATGTAACACCTTCAAGACACCATTTACATCAGAACAGCCAGTGAAACTGAGGGCTGGCTGTGTGCTTCCAGTAGATGTTGAACAGAGAAAGGATGATCTCAACTATATATTTAGCTCAGCATTCCTGAGACAGCTTGTATTTTTAGAGGAGCTTGATAAATGTTGCATTACATTTAAGCATGAACGACAAGGTAGGTACATTTAAGGTTGAGGGTTTTTTTCCTGTTAGCATAGGAATGAAAACAAAAATGTGCCCTTACTTGTGCAATTCTGCTTTCTTGCAAACTGCGTAATTTAGCACTGGAAATATTTGCATTTTACATTTAGAGATGTTATTAAAATTGTACTTCCTGCCAAGGCTCCTTTATATAAGCTAGTAACATTGCTTCATAACCACTGCCAGTGTCTTTGCATGATGTATAAGTGAAATCTCTGGAGCAAGCTCCATCCATTTGCAATATACCAGTGAAGGTCTCACTGCACATTAGTTAGTGCTGCCCCCAAAGAAAAGTGCATCTCCCTTACAGTCTCAAAAACATTCACACTTGAGTCTATTTCTCATACTTTTGTTTAGAGAAGAATTATAGGAATTAAGCCTTATGCAGTGGTGGGGTTGGCAGCAGTCCAGGACAATAGTTTCCTGGTCAGAGGATGATATAAGAACAATGTCTGGACTACTAAAAAAAAAAAANGAAACCAGAAGAAACATTGCTGCTTGGTAAACACATTCTGCCCTTAAGGTTATTTTTATAAAATGGAGAACATACATTTATATACACACAGAGAGAACAGTACACACATGCACAAACACGTACACTCAGGACAAAATGTTTTCTATGCATACACTCAATCTGCAGTGGAGGGAGCAATTCCAAGGTGCAACAAGGATGCAGCCAAAACATCTCCATCTCTCAGAAGGGCTTAATCTAGCAGGCGAGACATGGTAATACAGGGTGCTGAAAAAATAAAACCTGGAGAAAAGCTTTCTGAAACTAGACCCAACAGATGAACCTGGCACACAGGGACTTCCCTGCTTTGGCACAGGTCCCTCTCCAGAGACAATACAACTGCTTTGGAGAAGACAGCAGCCCTCGTGCAGCTCTGACAGCCCAGTCCTCGTGTGCTGCAGGACACCACGGACACAGCTTCCAGGGGAGGCCTGGCTGCTTCTGCCACCTTGCTCTTCACTCCCATCCTGTGTCTGGGGAGCAGACTCTGCACTGCAAAATTAGGTCAGGCTCCCTACACAGAATCAGCTCTTCTGCTGTCACACAATTTCTCCATTGGTGGTAGAAAGGCAAGAAGAATATGAGTTTTCCAGCTTAGAAGCCACTGGGACTCACTGATTCAAATCATACAGGGAATGCTGCAACTGGAAACAGACACCATGTTATTTAACCCTATGTGGGTAACAATAAAGCTCTTTTATGTAGCTAATTACTTTAGAGGACAAGGGTCACTTTCCCTACCCCATTCTACAGAGTGGCACCAGAAAGCATTATAAGGAATACTTAATACAGAGTGATACTAATCCAAGGGAAGAACTCTCTTCCACAAAAGCATCTGGCACGGGGAGAAGGGAAGAAAAGACTAAGCTGACTGATGGCTTCAATTTGACCAAGTCTGAGGTTTCTCAAACCACGTTGTTCATTATTTCTGGGAACAGGAGAATTGAAGAATGAGCAGCAGAAGCCTCGAGAGGCAGTAAAAGTTATCCACATAAGCAAATATGTGCAACCACACAGAAGGAGAAAACTGTCCTTGATGTGCTCATCTCGTGTCTCAGTGGCCACTTCCTTTTCTTGCCAAACACGGGTGATGCTCTAATAAACACACAGACCTGCTGCTCAGGTCATTTCCAGCTTTGCCACTCTGACCACAATACTCTTCTCTCTGCTCCCTTTACTGCCCTTTATTTCATCATGTCACATATCTGCAACCTGTCCTCATTTCCAAGCCCACCATGCTCTGCTTGTCCTAAATCTCACCCCAAATTCCTGAAGCATTTTTCTCCTCTCCTGTTGATCACCTTCCACTGTTACTTGAAACATGCACTTCTTAGTGTGTCCCTTCAGCTTTGGAACAGGGTCCCAGAAAACATCCACAAAGCAATTTCATTTTTTCCTGGGGCTTTCTTCTGGAGGAAGGTAGGCTGAAATGGGTCATTGTCACAACTTCCCTGTACCTACATGCAGTCTCCTTTCTACTTACACAGCTCTCAAGCATAGAGATGATGTTTCTAATTCTGCTTATAAAGGGCATGTGTAGCAGGTCTCTGATCCAAGGGAGCTGTGAGCCATTGGAATAACAGAAAACAGAACAACAACATGAATGGGATGTGCTTGCATCTAAATTGCATAAAGCACACCAGACAGGAATCTGAGCCTATCTGCTGTTTTGGGTCTAATGTTCCTGTAGCTCATAGAGACCACAGCACAGCTGAACCTCAGTTGTAGCAGGAGCAAGAAGGAGCCCCCAGACACAGAGCCCAGGGCAGCTCCAGGCAGGACCCTCCCCATGCAGCACTTTGTCCCCTGCCAATGCTTCTTATCCACTCTGTGCAGAGCAAATGCATGTTGGTTGGTTGGTTTACATGATTTGAGTTTCTAAATTAAACCTCTTACCAGCAAGCCAGAAGCCCAGAAAAGCCACCAGTTAGTTTTCATGTTAATTACATCATTCTCTAAGTCAGGAGAAACAGTAATTACTAGAAATGGTAATTACTAATTTAATCTAGGCAGTTCTGCTGGAGCAGGAAATCCATGCAGCCTGCAACACACCTCCAAGGGAAGGCATTCTTCTCACACTCACAGCCTTTGCTTTTGCTTCCCATCCACACCAGATGATCTCCTTTCTTTTCAGCACATCCCTCCTCATCACTGCCATGGTGGGCAGCACAGCCACGACATGATGCCCTCCCTGTACTCCAGCTGCACCCTTCTCCTGAGACTGGAACATTCCAGTGCACCAAGCCAGACACAGGTGACCTTTCCACAGTCCCACTGCCTGGTGTGTTTTCCAAAGAGCAACCAAACATCCATCATTAAGAGCTCCTCCTATGCAAAAATTGTGTTTCAAACCAGGGAGCACATGAATAAGATGCGGCTCTGGAGAAGGAAACATCAGTGTTCCATCCCACACAGGACAAAAAAAAAACTAAGAAAAGAGTGGGAAATGGTTGCTCTTTCACTCTTTTTCCTTCTCCAGAGTATGGATAGCCTGCTGAGAAGTTCTATACAAATTACAAGCAGGTCAAACTGTGCTCTCCAAGATACCTATGTGACAGTAACATGAACCAGAGCCACACAGGAATAGCTGAGGGCACAGTTCAGATCAGAGAATTTAGGGTTTTATGTTAACTAAGTAATCCTCAAATCTATATGAAAGTCACAACAGGCCAGTAAGCATCCAATTAAGACAATTCAATTTAATATTGATGGAAACAAAGAATCCTGATTTCATGGGTTCATTCTGTTCTTAAACCTAGATACTGTTCCTAGATATGCTTCCTAGACATCATTGTGTTATACAGTGTAAGATCTGATACAGTTACCAAATCCCAGAATCACTCAGGACCTAAAATAGCAAACTGAAGTTGGAGTTCCACCAGAGGTACAATCTCTGGCATCTCCTGGCTTTTAAAAACAATGCAGGCAAAAGCAGCTGAAGGGTTTTGATGGCAGAATAGAGATCTTAAGAGATACACACATCAACCTTTTATATTAAATTTGTATGTAAGTTTGATTATTCAAGAATTCAATTTGTAGATTATTATAGAGTGATTGGACAACATATATATCAGTATCTTCATTTTTTACATTCTCTGAATTAATCTTTATTTGCATACAAATGAGACCATAGTAAAATTCACCTGCTCAGTGTTCATATGAAGATGTCACTTAGTTTTCTTGCAGGGAGCCAGATGTGACTCTAAACCAACATTTTAAAAGAAGTTTTTCCTTTATATTTCAGCTAAAAATATTTACAGTGCTGAGAAAGCAGCACCACTTCTTTATTCTGGCACCTAAGCTCAGATTTCTATAGTAACAAAGACAATTCACAAATTGAGACAGTCTTTGCTAAACCTGCAAAAATCTCTGCTGTATATACTTTACCAGATTTGCCTGAGTTGAAGTAATTCCTCTCTAAAGGGCCACATACACTGAGAAACATTACTGGAGCTGTCCTGGAGGGATCAGGATCAGTGTGGAGGCTTTTGGGAGCACATTCCCTGCACCACAGTGAGCTCAGCCACCCTCCAAATTCCTTCCTGGTGAACTGTGGTAAAACTGCAGTTTTCCCACTGGGGAAACACAGCAAAGTCTCTGGGGGGCTGTACAGGATGCTCACTGAGGCTCCAGAACTGAAGAACAGGCACATTTTCAGCTGAGCTGTCCTATCCCAAATACTATTTGATGAGGTGGCCAGCTCAGGTTAACAGCATTACTGTATGGGATTTGAAGGGATTTTTGCAAGGTG
Source organism: Formicarius rufipectus (assembly GCA_013399695.1). Taxonomy (NCBI): domain Eukaryota; kingdom Metazoa; phylum Chordata; class Aves; order Passeriformes; family Formicariidae; genus Formicarius; species Formicarius rufipectus. Next base: position 249,931 of record VXAU01000197.1, read on the forward strand.
GGCTCAAATTGTAGCTTAAGTGAAATAGTCTTAAGATCTGGGTAAGGTAACTCCTCCAAGGATATACTGGCTCTCAGCTTGTACTATTAGAATTTGCCTTATTTATCTGCTTTCAACAAATGACACAGGAACTTTGAATTTTTCTAGGACAGACCTGAGAAAGAAAAAAATACATTTCCAAGAGTGCAATTATTTAAGAATCAGTATTGGAACTACCAGCACTTAAATAAAATGCCATTGAAATGAAGAGGTTTCTGCCTCAAGAACTTACAGGCAGGGAAGATGGGATTAAATATATCACTTTCACTGTACAGCACAATTGCATGACAGCCCATCAAAGTAAACAGCACATGGTTTTATTTTCAATTGCTGACTTCCAAATGGACAAAATTATGAAAAAAAAGTAAAAAGCCAAATCTCCATTTAAAAAAGATTGCAATATTGTCAGGAATCATCAATGCAGCAGGTTAGTAACATGCCCCCTCTGACAGTGCTGTGTTCCTGGGGATGTTTTAGAACACTGGGAAATACCGTGTACCTGCAGCAGAGGAAGCAAAGAACAAACTGTAACACAGACTTTGTAGTATCTTCTGCAACAAATACCTTCATCTTTATCATGTGAGGGCTTCACTGGAAAAGACTTTCAGAACAGACTTCTTTATAAGGAATGAATAACTGTCAAGAATAGAAGAAGAGAATAAAAGAAGAACAAGAGGGGTCAAAAGACCTAATCTGTGCAGAAGCTCTATGTTCTATGCCATGATGGAGAGCAGTCCTGTCATGACTAATTTTCCAGCTGATGGCTCACAGGAGGATGAGAGCAGTATTGAAGAGGTAATCTCATGTGTCCCAGCAATTAGTAAGCACAAATATTAACATGGTTCATTACAGGACGATGATTAATTACTGTGTTCATGACTCCTGGAGGGCCACCACCCACAGAAGGGAATTAAGGCACCTTACAGTGATGGAAGGAGGGGAAAAAAGGCAGGATCTGATGACTGGCACTGATGCAACATTGCCCACCTGGTCATGACCAGGAGAACAGGACTGAGAGCCAGGATTTTGCTCCAGCTCCATGACAAGTGTCACTGGATTCTGCTCCTTAGGCTTCAGACACACAGGAGAGCATGTCTGCTGTACTGCTGCCCATACTGGCCTTCACTTACCTTCCAAAAACCGTGTGCTTCTTGTCCAGATATGCACAAGAGCGGAATGTGATGAAGCTGGAAAGAATAAAGACATAACATTTACCATATTGTCCCACTGACCCTCAGCAACAGCCAGGAATGCTTAAAAACAAAGTGTATGGAAAAGCTCTTGGAGGAAAACAAGCCCCACTCCCTCTCTGGCTCCTCTCTGGGAGGCCTGCTGACCAAACATCCTTTAACTCTTCGGTTTTGTGGGTTTCATCCTGGATTTCTGGAGTTTTGACTTCTCATTTTTAGATCTTATTAACATCCCTAAAAAGTACTCCAAGTATGGGGCATTGCACCCCGTCCAAAATTAATCTGAGTATCTGCCTCCTTGGCCCTGGAAAGCTCAAGCAGGGCAGGCAGACGTGCCTCCTGCCTGGGAAGGACATTTCCTGGGCACGATGGGGAACCTGTATCCAGCAAACACAGTTTTGGAACACACCAGTCTCTGATTTTTACCAGTGTAGATTTTTACTTTTTAGATATTTACTTTTTGTGTTTCTCTTCCCTTAAACTGACCTGTCAGTGATCCATTCCTCCTCTGGACAGAGCAAACTTGTGCCTCAGATACAAACATCCCAGAAGTGTTTCTGACACTGCGAAGTGTCCAAAGAAATGAAAACCCGCAAAACTTGGATTTTTAATTAATTAGACTTTTGATTTTGGGGGCTGTATTTTTAGATTTCACCATGGGAACTAAAATGCAAATGCAAAGCAATCTTTACTACTAAAACCCTTCTCTAAAGCTTGATGGTTTTTTGGAAAACTTGGACTACATGCATATGAGACAGAGATTTCCACGCTGTGGTCTGCAGACCATGATGGCCTGTCTTGGCTGGACATGCAGTGCTGGCTCCCCTCCCTGTCTCCATCTGTTGCACTACATAAGAGACAGCTAAAAATATATATGCATTCCAACAGCACTTTTCCATATAAGCAACTGCCTCAGGAAGTTAAATGATTGCAAATACGAGAGTCTGCAATGTGCCAGACGATCTATTAAGGCACAGAGGCAAGTGGAGATGCTGTGCAGGATGCAAACTCCTACACAGGGCACCACTTCAGTCCTGGGTATCCAATACTTAAAATCATCATGTGGTCAGTTATGTAGCACTGCAACAAAAGAAACACCTGTGCAGTAGCAAATACACAGAGAAAGCTTCTGATTCATCAATGAAGTCAAAATAAAATTAAGGACAACAGAATTAACATAAGTCAGGATGATTCCAGAGAAGTTTAGAGCATTACTGAAGCATCACCTTGCAGAGGGGACCCAGCTCCCTCTGCCCTGCAGTGCCTGTCACCTGTGGGAAGAGCTATTCACACATTTCCCAAAGCCACAGCAGTTGCCAGAAGTGTCTAAGTGCTGCCTGGAAGCTTTGTAACTATGGGCAGCTGGAGTCTCTCAAGGACCTGCATATAAAGGAATTTCATAGTTCATCTACAAATTTTTGGGGAACATACAATCACATTTACAGCAGCAAATGTGACTCAGTATGGCACATCACTCTGTAACTTCTGTTTCCAGAATCCCTCTTTTTTTTTTTAAAAAAAAAAAAAAAGAAAGAAAGGAAGAAAGAAGTCTCCACTCTCCCCAATTTAGCACCTGAGTGCTGGCAATAACATCTGAATCCAAAATAAGTTGTACAGCAACTTGATCCTGCAAACTGCCCAACATGTGCTTAGCCTTAAGAATGTAAGTAAGCCTATTAAAGGCCCTGAGACAAGGACTTGTGTTTAATTAAAGCAAACCACACTGCTGCAGAGTTTATAAGCCATAATAATGATTGGTATCATGAAGAGCAATACCAAGAACCCCCTCCCTCCCTGCTCAGTCCCAAACACAGCATTGTACACACACACACACACACACACACACACACACACACACACACTTTCTTACTCTCTTTCCTGCTCCCATTAAAGTAACAACTTTTCTATATTGCAATACTGAGAGCAACCAATAAAGAATTGGCTCAAAGTGACCCAGGACATTTTCAAAGGACTGCAGGCAAACACCCATATTAAAGTTACATACAAACAAAGCTATTACAACTTCAGTAGCTTTAAATTTCCTTGGTGTTACTTCCTTTTTTAAATGCATTTCCCCCCTCATTTTAGTCCTCATTCTGCTTTTGTACATTGAAAACCAACTTATTCTCAACCTCAGATTGTGCAGTCTGCCACGTCTGGGACTAAACATTTCAACAGAGCAGAACTATTCTCATTTATTTAAAATCAGGTGACTAAAAAGAAGTAACATCTCCATAGAATGTATGTTTCATTTCATTAAGCCCTTTCAAAAAGTTCAATACAGGGCTAAATTTAAACAGAGCGAGGAGGTGTGATGAATGATCTTATGGGGTAACACTGGGGGGGGCACTGATAAAACCAAAAACTTCAAATGATAAAATCACAAAAAGACAAATTAATGATATAATAAATCTGTGGGCCTTCCCTTTGCTCTTACATTGGTAGGAGCAGCTGTAGCCCTGACTGCAATATGCAGCACTCGACAGCATATTTCACTTGACTGAACTTTAACGAGTAGCTCATAAAGTGTCATTTGTTTTCTTAACAGAGTAAGACACAATGTCCAGAGGGAAACAATAAAGCACAAAAAGCAAGTGACTACTTACAACTGTGATTTGTTTGTGTTGGGTCCCGAATTTGCCATACTAAGAACACCACGTCCCGTGTGGGACAAATTGGGCTTGAATTCATCTTTGAAAGGTTTTCCCCAGTAAGATTCTCCTCCTTAAGAGAGAAAAGACGACAGAAGAATAAAGTTTGTTTTCATTAGTTTCCCGCCGTGTTTTGCAACAGACACTGTCATTAAATCCAAGGTTTCCAGCACTGCCATCCCCATGTGTGCAATGGATTGTTACCTCACCCCTACCACTAGGCCAGCATTGGAGCTCGACCTTGAAATCTGATGGCTGCAACTGGCAACACAATTCTGTGTCCTCACACTATCAGCTGCACCAGACCACACTGTTTATCAACAGCTCTGTGTATCCTGTGCTGAACTACTGTCAAGGATTTCATTTTTTACTGCTGGGCCACCATCATTTTTCTCTTTTGAGGCATTAAATCTTTAAAATTGGCTTCCTGACAAAACACAGAGCAAAGAATTACTAGTTTAATTGCACTCTGGATATAGCATTGCTCCCAGAAATAAAATATCAGGGAGATGAAATACATTCATAGAATCAACAAAGAACGGGAGCTATAAGCTCAAAGGCTTAATTCCTGGCTAAACAATGAAGAGTGACGACACATGGTCCTCCAAACAAAAAAATGCAAAAATTAGATATTTGGACTAGATAGCTGCATGATGGGAACACTTAAATGCAATGAAGTGAAAAGGACAACAAAACTGCACAAACCCGAGTCCCAGCCCTCCAAAACTCATTTCTTTTCTGTCACTGTGGACAGTGAGAGTCTGGGAGAGCTCTTCTCCTGGCTGTCATTTTTACATTATTTATGACAGATCTGACATTTTCATTTGCACTTTCCTCCAAGATCATTCTTAATAAGAAAAACGAAGGCTGAGATGAGTCATAGTTTTACAGTCAAATCCATAATCTTGTTTGACAAACCATGAAACGCATTTCACCTTAGGACAGTATTAAAAACAAAACCAACATAACTATCCAAACAGGCAGCAAGGCTGGTCCATCTGCAGAACAGGCTGAAGAATCCTCTGGAGTAAATGTATCACTGGTGAAGCAGGAGGTCAGTAAGGGATCTGTGGTGCTCAGGGGCCACTGGCACACATAATACAGAGAAGCAGTTCAATGATACGGCTGCACAGGCAAACAGCAAATAAAACCCAGGAAGGAAGTGGGCTCCTGTTGAGAAGCTTACCCCAAAAAATCACAAGAGTGCATTAAATGAGAAAAGAGTTTCAGGTGATACCATGAAAATGAAGCATCACATATGGACAGCTGAAAGTGGAACTGAATGAGAAATTTTGGAAGAATCTGACCTGCTTAAAAACCCAATTAATCATGTTCAGAAGATCTGTTAATAGAGTTGAGTGCTGCCTGCTCTGCAGTTCAACAAGAGGTGGCAAAAGGGGACAAACCCTGTAGGGATTTTCTGTAATCAGGAGTAGAGGACTGATTACTTCAGCAATCCTTGGCTATTGAGTATTTTAAGATCAGCTAAATTACATCAGCTTGATCCCATATGCCAATCTTTTCCAGCAGTGGGTGACAGGCACATGGTTTCTCTCTAGAAGAGCTGGCTGAAGTCTGCAGAGCGTATGCAACACAACCACAGCCCACCGAGATGGGACACAGCAGCAAGTGGCCAAACCCCTGAGTCCACTACACCCCTCATATGCCTCCAGTATGCTGGGAATGTGATTCCCATGCTGGAATCACAGCGTTGTCAAGCTGCTGAAAGACAGTGGAATCAAGCCTAAGGCCTTCACTGCTCAGAAAAGTAATTCAAAAGGAAAGAGAAAAATTGTGAATGACAGAAAGACTCTCTGGCACAACAACCAACCAAACCAAAGAGCCTGCAGACAGGAGCAGTGAGCCATGATCTTTGGGGTTTGGAATATTTATTTTTGTATGATTTCATTTCAGATCATGTACTGTGGGTCAGAATTAATCTCATATGTACGAAGGCTAACTTTGGTTCATTCCAGTTCTCTGGAAATAAACAACAGTATTTTAGCAGATAGTTACAGTATGAGATGCAGCCCCTGCTTCCCTCTCTGTCTGCCATACAGCTGTTTCCAAGGCTAATTCTGTCTGCCCTGGAGCTGCAGCAAGAGCAGGGAATGGCCTGTGCAGAATTTGCCTAAAAGGCCAGACGTCCTATGAAGGACAGAGCTGAAGAGTCAGTGCAGACCAGGCAGCACAGGCTGGCAAAGGGCAGAGGAGACACTGCAAAGGCACTCAGACAGCAGTGCAGGCATGGCCTGGGGACTTTTGTTGTTGGTTTGGTTTGGGTTTTTAATAGTTTACAGAGAATAATTTTTTCTTTTTTTTTTTAAAAAAAAAAAAAAGGAAAACCCCAATGTATTCTCCTTAAATTAAAAATAGCCTGAATGTGCTTTTCGTCAAACTCCTGCTAACCTCTGGAATTTTTCCAGGCTTCAAGTATCTGCTTGAAGCAGGACTACACAGAGCAAGCCAGAAGATGGCAAGTTGCACGTATGTATGTTTTTAATCACTGAAACCCAGCATGGCTTTCTCTGGGAAGAGTCAGCACAGACCCCTCAGCACTGTAGAGCCATGGCAGGACAGTGCCTAATGCTCAGCCTGGGTGGATTCTGCATTCTTGCATTTTACTCTCTATGGCAGAGTGCAATGCAGCCTTACAGGCTCCAAACCTAGTAATAATTACGAGGTGTTTGGAAGCACCCAGCAGTGTTTATTTTACTGTGTTTACTCCCGACACAGTTGGGAGGTGTGGCTGTGGCATTGTCTTTGTTTCCTGAGAGCAGGATGGGTGCAGACAGAGGAGGTGGGAGCACTGTGGTGTCTGGTCCAGCCCTCTCCTGTTACACTCTCAGTATATGCCATAGAGAGGAGGCTCCTCCTTATATTCCCCAAATCTTCCTCGGAGGACACACACCCCCCTGCAGGTTATATATAGGGTCAGGATGATGCAAATCCCTCAGCCCAGACTGATGTACCAGCCTATAAGCAAAGCCCAGGGAAAACAAGAACTGGCCCTGGGTGTTGCATTCACAGCTGGCAGCACTGCCTGTCACTTCACCTTCCTCCCAGCTTACTCCCTGATAAGATTATCTCCTGTCCAAGTGCAGCTGTGTGCCTACTGGCCTTGCAAATGCTTCTGATTACAAAAAGTGCTGCAAAAAAAAACAATTCAGGGGGCTTCAGTGCTAAAAATCAGAGGGCAGCAGGCAGGGCCCCAGCAGGCACTGCCACTGGCTGCACTGGGGCTGGGGGTACCTACACCCCCAAAGGGGCATCTCCTGTGGGCACACAGCTGGGAATGTGCTTGGCACTGGCCACAGGAACACACTGGCCCTCAGCAGCATTTAACCTGCACAATGGCAAAGCCTTCAGGAGTCAGGAAGGGGTTTTGTACAGTTCTATAAAACAAAAATCACATGCCTACTCAGATACCCAAGATTTACCACTGAAGGAAGCTGAGAGACAATTCCACCCATTTTTTTCATTAAAAAAAACCCCACCTCTTAAATTAAAAGGTGTTTAACTCATTCTCACACAGAGATGAAATGAGACAGACTACATAGCCTTAAAAAATATTAATAATTTCCATGGCTATCCAAAGGGGCTAGATATATTTAGCTTGCACTGGAGTGTGGTTAGTCAGCCAGTCTCATAGCTGCATCTTGTGCTGACAGTGAATAGGTGAACAGATCTAAACTGACATCTGAAGCAATCACACATTAAGTAATTCTACAGAAAAAAGCCACATTTTCAGATTGTCTTTTAAACTAAACCAGATTATTCTGGTAGTTTCTGTTCCTACTAAAGGCATTCTTAAAAATTTTATGAGGTAAAATCACAGAATTTGTACAACTTTGTTGTAAAAAAGCTGAGAGATGCACCTAAAGCTTCAGAAATAAAGCATTCCAAAAGCCAGGTGTGGGCTGGAAACCATCATTCATGACAGTTGTGATTTTAAATAAATTCTTCCTTTTTCTGGCATAAAAATTGCTAAGCAGTGGTAAGGAAGTGGGAGGGCTCTGATTCACAAAAATGATGGCTTACTTTCTGTAATTTTCTTCTTGTCATTTGGAACAAGGAGGTACATAATAACATCTGACACTTCTGTAGAGCTTTCCAAGGGAGATTCTGGAATCATTTTGCAAGGATGAAAGCCTCAGCTCAGGCAGCAAGTGCTTCTCTCCTCTCAGCTCAGAGGACGTGGTACTGCTAACCCCACATACCCACACCTGGATCTGCAGAGGGGCTGCAATCTCAAAGGAATGTATTCAAGACAGGAAAGTCTTGCTCTTGCCCATTTGCTGACCTTCAGTCGTGCATGAAAAGGGGCTCTACGGTTTAGGAACTTGCCTTGTTAGGAAATCACATTGCACTGACCAAGTTTGTCCACAGTCTTTTGCCACTGACATTTCAGAGGAGCTCTTCTTGCTGCCAACCAAAACGTAGTTCCCATCTACCAGTGGTATTTTATCTTGGACTTTTACAGCTGTTACATGCCTCCTTTGTGCCCTCCTGGATTCATAAATGGATAGAGGCACACACAAGATGATTCATGAGATCTCCCAACAGGTTGCAAGTCACAGTGGCTGAAAAATGCCTGTGCTGTTTTGAAAATGTAATCCTTTGCATATAGTTTCCCCTTTTCCATACAAAAAGGTTAGGATATTAAACCTCTTTTTCCTACATGCAAATTTTCTTCTATTATTTGGAACACTGAAAATACAGAGCAGCTGCTCCACTTGCACAACCATGAGTTAGAATTACTCACAGTGTTCAACCACTTAGTTGTTATGAACAGCAGGAAAAGAGGTACATCACAAATCTAAAATTCATTTTCAAATAATTAATCATTACAAAGAATGACCATGACTCAGCTTATTGCTCTGAATACTGCCTCTATGGGTGGTTATTTTGTTAGCAAAGAAATAAGCTGCTGTAGCACAATAAGATTTCTCCCAGTAGTCTTATGAAACGTTAAGTTGAAGGCTGCAGAAAACGAGTCTGGCCCTCCAAATCAGTGTCAGAACTGGGGCAGTGCAGGTCTGCCAGCTGTGCTACAGTAAAACTCTATTCCCCACTCCTTCCTCAGTGTAGTATCTCAACTCGTAGATGCCTCAGTGCTAATTTCCACCCTCCTCCATCCCAGGGTTAACTGCTGAGTACCAGGAATCAGTTGCCCTTCACCCTTCTGCTGGGTCATGGTTACTTTTGTGACAGCCCCAAAGAGACTTAAAAAAGACATACTGGGGAGCTGAATAACACAGACCAAAGCAGGCATCAGTGCTGCTCACAGAGAGGACTGTTCAGCCAGCAGTGACATGGGAGAGGACAGTCAGGAACCACCAGCTTAGCATCTCCCTCTGTGAAGTGCTTCCAAAACACAAGCACACTGAATCCAGGTGGGCTGAGAGCTGCAGTCTGTGTATGCATGACTTGTAACCTTATGTCATGTTGTACTGAGTGTGCCCAAACTCACCCAGAAGAGGAGCAGTCCTGGGCTTAGCTAGCAAATGGGTGGGTGATCATCTGGGCATCTGGGTGTTGCAATCACAAACCTGTTGCTGACCATGGGGTGAGTGTCAGATGACAGAAACCAAATGGTGGGAAGATATTTGAACGAGTCCGTTCTAGTTCCTGAACTAATGAACAGCAATCATGAAATAAACAGAAGAAAAAATATACAGGCGTAATGCATCTTCTATGTATCAGTTTGGAAAAGGTGGTGTTTTTTTTTAAAAGACCCAACTGAACAAAAATCCCAAACTTCTCAGCCAGAAACCATCAGTTAAAGCAGAAGGTTCTGTGTGGAAGAGGAAACAAAGCATGCTGTTTTTTTCTGAAGTCTTCCTACAAAAGGCCTAACAGAAACAGTTTAAAATATTGACATTTAAAGGGTAACCTCCAAACAGTCCTCCCTATTGCCAATTGAAATATCTGGGAAACAAGCCCTGTTGTATTCTCTGTATCTATTCTGATATTACAGAAGTCAAGTTACTTACTTCTAAGGACCATTAAATCTTACAGTCTTTTTAGCCTTCAAAGATGCATCTAGTTTATTCATCCTAAGAAACAGTGACTCAAAGAAATACTGAAATTCCTCTCAGCTGCCAGATGAAATAAAAAAGGGACTTTGTCCTGCAAATAACACACAGGCCCCAGGTAAAAAAGCTGCAGAGTACTGAATCCCAGTGCTTTACTCCAAAGCTTTCCTAACGTGAATGTCTGTGGTCCCATTAATAAGGCACAAACCAGTGGACCAACATTTCACACCAGGGAAGCCCAGGAGGGCATCACTACACCTGCCAGGCTGGGGCATTGTTGCTGAGCTGCACCTTTCTCTGGCCCTGCTGCTGTGGAGAGAATATCAAGGAGAGAACATCAACCAGATGGGCCCTGAGGTGTGGCCACCTTCTTACAGCTCGAGACACACAAAGAAAATTTCTGCCTCACAGTCAAGTGCCCTGGATCTATCAGGTAGTCAGCTGACAGACTACTTTGCACCCTGTGAACTGTCTAACCAGCTTCATTTAAGAAAGTATTAAACACACAGGCACGACAGCTCAAGAGCAACCCAGCCCCCCACCACACTGTCCATTAGATTCTCTTGTGATATGATCGTATTCAATAGGTGACTGAGTAAAGATATCTAAAATCCAACTGTCTTCAGAAAATAAACCCCATTCATTTGTACTGTTTGGACTCTGTTATAATTGTCTCTAAAAATTTGCAACATTCATGTCTACTTGAGCATACAAGGCTCATTTTGTAAGAACTTTAATGGTCCTGACAGATGTTTGCAAGACATCTCGCCCGCGATAGCTTCGTATTTAATTAAGAATGACAAGGAGGAAAACAAGATGGAAAAGACTGGAGGTCATTAGACTTCCTTTTTTAAAGTAAAAGTATATATGTAGGAGGATTTTTTGAGCTTATTTGCATTTCACTTCCTACTGGCTTTGACAGTAGAGCTGAGTGTTGACCTTCAGTGCAGCAGTGCTGCCAGTCCTCTGCCAGCTGTTAATTGTGCTGTCTTACAGCACTCCTGCCATGGGCACAAACAGAAACAGGAAGGACACCAGCAAGTTAATTTTCATTCCACAGCAGGATCTGAACTCCACCCTACAAGGGTGAGAGGTGTCTGAGTCAACCTATTAAATCTCTCCCATCTCCTGGCACCTCTTTAATTTCTCATTTAAAAAGATGTTCCTAATTATGTCTTTTGGGATTTGAACCGGAACATTCCTTATAAAAAAATCAAATCACATTTATTTTGACAGTCCAAGCATAGATGGCAACAATCTTGTTAATGTGCTTTTGCCATCGAAACACTGAGCCTTTAACTAGCCTCAAATCCTGAACCAGTTGATTATCACATACCCTACAAGACAAGCTGTTGGGCAACTCACACTGACATTATTTACGAACCACAGCAACATCTTTCTTGGGTGACCTGTGAGCACACACAGCAGAATACAGTGCTTGCATATGACACATTCATGAACTGCAATAAAAATGCAAAGAAGCCCAGATGGCCAGGTGAGGAGCTGGGGACACTGGTGACACCCACAAGTGGGGAGGTAAAAGGGGGAAAGTGGAAAATGAGCACATTTACAGCAGGCACTGGAGATATTACATGGCACATCTGCTGTGGTGGGCAATGCTCTGAGGAGCCGTCAGCTGCTCTGTTTCCTCACCATTCCTGCTACTACTGTTACCAGATCTCCAGCTAAGGGAGGCAGAACAGGCAGAAGAATTTAGTAACAGTGATCCCTGAAAGTTAGAGCAGCCTGGGCTTTACAAGGCAACTAGCTGGGAGAACAGATGGTATCTGGCCATTCACCAATTCTGAGACAGGGCTCAAGTATTTCATTAATGCTGAATTTGAAAGCAACTTTGCATGAACGTGTTTCTTCCTTTGTTCTCTGCCCTGGAAGGCCAGCTGTAAAATCATTATAATTTTCATTTATTTTCTGAAAGAAAAAGGAAGCAAAAGCCCAACAAGAATTCTACAGGAAGAGTTCCCAAGCTTTAGACTAAGAACTCATTGGATTAAATTTTGAACAGGGTCAACATGGTCATAAACATAGAATGATAAAACCTCTGCTTTAAAGTTAGCACAATGTGCCACATAATGTCATTTAGAGAATTTTCATCTATAATGTGTCTGGAAAAAATGTAACAACACAGCACATGAAGTGAAAAGTTTCCTTGATTCCACCTCAACCCTACCTGTTCCTGTTCCAGTCGGATCACCTCCTTGGATCTGCAGAGTTAAAATTAAATCAATGTTATGTGTGTGTCCGTGTGAAATACACTAAATACAAACCATAAATGCCAATTCTGCTCAAATGCCTTCCTTCTATACTGTGTCATGTTGACAAGTCAGCAACAAGGAAACCATTACTACTGATTTGGAGCTGCTTTTATCAGCTGGTTGTCATTCCCTACATTGCTTATCCAAGAGCAGAATGACAGTTTCGTAAAAATAATAGGTCTCCTGTGGGTAAATAGGGAAAATAACCAGTCTCAAATGGGTTAACCAGATCATCCTTTTTATTGTGAGCTGAGTCATAACCTGCTTTTTAACTGATGATACACTGCTTTTGGAACTGAAAAGGCCACCAACCTTCCACAAGATGGGAAGGCAAGAAATGAGGGAATCTAGAATAATTTTTGTATCCGAATCTGTATTTCCCTTTATTCCCCTCACTATCTCCAGTAGGAGAAAACCTCATGTGAAACCAATCCTTCAGCAACAAAACTAATCACACCTATTAATCACTGTATGTGCAGGGTATACAGAAACAATATTCCATATTCTAATGCCAATGGAGGGAGCAAGACCTGACCAGTTTCACAGTAACAGCACATAAGCACAATTTTAGTTGTGAGTTTAACCATGAACTCAAATATACAGTGCTGTCAAAAGGGAAATAAAGCTTTTTGTAAGATGCCAGGATGGAATGTAACATCCAGTGACGTTCCCTGAAAGATCTGCTCTGCCTTCAGGATCAAGTTGTTAATTCTTCTGAAATGAAGTGACAGGGCAGCTACAATATCCTAAACTGCCTGGACTGTAACTATGTAAATAAAGGGTTCAGGAACACAAGGTGCTCTTTAACTCTTTCACAAAGAAAGCCTGAGCACCCAGTGCTGGAGCACACTCAGGAAAGGATGATCTGACAGTATCCAACCACCACAACCTGAAACAGAAATTCAGATGCTTTCTAAAGTTTCACCTGAATGGGATTTCAACAAGCCACAGTATTACTTATCCAAATTAGCATTTCCCCCTCTCCTTCTCTTCACTAACCATCCACCCACAGCTTGGGGAAGATAACAAGAGGCTTGGCACGGCAATGACTCCTAAAGGCTTTGTTTGGAACATCAGCAAAGTGATGCTCCAAGTGACAACATTAGTCAGAGCAATTGTTAGTAAGACTAGTAGGTACACATTGAGTAAGTTAGGACAATCCCAGTTCTGATGGTGTATTCAATAAACACCTACTGCATGGAAGAACTCAAAACTGAAATAAGCTAAATATATCTTGTGAGGACATCACATAGAGTGCATTAGGCAGGATTATTTCAACACGCACCACAAAATTCCGAATTGATCGGTGAAAAATTGTTCCATCATAATAGTTCTTCTTGCACAATTTGATAAAGTTTTCACACGTTCGGGGTGTCTGAAAAACAAAGGGAAGTTTTAATTAAGCAAGACCTTTAGACAATCAGTTGGTCATTACACTGTTTACAAGAATCACTTTTATGTCTTACAAAGAAAGAATCGTGCAGGACTTGAAGACAACAGAGTGTCTGTGTACAGAAAAAGCTCTATAATATATGCTCTCTTAAAGTACACTGGAGAGACACACATTGCATTAAATAAATTAAACCCAGACCTTCCAGTTAGCACAGAGAAGAGCTGAACACCAGCTCAGATAACAGGAGCTCCCAGTTGACATCATGATGGTGAAAGCAAGTAAGCTCAGAGACCTTCAAGTAACTTAGTTCCCGCAGTGCATCACAATCCTGTTCCAAAAGGGGATTTCTAGCACTGAGAAAAGCTAATTTCCCAGAGTAAGAAAGAACCTGCTCCACTGTTTCAAAGAGAGCACACTGAAGATAACTGGGAGGAAAGCAGTCTTCTTCATCACTTGGAAGTAAAACTGGGACTGACTCAAGTAACTGGAACACAGGCAAATAAAAAAGACAACTTGTTTTCAAAACTCTAAATAATAAAAAAGTGCTAAGTGTATTGCCAACTTCTAATTCACTTTTACAGTGCAAATTAAAGTTATTTATTTGAATTTATGAACCATGGCATTCAAACAGTGAAAAACTTTACCTAATGATCCTTCTACTGTAATTGTATGAATTCTCTTCTCTGCAATACTAAAATACCTTCAGATGTACAAATACAAGCAGAGAAACAGCCTGCTTTCTATACTTGGACATGTTTTCCAGCCCCACTGTGAATTATGTGCATAAATCTATTTCAGTTTTATAAAAGAATACATATAACCAATTTGAGTTGTTACAGGCCTTAAAAATACTCTTATTGCTGCATGTGCATGAGCTGCAGTGGCTGCCAATGAACACACACAAGCCTTGTCTTTCTGAAAGACACTGAGCCACTTTGCACTGGGGTGACACCACCCCTGGTCTGAGAGCTGCCCAGACATGGGCAGACTGAGCCGAGCGACCTGAAGGCTCTTCAAAGCCAAAAGGCAAGGCCAGTCTGGTTACAGTCAGTTAAGGAGGAAATAATCTCTATCTCTTGGTAAGCCGGTCCATAGAAGTATTCATCTGGAACACTACAGAACTTCAATTTTCTGTGTTTTCTCATCTGAAACGTAATCAATTCTCACCCCTCTTTATTTACACTGAAATTATCTTTTAATTATCCAGACAAACTCTATCTGCCAATATAAATGCTTTATAAGGTTTCCTTCTTAATTACTCTGCACAGATAGAGATGACAGTTGTCAGCTGGGCCATCACTGACAAAAGAAGCAAATTCTAATGCAATCTTTCACCAGCCACTATCTCAGATTTCCCATAGAGTTCATTACTGAGATAAATGGTCCTGGTGCCACAATGGCTTTATGATAAAATGCCACTGGGACACGTATTTTGGTGGCATCCTGAGGGCAACTTTTTAGTAACTATATCCTGTAAAAACTCTGTCAAGCAACAGGAGGTTTTCCTACAGTCTCAATGTTTGAACTAAATTTGAAATATTTTCCTTTGAATTCAACTTATATGCTTTAAAATAATCCCTGTACTTAACCTTTCAGGTAAAGTTCAGCCCCTGAAGAACCACTTGCTTGCTTTATGAGATGAGATCGTAACAGCCTTGATCTCAGTGTAGTGCTGTTAGTTACCACTCATGAAACATGCCAGTAAGGATAAAAAGAAGGGAAAAAAAATTACTTTATGAATCAGAAATGGAATCAGCAGCTTTTAGCCTAAGGCACTTTATCTCATGAGAGCCAAGCACTCTTTGGAGAGAGAGAGACATAGTTAATAAGTTCTCTGGGGGGAATACAACAACCTGTAATTAATTTTTTACAAAAAGTGAAATCAGGCAAAAGATTGAGTCCCCTAGGAATACACACCAATCCATTTTAAATTTGCACCAATATGATAACCCAATACAGATTTCCTATTTATTTTCAAAACATGATTTGTAAAATATACATCAAAAAACCTGGCTCTAGTAATGTATTTTTTATGTAGGACCTATGCTGACCCTTCTCTCTAAATGGATTTCTAGCTATTACACCCTTTCTCAGAAAGCTTTTCAAATGCAACTGCAGAAATATTTAGTATACATGGAATAATAATTTCACTGCAAGGTTTTCTTTAAATAAGTGCCACCAAATTGGTTCCCATGGTCACTTCATGCATTATACAGATACATTTGGCAGGTAAACAGCTCCTCAGCAACATTACCATTACCTTTTATAGTGCTTTATAGCAGACACAAATAAAGAGGCTTGCATTCAGTCAGTAATAAACCCCAGTTTCAGTCATGCAGTAGATCTAGAATATCTGGCTCAGATTATCTGATTTATTCAAAGCAGTTAATGTTCTTGCCAAATCTCACACTGCCAAGCACATTTCAGGGGGTTTCTAAAGCAGCATCCTGCCCAAGGCAGGAGAAAAAGGCTTGAGGTTCACAGGGAAGGTGCAGATCCTCAGTCATGAAGTTACTTCTGCACTGACCACACAAACAAGGCCAGTCTTTGAAGTCTTTGTTCCAAGTACAAAGACCGATGACAAATACACATAAACAAACCTGACTTTGTTATTTGAGTGTAAGATCTTGTGGAAGATGTCAGACTCCCAGTCTCTGAACACAAAGCTGTCTGCTTCTTCAGAAACTTCCTCCACACTGCCTGCCTCACTCCATTTCTGAAGAGGGAGGGGATGGTTGAGGCATCTGGAAATGCAGGAGTGCTGGTTTCTTGTTGCCTCAGCTTTGACTGTGTGCTCCAGGCTCTCGTTTTACTTCTGCAGTTCCTGTCTCAAACTGACCTCAACAGTAACAGCAAACCTTCCCCTCTATTCCTTTCACATTAAGTAGGAAATGGCTTAAATTATTTTAATCTGCTGACTAGGACTGACTTCCACTTATATGTAAGAAAGTCAAGGGAAAAACGGCACCTTGTCAACCTGATCTGAAATCCATCGGCAGAAAAAGATTATGTTTTAAATCTACGGCAGAATCTTCTCAGAAGGATGCAGTGGTAGCCCTAACAAGTCAAATTTAAGAATTCTGAAAAGCTTTTCTGATCAGAGTATGGTAAGACTGCCCTGAGAAATCCTCCTTTTCTCAGGTCAAGTTGGGACCATGTACGTGAATGCAATGTCTCTTCAGCTTAAAGACATTTTTCTCTCCAAATGACAAACAGTAAGAAAAAAACCCTTATTTATACAAAAAATGAGTCACCTGCTCCAACCATGCTCCCTATTTATTTTGGAGATACCAGATAACTGTCTTTCAACTGAAAATTCACACCCAAGACAAGCAGTAAAATTTCAATAAATTGTCTGAGACAGGAATCCAGAAGAGAACTTATCCCAGAAGATGCCACAAATGCTTTGCTTGGCTCACAGATGTGTATATCTAATGGAGCCACAGCCCAGTGGTTTTCTAAGTTTAAGTCTCCATTTAGCTAACACACTTAGTAGGTAACTCAATATGGAAAAACACCAGCATTCTACCAGTTACTAGGCCCAGACAAATTTTAGAGTTAAAGAGAGATTGCTTCTAAGAATGACCATGCAAACCTAACTGTGACAGGAAACTGTGAAATCATAGATACTAGGAAAACACTGAAGAAAGGAATGTACAATTTAGAAAACCAAAGCAAAACAGAAAAGAAAACCCTGACTGCTTACTACAGATTTCTAGAATAAATGCAGAATTTATCTTGTTCTACTTTTAATTAGCAACCAAGCCAATTTCAGTGTCCATGTTGCCTGCAAGGGTGGCTCCAAACCAGACAAAATTCATCTCTCCTGCTGCATCCTGAGACCCGAGCGGTGAGACCAAGCAAGCCAGGTCCCTACCTGACTTCCCAGTTTGCAGCTCTTCTTTCTCATTAGTAACAATGGGTAACATTTGTTAAAAAAAAAAAACAAACAACCTTTGCAGAAGTTAACTCAGAATCTGCATTGGGCAGCTGAAGAGCCAAAGAGGAGCAGATGAAAAACCTGCAGCACTCCTGTTGCCAAGGTAGGGAGATGGGAGAAGAGGGAAGCGCCGGAGTTGTTGCCATGACTGCAAGGAAGGAGCCTTTGCTGTGTGAAGAGCTAATCATTTCAAAATGCTCCATCCCTTGAGGATGTGCATGAACCTTGAAGGGAAATTTCACACTAAGCATTCAGAAGCTGTCATTCGCACATCTGTATAATTTTCTTGTGCTAATTCCACTTCCCTTTTATTTCTTTTTCTCTCCCTAAATTGGATGAACTGTAGTAATGGCACTAAACTACAGAACCTTGCTATATGCTCATTAACCCTATGTTTCAAAGCAGAAATAATGAAAAGCTCATCCCTCATAAATTAAAATTGCTTTCTACAGCCTTCATCTTATCACACAAATGCCAGAATCCTGCAACTAAGAGGCATGAACCAGTGATGGAAATTTCTAAGGCTTCAAACAAAGCCTTCAGTTTTTTAAACATAGATCTCCTTTAAAATGCAAGGTGGATTTTATTTTGCTTTAATCCATTTACATATCTTTTTTAATATAGAGAGCATTTTCACTCCTGTAATTGTTAATTCAGCAACATTTCCAGTGTGTAAGGCCATAAATAGGTGATTTGGTAAGGTTTAAACTCAGTTCTCCCCATCCTTTTCAATCTGCAGTACTCACAGCCTGCCCATCACACAGAAAAGAACTCAGCAATAAAATCTTGACTTTTTTTAGGGCTTAGGCAGAGCCAACTGTAATGAAGCATTTTCAGTAATCACTATCTATGAAGTGCAAGTATTTGTTCCCTTCTCCAAGTCATGGACAGAAAGTGGACATACAAATGTTTCTGGAGCATTTCAATGTGCAATTCTATCCCATCAGTCTGTTTAAACCATCCTACTTCACTGTGCACCAATGGACTACGAGCACATCCCAGTTCTTTCAGGGCTAAAGGGACAAGAAAATACAAAGCTCCACAAAGCCCAAATGTAAAAGCATGGGAAGAACTGCACTGTGGGAAGCCCATGACATCTCCTGCAGGAAAAACATTCACTGCAGACCTAAACAGCACTCCCTGCAGCTCCTCTGTCCTGCTCACAGTTCCCTTGTGTGTGAGAGGGGCTGAGCTGGTGGCAGGTCATGGGGGACACAACAGCTGCCTGGGGTGGTTTGGCTCAAGAAGCCACAGAGCATGGAAGGGACATCATTCCCAGCATGGTCACACTGTGACCCACACTCAGAGGAGCAGAGTTCAGGGAGTGAGCAGGGGAGGGACGAGAGCAGTGGGGCACTGTGGGGTGAAACACCTGGCCAGACCCTTACTGGGGATAAAAAAGAGTCAGAACAAGCACATTACGCCTCGGGTAATAGATTGCTGACTGGATAGCAAACATGTGCCTATTTTGCTGCCTCAAAGCCTCCAGGTTGGCTTAGAACAAAGAGCAGAATTAATGCATTCTCATCACACTGTAATTTAATCAGCTATTTAGCAAAGACTTCAGCAGATAGCTAAATTTCACTTTAAAAAGACATTTCTTCCACAGTACTGACATTCATGATGCTACTGAAAACTTTTTCAAAGTCTAAGCAAGATGCTCAGCTTAGACAAGATGCCAGTAAGAAGATGACACACTTCAGTTTGACTTCTCACTTTTTTGCAAACACAGGGACACTCAATCAGTTTAGCTGAGCACAACTCAAGAGAAACAAGGCATCTAATTCACTCATCCAATTTGTCACTTTTAACTACTAGTCCTCCAGAGGCAGAGTCAGCATCTCTAGCCACAGTTATTACTTTTCCTCCAACTTACATTTACTGCAGTGGTAGAAAACAATCCTCTTCCCACCCCTCTCAAATTTGTCACCACACCAGGGCTGAGGAGCTTTCAGACAGTGCAGTGTGGGGCTGGGTGCTGATGAAGATGGACTGGTAAGCAGGACATAGCACTGGTAGGCACAGTCTACATGAGGATGAAACTTTAATTGCTTGAGCACCCTCCAGCAGCTGTAAAACGTGGAGAAACACAGGTCCCACGGGGGCTCCCTGGCATTTCGTCAGCCTGCAACCCACTGCACATAAATCCCACCCTTTCAGAAGATGCAACCTGTAACAACTTCCACACTAGGCAGAGAAGCTCTGGAAGCCATCAGGCTGCCAAGGTCACCCTGCTCTCCTCAGAGCAGCCAGGGTACAGACAAGACACGTGTCAGAGGAAGATGAAGAGCAGCAGCTGTGTAACTCCAAACCACCCGTCTCATCCTCGGCTTCGGGACCGTTAAGTGGCAGGCACAGCTGGTATGGGATGCCTGCACCTCATGCCTGCAAATGTCAAAAATCAAGTGGCACAATCCAGTAACAATCAATTCCCTTCCCAAATCCAGCTTGGCAGGGCAGCTGGGAAGGCAGAAAGGGTTCAAATGTGCAAAATGCCTTCCCACCAATTATCTAACGCCACAGGCTGCCAGGAAACCACACAGAGACAGCCGAGGGCAACAACCCCACAGTGCAGGGAGAGGTTCACAAGGAGGTGACTGAGCACCTCCCTCAGCCCCACGCTCAATGTCTTGTTCAGGCATGGGCAGAGTGGGACATGGGGGTCTCCCACTGCTCCTTCACTGCTGCAGAACAGCATTGAGGACAAGCTCCTGATGGCAGCATCCAGACAAGGCATTTCCTACAAGACATCTTGCATGAAGATGTTCCTCCATTCTCCAGCATGGCTGTGTGCTGGGTTTGGCCGAGGTGGAGTTAATTTTCTTCACAGCAGCTGGTACAGGGCTGTGTTTTGGATTTGTGCTGGGAACAGTGTTAATTCAGGGATGTTTTCACTAATGCTAAGCAGGGCTTACACGGAGCCAAGGCCTTTTCTACCCCTCGCCCCACCAGTGAGCAGACTGGGGGTGCACGAGGAGTTGGGAGAGGACACAGCCAGGACAGCTGATCCCAACTGACCAAAGGGATGTTCCAGGCCATCTGGCACCATGGTCAGCATATAAAGCTGGGGAAAGAAGGAGGAAGGGATGGATGTTTGGAGTGACGGTGTTCCCAAGTCACCACTGTGGGTGATGAAGCCTTTCTGTCTTGGGGATGGTCGAACACCTGCCTGCCCATGGGAAGTGGTGAATTAATTCCTTATTTTGCTTTGCTTGTGTGTGCAGCTTTTGCTTTACCTATTAACCTGCCTTTGTCTCAGCCCACAAGTTTTCCTCCTTTTCTGATTCTCTCCCCATCCCACAGAGGAGGAGGGAGCATGGGGCTGTGTGGGGCTCAGTTGCCAACTGGGTTTTATGCCCTCAAAGTTAAAACTATTTGAAATATCAGCTTCCAATCACTTAGAACAAACTAGAAACAACCTGTTCATCAAGATGGCTGTACAGAGCCATCCTACTCTCAGCCACAAAGAGCAATACATCTGTCTGCTGTTGTAGCACTTGGAGGAAAAAACATACCACGAAGTAACAACATCCTCTCCAACAAACATTTTTATCCAGCTGCACTTCTACTGGAAAAGCACAACTTTGTTTGTTTTTAGTTTCTGCCAACAAGAACTCTCAAAGTTGGCAGTTGCAGCTCTTACTATAATCACCTATTTTGATGCAAAAATATGAAACAGGTCATTACAACCATGCCAAGACCACTGTACTTCATCCCTACAATCATATTACTGAGTGAACAGACACTGGTAAAACATCAGCCAGTTATTTGCCAGACAGTGCCAATATGATGTTGACAGCAAGAATGGAGGTTTAAATCAGAAGGAATATGAGATCCAGGAAGACTGGAGAACCTCATCATGCCAGGAGGTCAAAGGACTTTTTCTGCAACTCACTTCTTTCCCACTGGAAATGGATAAAAAGGTTACAGGTTTCTGATGTTCAGAACAGTCCTTGACACAAAAGGACACGATTTCAAAGAACAGGGGCTGGATTACACACTTGTACATCACAGGCATGTTTAACAGGTCAGAGAGCCTCTAAAGATTAAAATATCAATGTTTGTAGAATAATGGCTTCTTCAGATAGCTATGCCAAGACATCATCATTAAGTAGAGTTTGCCAGGTCCTAAAACCTCAAAAAGCATTTGTGGAGTGCTGGATGAAGCTCTGAAATCCCTCTCACATTCTCTGTTATTGTGTCAAAGCATTAAACCTGACAGAGACATGTAAATTCACAGAAACTGTTGTGGCAGTTATGGATTAGTGTTGAATTACCACTATTGGCACGTGCTTAACCACCAGATCATTCCCCCAGAGTGACCACTTGTATGAGGGGAACTCTCAAGGGAGAGAAGGGAGATGGAACCCCCAACCAAGTGCTCATCATTTTCACAGGGTCTTCTGGAGCATTTCACTTATATATATGTGTTAAAAAATGGCTGCTCCACCACCTACAAGGTGCATCACTACAGAGACTAATACAGCAGAATCCACATGGATAATACCCAGTTGTTTCCAGGAGCATCCTGGTTAAAGCAGCTAAAGGAAATTGAGGAGACGAGAAAATTCACAGCAAATAAAATACAAGAAATCCAGTGACATTCATTGCCTTTCATCAGTTATTTCTTCATAATTTATTGGTTTGGCAATGCATAAGACTAGAACTGAAAAGATAACACTCGTTAGATGCTGTAAAATCTCTGTACTTGCCAGAATTACTTCTCGTAAGTAGAATTCTTGTAAATTTTTATCCAATTAGAGTATACAACAAATGCTGCTTATGCACAGCTGAACTCAGCTTCCTGGAAAACGTCCCTACAAATGGCCACCTGATTAGTCCCCCTCAGCAGGGACAAACTGTATCTGAAGGAGGAGACTGGGAGGAAAACAAAGGCCAAAAGAGAGCAGCAGGCACACTGCTATGATGCAAAGAGGGAACAGCAGTGCACCTTTGCTCATCTGAGGCACAAATTCAAAAGGGTGGAAAAAAATCCAAAGCCTTTTTATTGCATTTTTCAGGTCAATGACTTAAATCACACATGATCTTTCTGGGGCCTAAGTGAAGTTTTCTGGTGCTCTGAACAAGTGATTTCAAACACTGAAAATATCTGGATTCCAGCCCTATTTCATACTCTTTCTGAATCATGTCACAAAGTAACTGATGACTTCACTCACACTGCAACACTGATTTCCTCCCCTGGATCAATATAAAACATTTCTTAATTAGGTTTTTAGTGCTAGGAAGAATTTCATCACTATCAATCTTATTGACTGGCACCCTAAAGTAGTTGTACATGAAGAACCCAGATTTATTTTTACCCAGAAGTTTCCATATGTACATATGGACTGAACTCCAAACACTCCATATTGCCAGAGAGCTCACAAAAAATGGGAAAGAAAGGAGACAACAGAGCTGTGAAGGGAGAGGGAGTGAGAACCCAGGGAGAGTCCTGAAGGCAAGAGACACTGGACAGAAGCACTGCAGAGTGCTGAGAGCACAACTGCAAGAATATTTTGCTTGAATACAGCCCAGAGGCATAAACATACAACTGAAGACTCAGTAGACATCCACTCTAAGACAGCAAATATGTCACTTGCTGCTCTCTGTTTTAGTGCGGAGACTTCAACTCAAATTATACACTGAAATCCAAATGGTGAGACTATTTTAAAATGTAATTCAAATGTTGCACAGTATATTCCACACACAGTATTTATCTGCCATATTTATATAGCAACTTCACCCTCAAGCTTCCTCAAGCATTTCACAATCATTATTTTGCAGTACTGTGCAAATATGATCATTGCTGGGGTGGCTTCTATAATAACCAGAGCACAGGATATCCCTCAGCAATTAAAAAGTAAGCCTGTGCACATTATTTTGGGGGAGTATTATGTTACAGTCCAGTTCCCTTCGACTGCATTCAAGGGCCTTACCCACATTCCACATTCTTGCAGGAAAACCAAATTCTGTACATAAACCATTTCACTAGACAACTCCAAGCAGCTCCCAGGATTGGTTCAGCCCGTGCACTGGATAAGCCAGAAGAGCTGATAAATAGTTGGCACATGATTAAGACTATTTTCATGCCTATTCACAAGCAGGGTGAACCAACGTGTTTAACAATGCTTAGATTTTGGCACTTCCCCATTTTCTGTGTCTTCATAATCTCAGTAGATGCACCGTAGCTGGTCTGTGTGTGTGTTTGTGCTGTGTGTTTGCGAGGTGCTCGCTCTGTGTGCACTGAGCTACCTTATGTGCCTAACCTCAGTGTCAGGCAGGAAAACCAAAGTTAGAAGCACAAACTCCTTATATAGTAAAGGGAGAAAAACAAGTGCCTCCCGGAAAGAACTGATTTCATAGACCTAGGATGGTGACCTAAAGTGGATGTTGTGAAAACCTCCCTAAAGCAGCAAGTTTTTCCTATTTATTCTAAATATGTATCTTTTTCCCCTCTGCAGTGCCAAAGGTCTGCTTAATTCACACAGATTGAATCGACACAAAGGGAACAGATGGCTAGAGGCCAGTGTTCAGGCATGCCTGGCTGTGTCAAACAGCACACACTTCCAATGTGTACATGAGGAAGCCTTGTGTGTGAGAGGGACATGAACAGGAATTCATACGNCATACAGGAAGTTTATAATGAGCAATTGAGACTGGGTCCTGAGGACTGAGTGACACTGGTCACAAATGTGCCCCAAAAGCCCACGCTGATAAGAATAGCTGCAGTCAGGCTGCTTTAGCCAGGAGCCAGTTTGAGAACATATGGCAAAACAAATGATTCAGTGCAATCTGCTCATTCTGCCGCTTCCCCTAAATATTGCTGTACTAACATCCTCTGCTTTTTGCCTTATTACACTGTGTTACTATTTCAGAGCATGGAAAACACCTGTAGGGATGACAGCGACCTACAGCAGTACTAGCACGACAGGCTGCTGTGGAGGATCTCACACTGTTTCAGCTTGAGATGTTTACACAGATCTTGCTCCTTGCTCGTGTGAGAAAAAAGAAGCGAAAGGAAAGCTTGAAGGCTTACACTGTTTGCTCCTTTTTCTTTCTTGCAGGCAAACCTGGATGCATTCTCCCAGTACATCTCTGGATTTCACACCAGCCACCCCAGCTCCTAACCAGCACCAGTACCTTTAAACCCTGTGAGGCTCACAACAAGCAGAAGTTCTACCATTTAAACCCGTTCATATCCTACAACATCCTAAAACATCTACCTTCAGTCTGGAATCTCCTGAGTCAAAAGCCTCGGTAAATAACGGAAGGTTTGGACTTTTCATGTTGAGAACTTTTTTCCTTTTATAGATGTGGCTGTACAAATAAATAAGCAAACACACTATCAAGCAGTGTCGCCACAACTCATCCATCTATCAAAAGTCTTGCCATGTTTATTATTTTAAGAGCCACAGATTTCCCCCAGAATCAGACTGTATAGACTATAAAAAACTCTAGTCAGTTGTTTTTTTTTAAAAATGAACTTCTTCTAATGGCAAATGGAAGATGTTTGAAAACTTGAACTTTTAAAACTGAGACAGCAGGAAGTAAAAAAACATTCTAAGGTTTTCATTTAGGTCTGTTCTGTAAAGCTTAGGCTTTCAAAACAAATCTAACTATTTCTGGGGATCTTAACTACATCTCCTCAGGCTGACAGATCGCTCTTGGTTTCTTTTGCTGGTTCTGTCAGTAACCTGCTGTGTAACCCTTGGATTATTCTCACTTGTCTGTGCTCCGCCTCCTCTTTTTTCTCTTCCTTCTTTGTCATTGTTTGGGTCACTAATCCTGCCCCTTTGAAGCTCTAAACATGTACCTTGGCATGTTGTGAGTACTCTACCAAATGATGGGACTACTCACAGAGAACATTTATACATATGGTAGTAATATATATAAAATAATATATAGATTTAACAGTGGAGTTTTGTGTATGTGTGAAAATACCCCAACACTACTGAAAGCTTGTTATTGGTCTGGATCTATTAAACCACACACTATCCCTTGGGCATTTCCACTGCCAGCTCCAATTGTGTTTGTTATCTCCAGAGATTCCTCCTATGGGGCACAGTACCATGTCACAGTGCAGCTCCAAGTTGAGGTCTCCTTTGTTAGTGTGAAGTCGCACATATCCCTTCTTCTTCACATACTGGTATCTCACAACGTCATCTTCAATAGCAGCTGTATCAAAGCAAAAGACAACTAATTAGCTTCCTGGAAATTTACTCATCTTTAGAAATCCTCAGAAAACAATTCACAGATTGGCCTGCCTGACCTCTTCCCCTGTGTACTGGGGCTTCAGGGACTGTACTCTGCAATTTATCTATGATAACCTCATATTAATCTCTGTGCAAAATACTTTCCATTATAGAAAACCACCAATTCCTTGAGAACCAACAATATAATCTATATTTTAAATCAGAGAAGCATTCAGTATTACAAACTATAATTTTCAAGTAATGTCTACCAACCACAAACTTTACTTTGAAACCAAATTGTTTCTTGTCAGTCCTGGAAGCCAAGCAGGTAGTCATCAATCAACCACAAAGTGCTGACACACGGAGACCTACCCAGTTCTGAAAACACATGATGTTACTGGAGACATTTCTGGAAAGTCAAACCAAAGGATCAATCTAGGCCGTTTCCCTTTCTGTTTTGTCAAAATGTCCAGTTAGTCAGGTATTTTCAACACTTAAAAAGTCACCTGCAAATCACTGTAACGCACCAAGCAGAGGAAGTGAACTTGGTAAATGCAGTTTTAGTGATGTATTCAATCCTTGCCTAAGTATGTGACATTTAAATTTTAGTGCCCAAAGCCAGACCTTTCTCTTCAACTGCAAATACTAATCACTTAGCTATTTAATCAATACCCAAATTAAAGTCCCCATCAATGTCTGTGTGCCAGGGAGCACACTGCAACTGTGGCAAGTGAACCAGCAGCCCATAGGTGGCTCCAGTACCTGCTTCGTGGGTAGTTTCAGGCACCATTGCAGTGGAGGTGAAGGAAGCACTTACAGCTCCAGTGGAATAGTGAGCCTGTTTACAGAGGGAAAAGCACAAGAAAAAGGCATTAGATTTTTATCTCCTAAAGACACTACATAAGCACTAGGAACACACAAATGTCATCCTTCTGAAGGCAGACTTTCTGCTCTAGCTCCTGCTGAAGGAAACAAATCCCCAGTGCAGCAATAATTCTCCATCTGTTCCCCACAGCATTTGCTCTGATGGAACTGTAGTTAAGGCTGCTCATGCGCTGAGCCAAAGGGGCTTAATGTTGCCACTGCAGTTTAATACATCACTATGCAAAGATTCTACTGTGAGAATTTATTTGTGTGTCCACAGGTGGAGGTAGGAAAGGAGCACTGCTGGCATCTGTAAAAGTCTCCAGTGTTGCTGAGTGGAAGAAAAATTCAGTGACCCACGAAAACAGTGTGGAGGAGAGCAAACCACCCCCTCCCACACAGGGCCCTTCTGCGTGCACAGGCTCTGTCCCATGGTTCCCAAAGTCTATTTTCAGCCCTGTAATTCTTCTGCAGTAAGGAAATGTTAACGTCACACATGGATTTTGTAGTAAATTACAAAGATCTAATAACCCTGGAGGCAGGTTTAGCAGCTTTGTAGCAATGTCTGTAAAGAATCCAGGCCAGGCCAATGCTCATTCCTGAAGGTTTCAGGGCACCCTAAGCCAGTTCTCAGCTGTGCTCATCCACGTCATTCGCCGATGACCCAACTCCCCAACATGTGTAGAGCTTATCATTGTCTCCCTCCTCCTTGTTTTGTCCTACATATTACTTTTTATTCTAACACTACAATGCCATGAAAAAGGGGTAAATGTGATCCTACTCCTTGGTCACTTAAGTTCCCTAATCCATCCCTAAGCCTCCTCATTAAGAGCTGCATTGCTATTTGTTTTCATGTAAGTGTAATCAAAACAAGAGGGCACACACATCCCAGAATTATTAAAGGGCAGAGGAACACTCTGTCTTGCCCATTTCAAATAGCCTTTGATGTAGGAAATCTAGATGCAGATGCATTGTTTCTCTTGACAATCATGAGCACACACTAACATGCACCTGGAAGAACATCCTTTAAAATATTCCACTAAAATCCTGCATTCCAGTGAAAAAAGAAATGGAGAAGCAGCTGTGGATGATTTATATATATGCCCACAGCAGAAATTATTCACCCTTAAGGTGAGCTCTCTCTGCCAGTACCTGCAGGAAGCAATGATAAACAGGTTCAGAGTGAGAGATTACAACCTGAGAAAAAGGTTCTGCCAACACACACATCACAACCACATCATAAGGACTCTTCCTTCTTACTGTGCTTCAGTTCTCAGATGTGTAGGTTCCTTTACAATGATTTAACAAATAGAAACTCACTGACACACACAGTGCAATTCTGAGGGATCCCAGTATGATTCTCATATTTTCTTCTCTGACAAATTTCCGTGAGACAGAAAACAGAAGGAGCAGTGACTGTTTATGCTGCCGCAGTACAGCCTCTAAGCTGAAAAACACCTATGACCATTCTTGAAGAAGTCATTCAGTGCCAAACTACAAATTAAGTCAACTTACTGCATTCAGCTTATCCACTTTCTTCTTTTCAGGAGCCTTCATAGTAGCTGCTAAAATATCATCCCCTTTGAATTCCTTGTAAAGCTCCAGCAAAGTCTCTCGGGTCTCTGTATTTGTGTTTTTCAAATAGTAGGATGGATCTAATTTTGCTTTTTCTTCATCTAGATAAGACAAAGTTAAATCACTTCAGAGTTAAAACACTGTATTTTGTTCTCCTTCAGTTTATCACATATCTAATTACAAAAAAATCTTCCATGTATTAATTCTAATTTTTTTTTAAAGTAAAATGGTCTAGACACTGTATTTATTCCTGCAGACACAGTGACAAATAGCACAGCATAACACTAATGACAGTGTAACTCAAAATATAGCATGATAAATGTCAATATGGTGTACAAGAAAAGAAAATCAAACCAACTACCATAAAAATTTCTTTGAAATCACTATCAATTATCTATAAGCCTATTCAAGTCTTGTAAAACTTTTATAGAACAATAAAGAAAAAATACACTTGGGTACAATACAAAGTCCTGTCCTTTGTCTCCTCACTGAACGTCCAGGCTTATGATGCAAAAATCCCAGGATCAGATCTTTAATGTGATACCAGGGAGAGGAGCCTGCTGGACTGGACTGTGGAATTTGATTTATTTAGTTTTTTTATTTAATTTTTTTAATTTTTACAAGTTTCATTTGCTCTCTCATAGTTTTGTTGTGCCTACTATTTGCTGGATATTAAAAATACCATTTCTGAGATAAAAGCATTGTTGATACACATGAAAGAGAGTCCAGCAGAGAGGCCTGAGCAGGTGTGGGTCTCCCTGCCTTCTGGTACAAGGCTAACAGGCCCTCTCACATCTCTCTCATGTACCTACTCCTAAAAGACACAGAAAGCTTCCTATGTTTGCACAGCGCTCAGTAGAGACAGTTAATGAGTTCTCAAAGAGACATGCCTTTGCTTCAAAATTTATTTACACTTTTTGATGTGAAAGGAGCAGATTCCACAAGTTATTCATGTTTCCCAGAAGCCTTCAAAGTTACCACCACCCACTGGGGGATGTCCACCCAGAAAACAGAATTCCACAATATCACCTTCATATTTTGCATATTTGGGTTGGTGTTTTCTCAGCCTACCTTCATTTCATCCTTACCTGGATCAACTACTTTGATGTTGTTCTTCACGTGAAAGAAGTTCGAGACATTGAACTTATCCAGGTTTGTTGGATCCTGAAAACAATAATTAAACCCCTAATATCAGAGGGCTTGGCAGGCACCAGTTCCATGGAGCAGACTAGTCTGAAGGGCAGACACTACCACAAAAAATAAACAGGGAGAGACAGAGTAACTTCCATACTCCCCAAACCACAGAAAGATTAAAAAAACATAAAGCCATGAACCCCAACCAACACCATCAATAAGCCTGTTCACACAGACTCCTCAGGGATCTGGAGCTGAGTTCCAAACAGAACATTACACACACATCTCCTGCAGAAGTTACTGACAGAACTAAGTCGAGTCTACCCTGCCCTGGTGAGAAGGAACAGGGAGCTGCAATCCCCTGATTCTTCCCTTCTTTCTGGGGTTTGGGCAAAGATCTGTGCAAATGCACATTGGCCACCTCCTTCTATCCATAGCCCTGTGCCTGATTTGCACATGCCCTGTGAACCCCTGCAATGTATTTCAAAATTCAAAATACCTCAGAGCAAGTCTCCAAAGTAAGAACTGCTTTGACACTTGGTGGGTTTTTTTTTTCACTAGTGCCTACAGAATTATACTTAAAAATAAAAAAGCAACAAAAATGTTGTTAAGAAAACTCAGTTTAGTGACCACTGGAGGAAAGCAGCAGAAACACAGAGTCCATTAACTGGGAGTCTTTGTGCTATCTCTGGGCAGATTTCTGGAAAACTTTGACCTTTTGCTGGAGAGCGAGACACGGAATGCCTATTGGTGATCCAGGTTACATTATACTGTTATTAAAGAGTCCTTAATCCTCCTCTTACAATGACTTCAAGACTTTCTTCTCAAGCTCCTCTGGAGCATGGAAAGGTCAAAACATGAGTCCAGGACACCCAGTCATTTATGGAAATTCTATCTTACAGAAAACAATTCAAACTAAAATACCAAAGTAACAGAATAATATGCAATAGTTTCAAGTTCAGGATAAAAACAATGCAACGTATTATGCAAAGAACTATGACCTGACATGAATAGTATTATATATACTATTTATTATCCCAAATAAACTTAACAAAGCTTCTCAGACCACCACTGTTGATAAGTTCTGACAGTTTCACCACTGCTAAAAGTAATGCGTAATACAAGCAGAGCTGGTATCTTCATAATTTATTAAGTGATCTAATTATGCCTTTTATTCATCCTTGAAATGGTCTTCTTCTACCAGAGAGTGCTTTTTCAGTTTTGTTGCTGGTAGTAAAACCATAACACATTTATGGAATCAAGTTATGTGATTCTGCACCCTAATGTTGACCTTCAGGCTTTCTGTTGTCCCCTTTCCCACCACTATATAATAATTTTCTGTTGTTTCCTGGCCCACTAAACCTCTGCAACATATCTTCATTGAGACATGGACTGTAAAAAAAAAAACAACAACAACTTTTATCCTTAGGAAAAAGAAATAGAAAATCTTTAAATTAAACTACTAAGAAATAGGAAAATTGAATCCAATTTTTATCCATTTTTGTATCCTCTGCCACCAGCACTCAGGTATTTATTATTTATTACCTCCCATACACATTTATGTATGTGTGAATAGAGATAATTTTGAGCCTTGCTCTCTGACAGCCAACAAGATGCATGGAGAAAATCTGTAGAAAGAACTCAGTGTGTTTCCACAGGTCACAGGTTGCCTCCTCCCAAACACTCTTCAGTAACCATGAGCTGAGCTTTGCAGGAGAGAAATCACTGCCCTGCACATAAATGTGCTACCTCAAAGGGTGGAGCAAGTAAGACTGCTTAACCTTTCAGGAAAAGGAAAAATATCAGTGTATTAATAATAATAGAGACAAATGGATTTACAACAATCCACATGTCTGTCATTCACGGCAAAGCTGAAGGGCAAGACTGACTCCTGAAGCCAATTTTTCATGGACAGGAGGGAAGGCAGGAGGCAGCAGTAAAAGTGAGAGAGAAAAGACCTCCACAATGTTCCTCTAAATAAAGCTTCTTCATTTATTGATTTATTGATTGCTTAAAAATAAATAAAAGGACATCACAACTGACAGTGCCCTGTGAAACTAAAGGGCTTGTGCTCAGGGAACCACAGATCAGATTAGTCCAAGCTGTTTCACAGCCACAGTTCATTCAGACCTCTCTGTGGCTTAACCAGCCTAATTGAGCAACTCCAGTAAAATGTTCAGAGTGCCTTTCCTTGCACAGGATTTCTCAGAGCTCTCCGAATCACCACTGGCCTCCCCTTCAGCACTGCATCATTACCGCATGCAGGACAGCAGAACTCACAGGGCAGCTCCCTCTCCTTGCAGAGCACAGCCATCCATCTGCTTTCCAGGACTGAGACAACTCCATACCCCCAAACTGAGATGGAGGTCCTCTGCACAAGGTCCCTCATCACATCCCCATGGGCCATTTGATCAAATGGGAACCTTGACACAGGTTTGTCTCACCACGCACTGAGAAGGTGCACCTACTCCAAAACAGGTTTCCCTCTGTCAGTGGAAAACCCCCTCAAAAACTGTTCCTCAGGCTGAAACTTGAGTGTCATCTTACACAGGACACCTAGGACATGTTTATTCCTCCCTCTAAAATACAGCATCCTGATACACTAGAAGTTTGATGAAAATGAGTTTGATTAGAATTAGTGTGAATCAGAATACTAAGTGGGAGAGTACTGCAGTGAATATTAAGTTAAACACAAGATCCCATTTGCTTCTCCCACCCCCAAGAGCAGCAACACAGCTGATCTGTCCAACCTAGTTCTCACCTAGTTCTGACCTGAGGTCCAAACTTACTATGTCAACCTGTGCTGCAGAAGACACAAACCAAGTCCTTACTGATAGTACTGAGTCCTACAACACAAGACACACATTTTTTAAAGGTAGGACTATGTAAATTTTGCAAGTGTGCAGAGTCTTTAGACACATCACTTCAGGAAAAAACTGCCTAAACAGTAACAATGAGCCTGCCAAGCTCCTCTCATTGCATCCACGACAGCTACTGGGCACAGAACCAGAGCAGTCCGAACAAGATGCAGCAGGGACGGGCAGATGGATGTACCCACATCATGAAAGCCTTGAGGTCCTGGTCAGAGAAAGGCTGCACTCATGGTGATGCTCCCAATCCTGTTAAAGATTAAGGCCTAGAGCTCAAAGACTAAAAGAAAGAAATTCTGTGTAAGTGCTCAAAACCAGAGAGGAAGATGAACCATGAGGAGTAACTCAGCCTGCTTTTGTTTGCCTTAGTATGTCTAGAAATATGTATTCAAACCACCATGGCTGGCAGTCCCAGGGTTTTTCTTATTCAGGTTACAAACAATAAACTTTAGTTTAGCAAATCACTAGCATAGATCCAGACTTCAAAGGGTTGCTAATTATCATGATGCTTTAAAATCTCATATTTAATCTGGAAACTGAGCTCTGCAAACAATTAATCTCAAGTTTTCTTCCACTCATTTTTTCTTGTAATTTTCTTGCTTTACCTACTTAGGGAAACAGTTTAAACTCTGTTAATCTTAAGCACCATACACACAACTGCCCAAAAAGCAGGTTAAGCCCAGCAGTTTTGGACCATGTGATTCCTTTGGGACCTGATTCCCCTCTTACCATTTGGTTGGCCATGCTGGATCCCTGATGATCCTCAGGACTGTCACCTTCACGTGCTGACCACGTCCCACTCCTTTCCCAGCTCCCCTGCACATCCACTGGTGCAGGATCAGCCCTCTCAGAGCCCTCACCCACAACTGTGAGGAAATGAGCTCTGACCTTCTGTGGCACAGAGAGCAAACGAGGCATAGCTGGGGAGTGAAATATCAATTAACAGTGTGTGGCTCAGCTCCCTCCAACTCTGCTCACTAATTGTGCTTCCTGCCACAAAGGTCAGGGGTGTTGAACAGCTCGTTGGGAACCATGTCTTGGCCACAGCTGATTAGGTTATATGGAAACAACAGAACTGACATATGGAAGCACATAACAGTATAAGCCTTTTTTTTTCTCCCTTCAATGGAAGCAAGGCTGTTAGCATTTACCCAGACTTTTATTCCTTTTCCTCTTTTTGCCCCATCCAAGAAGAAGCATTTTTTAGCATGGCTCTACCAGGGAAGGCCCTCTGCACTGTGTGTGCTACCACCGGCACAACAGGGCTGGGGGCTTGATTGCAATTTGTCCAGCAAAGAGGAACACACCACATCTCCCTCTGCTTTACCTGCAGCGCTGCCCTGGAGCAGAGCCACACTTGGCATCAAATGCCCTGCTGGAACACAGCTCAGCAATAGCTTCCAAGAGTTTCCAGACCAGGAATAATTTCTGCTGTATCCTCACAAATTTGAGTTGGTCTCTTATTTGTGAACACAGACACAGTGGAGGATGACAAATTGACAGGGTGCTAAAGGGGAGAACTGTTCTTCACTCCTCTGAGCACTTCCCACCAAATGGGATGTGAAAGCAGGGCACTGCAGTGTTCTTACTTTGCTGTCCTCAGGACCTCTGACCCTGGCTGGGATGGGAAGAAGTCCATAGCACTGTCAGAGCCCACCACTGCGTCCAGCAAAGACCTGACCCTGTTCCTCTCTCCATCTTGAAGTGGGGGAGACACTTGCTTCAGTCTCCCCCGACTCTTATATGAGGGAATCCAGATTATACTTATTTATGTGCTTGCTGTTAAGTTCCACATCATTACACAAAGAATAATTTGTAAAATATAGGATGGAAACACACACAGAATTTAGTCATACTAATTTATAATAATTTCTACCAGACTGTTGATCAGATTTTGTCATAAAGATTAAATGCTGGACAGCAGACATTGAGATCTACCACTCAATACATCCCCTAAAATATTTGCTTAGAAGGTAACTTCAAATTAGGTTAAACATTAAGGCTGAACACTAAAACCTGTAAAACACAAGACTGAAAGAATCACCTAGTTCTGAGCTGAGGTCCAAACTTACTATGTCAAAGCTGTTTCAGAGTTGTGCCAATTCCTACCCTGAAAGCAACTGCAAAGTTCTGTGATGAGCAGCAATGTCCCAGGATGGGAGGCAGGGAGGGGAGGTAAGAACACTGCAAACAAGCACCAGCAGTATCAGCTTCCCCATTACAGACACCCTGTTCCCCCAGCTCTCCAAGTGCTTTACATCACACCTGACCTGTTAACTACAACTGATAACCCTTACAGTACTTGAATTGTCTGTCAGCACATTCATGATGTTTGCAAGGGATGTTGAGTTAGGCTGAGCTGATCATCTTCCAAGGTATGGAATATAACTGGGTTTAAAGTTATGACAAACACAGAGAACATACAACAGCAATATTCAATTTTAAAGAAATATTAATCAGTACAGTTGGGAGAAAAATTACCTGAAATAACAATAAACTGTAAGGACAGAGAAACTTGGAAAATGTAAGACCTGCACTGCAGAAGATGAAAAAGCTTGACTTGAGTTTGTGGCAAAATCACAAAGCTGAGAAATGGGAATTTCAACTTTAAAGAGCTACAGTCTAAAAACACCAGTCATACCGGGAGTGCTGGTGTCTAGGAAGGGTACCATATGGAAGAACGTCACACGTATTTCTGTCATTATCAGCAAGATACTAAACTAGAATCCATGGCATCTTTTGCCTGAATAACTACACTCCAGTTCTGGTAATCTATCTTGCACACCAGGGTATGGTATTACTCTTTACCTCCTGCCCTGCATGACTGGATAATATCACCATATGCTGAAGAAAAACTGCCACACTCTACCCCAGGACATTTGCTTTTCAACAGGGGAAAAGCAATTTCTGTATATGGACAAAGAGAAGACATCATAGATCTAAGACAGTATTGTTACCAACTGCAGCTATGATTTTGCATTTTTTAGCTTCAAATGAAAAAAAAATGTATTTTTTCACAAGTAAACTTTGTAACAATAGGACACAAATAACTATTACTAAATTCAAAGCAACCAGCTGAGATGATGCTTAGCAGAAAAGATAACAGAAGGATTATGCTGAGTGTTTGAATAATGTTTAGCAACAAGAACAGAAAAATACTATTATGCAATTCTGTCTCTTCTGAAAAAAGCAAATTTTTTAATTTTGTTTTTAATTATATATATGAGGAGAGAAAAGCCACGTTTGAGGTCAATTGCTATTCTGGCCAAACATCCCTAGGACTGCCCTTTATGTATCAAAAAGGAAAAATGTGATCATACAAATAATCTGTAAACACACATTATTTATATTTTGCCTTTATCATGTTGTATATCACTACCAAACACAGGCAGGTACCCCACCTGTTTCCTAGGGCATTCAGAGCCAGACACTGGAAATGCTATTTTCTATTGCTAAACACACTATTACAGACAGCCCTATTCAGCTGTTATTTGCAAAACAAAGAATGTTTTCATAGCAACTTCCTTTATATCTCCTTTTTTTACCAAACAGCAGGATCAGTGGTACCAACTCACTCTCAATTCCAGCTCTCTCGGATACCACAGCGCTCCATTTACATGGGGGAAGGGGAAAACAACAAAGGGATAAATTTCAACACAGAACTGGCAAGGTTTGTAAGAGAAGCAGGATTTGGGATGGAGCTCTGGTGTGACACACTGAAACACAGCAGATTGCAGGCACGAACTCTGGCTAAGAGACAGAGCCACAGGTGGCAGAGCTTGGCAGTGTGAGGCCACCACACTGCCTGTGGGGCTGTCAACGAGAGAGCTCATACAGGGGACATCAGGCTCTCTTTCAATTATTTATATGAAGAAAATACTAGGAGAACATAACAACACATTTCTATACCACATACACTTAAGCAATTTTAATACCCAGGCTGGTCGTGCCATTTTGGGTTGAATTGTGGCCTCAACAGAGCAAGTCAGGCCAGGGCAGCACTTGAATAGCAGAAATCAAGTTTTAAGTGCAAGTTTGCAGTGGGTGTTGTGCAGTGCAGGAACTGGTTCTTACTTCTCCTTCAATACCTTGAGGCCTTTCTAGTTTGTTTGCTGAAAACCCCTTTTTGAAAAAAAAAAAAATATTTAAAAACTCCTTTGGGGAAGGGTCAAACTTTATCTGACCAACAGCATTCAGATGGTCAAACCTCTGCAGAACTTCACAACAATCGACACTGAACTGCTTAGGCAGGAGGAACAAATCTCCTCCCCCATCAGCGATGGCACCCTAAAGGGACGTGAGAGGTGCAGGCAGTGCACAGCACAGCACGGCAGGGGCTGCCCAGCTCCCAGAGCACACCTGCTCTGTGTCATAGACCTGCTCCTCCGGGCAAGCACGGGGTGGGGGAGCAGCAAAAACAGCCATACAAACCCGCCCGGGGAATAACTGAGCTGCTGCTGCACTGCGGGATTGAGGGGGCTGGAGACAAGCAAGTAACAGGAGTGCATTCTTTAGACATACATTCAATTCCAACCCTACAGAACATAGCAAAATATTTTTTTAGTCACTGCACATTTCAATTATTTGTTCAAAATAACTTCATTTTCCATTCTGGTGCACAGACACATTTTTAGCCGTTCATGTTGTCCTTTTTTACTTTTCCAAATCCATTACCAACCATGCAGTTACACTGAAATAACATTCTGTTGGGAGCTATCAAGCTGAAAAAAGCTGTATTTTTTTTTGCTTCCATTGGATTAAAAACATTTTAC
This sequence comes from Formicarius rufipectus, assembly GCA_013399695.1. Taxonomy (NCBI): domain Eukaryota; kingdom Metazoa; phylum Chordata; class Aves; order Passeriformes; family Formicariidae; genus Formicarius; species Formicarius rufipectus. The sequence goes on from VXAU01000197.1 coordinate 286,862, forward strand.
TTTGTTGCATTAGCTTGAACAGCAACAAGCCCAAAGGAACAGAGGAAAAATATTTAAAAACATGCTGTGAAGCACTGGGGAGTAGGGAAGAAGGGTTACACTTAATTTAAATTTAGACATAAATGAAAAATATTTTTCTATTTGAATTAGACTGTATTAGTCTTGGTTAGTGGCAATTAACTGTTCATGAGATGCATACTAACTCATTATTTCTAGAATAATGATCCTGGCATCTTTTTTCCCCTATTTTCAAATTAAGCAAGCTTAAAAGTGACTGCTTTTAAACAAAAGGTTTAGATGTTATGATACCAAACTTCATCTGTAAATAACTATCTTTTACAGCCTGAAATTTATAATGCTGTTTCAATTTAGGTTTTAATTCTCTTAAAATCAGTAAAAGATCATTTGTATCTATTAAGAAGAAAAACATTCTAAACAAGCATTTAGAGAAAATCCTCTGGTTTGCTGCTTATTTTAGTCTACATTTAGAGAAACATTCTATAGAAAATGCTTTTCTAAGCTTTGACTCTTTGAGACATCTTTGAAAGGGTGAGATGGACAATCAGCTTCAGTATTCATGTAACATGTCAACTGCCTACAAGTTTAAATACTTCACATTCTAAGACACGTTCCTTTTAATGCCAAAACCACGTGGGACACTGTTCCAGATTGTGTTATATGGCATCTTTATGGCTCATCTGGACAACAAAGAAAACCCAGCAAAGTTTCTCAGTTCAATCATTCTCGTTTCCTGCTAGAACAGGAACCTTCCACCCCCTGCAAAAAAAAGCTCTGTGGTAGGACATGTAAGAGAGAGGAAAGTTTACCTGCAGTGTCACGATGTCCTGCCGAGTGAAGGGCTCATCTGTCAAGAGATCCTTGTAGCTCTTTGGTTTTATGTTCAGTTGCTCAACTGCCTAACAGCCAGGCAAAGGACATATTAAAAATCATATTCTCATGTGTAAATATTACAACTAAATACGTGATACCAATAAAATCTAAGAGTACAAATCATAAAGAAAACAACTTCACCCTCATTCTCAGCCAGCAGCTGCAATATTTTCACTGTCTTCTTTAACAAACAAGGTTTTTATCTCTTATCCCACCAGAATTTCCCAGCAACAGAATTCAAAAAGCAGATGCTCAGACTTTTTACAGCACTGGATATGGATTCAGTAATGGAAGGATTTGTTTGCTACTGAAAAATAAATAAAACTTGCTTTAACAGTAAAGATTATGCAAAGAAGTCACAATTAAAATTCCACCCAGGTTCACATAAAGGTTCACAAAACACAAATAAAAATGCAGTTCAAGGGTTCATTAGGGCATTCTCTCTGCTATTCCCCCAGCTCCACATAAAATAGTCTTTTTTATTCATTATGATATGAGTAAAAATGAGGTAATTTGTATTTTGGTGATGACACCAGAAAGAAGACAACAGAAAATGTGTCTCTTAATTCAACTGAGGAGCATACAAAAGCTACTCATTTAGACCTACAAGATTCAGTGTATGCAGATTCACTTCAGAAAAGGTTTTAAAAATATCACTTAATTCATATTCTAAGGTTGTTCCTATTTTAATGGCAAAAGTTAGACAACTTGTGAAGTTATTTCATCTCCTTGTGCTTTAACTTTCCTGGTTGTAAAACAAGAATAAAACCTACCTGTTTTTCTAATATATTTTGTGATCTTGAATGAAATGCATCAAGTATAAAATCATAATGAGATTCAGCAGAGAACCCACCTCATAGGCAAACACATTTCCAGTAGTCTTGATGGCCACAATATGGGAGTTATTGGTGAATACAGTGAACAGCACTGGACAGTGGTACTTGCCTGATAAAAGGGAAAAGAGTTTAAAATCTGCATGAAAACTTGCAACTGTTTTGAAATAGCTGATTTCTCTTGTCTCTGTGGGGAACATTTACATTAATTTTTAATATGAAGTGTAACCTCAGTGTGTATTTAATGGCACTTTAACAATGTTTTGATTCTCCAGTGACAGACGAAGTGCTAGAAAAAGTAACACTTCAGAGAACTACAGAACCAGCAGGGAAAATGCAGTTTTGAAACCTGTTGCCTTCAAACCCCCAACACAGAACTCTGTCCAACTTGGTTGACATCTACAAAGTACCACAGTATAACTGCTATTGTTGGAACCAAAGATCTATTGCTAACATGAACCTGTGCCTTGTAACATGCCCAGTGCTCTGTGTCCCTCCTGCTCCCAAGAATAAAAGTTTAATTTCTGTCCTACAGACAGGTTCACAGCAGCTGCTGTGCTTTTAGGAGAGGGGAGCAGTTTGTATTCAAATGTGGCAAGCAGAATGCCATTAAATCTGAACACGTTACTCAATAAGGGACCCAGCTTCTGCTCTAATCAAGCCGTGAATTTTCCCAGGAGGGTCAGCATAAATATTAAGCAAGTCAACAGCAAGCAAAGTGATGGGAGGCAGTGTAGGAGGAAAAAGAAAAATGTCTGGATGATCTCAGCAGAAAGCAATTAGAAGAAAGTTATTAATACTTGATCAGTTTGCTAGACCTGGGGGCTTGGGTGAGATTTTTGAAATAAGTTGGGCTTATTTGGTTCTTTTTTTCTTAATTAGCACTTGAAAATCAAAAGCAGCAGGGAGGCCAGAACAGGCTGCTCACAGCACCTGAGAAGGCAGGAGGGGCAAACACCGGCAGGGATTTATCACTCCCTGCACAGGCAGAGGCAACTTCAGTTCCAGCACAAGTCACACCTGAGACTCTCTGCTGAAGCCACCAGAGCTGAGGGAAATCCACTGCCACAAAGGACTGAAATTCAAGAGGAAGGTTAAGAAAGGGATTTCTGGGTATGGCCCAAGTGATGGGTACAGCAACATGCTGGTAAAATGTGAGGCCTCGTCCCAGCTGCATAAAAAGGAGCCAATCCCCACATCCTCAGCAAGAGCAAAAGCAGAACTGCTGAGGGCACACAGGGGCTGACCTGGACAGAAGGCACTCAGCAAAGAGGGATTATCAGACTGAAGAAACTGCAATACCCAAAGGCCTTTATATCATACAGGTGTGAACAGAGAAGATCCCCATCCATAGCAATCACTCCACAGGCTAAGATTTAAAGCCAAGTTTGCTGATAGACAGAAAAGCTACATTTTAATTTTCCTCTTCTGTTGCATTTTCCCTTGGTCAGTTCATGACACTGAATGCACCTTTTTAAGGAAAAAGCTTCTAAGGCTGAGTGGCTGTCATCATTCCAGCCCAGCATTATGAACTGGACTTCTTTAAGGAAAGCACAATATCACAGTGATTGGCCATGGAGACTATTGATCAAATTTTAACACCCTGCTCTTGAGACAGATGGAACACAAACTGCAGAAGAAATCCATCAGCTACAGAAAAGAGCTTGTAGTCCATGGACTTCAGTGAGATAAGGAGACAGACACTCCAGAATTTTATTCCCACCTAATCTTTGCCACTCTCTTTTCAAAGAAATCATTATCTGCTCTGTGGAAGATGAATTCATCTCCACTCTTCTCCTTTGTTCCAAGCATCCTCTCTTAGATGGCAGATTTTATATCTTGCAGAAATAAAACTCAAGGCTGCTGCCTTGTCTGCTTCTATTCCTAAAATCCCACGTGTTCATTTAAGTCTAATCCCTTTTAGAAACAAAAAGCTGTTCAAACCCAAGTGAACAGCAAATATTGCCATAGGCAAGTTAGAAATAAGATAACATTACAGAAATTTGGCCTTTTCTGATTCTTTCCTTAAAGTAAACAGTACCTTACTGCAGTAGCAGCTATAGTAAAGTGAAATTGCTGAATAATTTACAGCTCTCCAGTGTAAAGAAAAACAGAAATTGAACTTTAAAGGTAAACATATCACTCACAAGAAGTAATGCTACTCAAAAAATAAAACCCATGATAAAGAACAAAAACTACATTACTATGAGTAAGATAAAGCAGAATTTATTAAAGCACTCATTATGGAAAAAAACCCCAACAAAACATCACCACAGAAAATGACTGCACTTACCTTCACTGTTTTTAGCAAAATTCAGCTTTATAAGTGATTTGGCATCTAGTTTCTAAAGAAAATTAAGAATTACAAAGATTAATCACAACGGAATGTAACCATGGAAATAAAAGGAAACTGTAACATCACTGTTAGGATTTTAATAGTACATAATTTATTAATAATATATTGCAACTTGTCTGAATCATCAGAACCCTGGGAATTTAAGTCACAGACAGCCCACAAAAACCAGGCTCAGGGAGCCTGAGGACTGGGATACATTTGTTTACAGGGCTGTATTTGCCATTGTACAGCATCAGCCACAGGGAATGAGCTCGAGAAGTTGCACAACTGTCTTAGCACTCACTGAAAGGGGAGACTGCATGAAAAGTCAAGAGGCAAAGATCACTGCTGCTGATCAGATGGGGCAATTCAGCTGGGACCTCTGATGAGAGTCATAAAGCCAGCAAACCATTTTGGCAATCAAGCTTGATACCTTTTCTGAAATAACTGTAATCTTCCTTTTACTCAAGAAATGTGCAGCAGAACCATCATGATAACTAACAATAATGAAGACAAACGGAGGCACAAGCTCTCTGGAGAGGCACCTGAGGTCATGAAGGGAGTCCCAAGAGAGATTTTCAGTGGCTTAATTCCCGGATAACAATTCCACAGAAGGAGGAACTGAGATGGCAGCTGAGGTTGGGATAATCTCCAACTCTGCAGAGGACACTGCAAAGTAAGCTGGCTCCTGATCTCCCACCCTCATCAGAAGGATGTCTGTGGCATTTTCCTGCTGCCCTCTGCCTGGGAGGCTTTTCTGACACAGGGACGGAAGAGCTATGGGGCTGGCAAACACTTTTGGAGAATCAGGCTGCTCCCTGCCTAAGACATGAAAGCTGCAAACACACCCAAAATAACAGTGATCCTTCAGTAACATGACAGGGCAGGCCCACATGTGCCAGTCATTCCACAGGATCAGTATGTAATATGGACACACTGCTGGCATGACAGGGCATCCCACAACCAGGGTCACCCCACCTGGGGTACTCGGGTAGTGCTTGACTGGGGCATCCAGTCGGAGACAAAAGTCCAGCCCAGCAAGCTCAGGCTGAGTCAGGACATGAGACCTACAAAAACAACAACCCTTTTGACTGTGTCAGAGACAGTTTTGCTGCCAAATCAATCCCTAAAAGCACACTAAGCACAGGCCTTTTAAAAGAAACAATCGGTTCCCTTCTCCAAACATGCACCTGAAGAGATTAGGGAGGTTTCTGTGCCGCAGACAGTTCATTATAAACAGCTCCATGTGGAGATCTGCCAGGTGTGGGGCTGACACGGCCTCAGTCATTGTGGCAAAGAGGGATCACAAAATCGTGTGAAAATAAGTCAGTGGGCTTTTTGTGCCTGGTCAGAATTCATATGCTTAGTTCAGTGAGTACAGGTTGTGACAGCTGGATTTGTTCATTTATAGGAAGGCACTTCTCAACCAACTGGCAGGTTCATGTGCTGCCAGAAAGGTAACCAGCTCCAATTTATTAGCAGGAAGAGCATGGAGAGCTAGCAGGAATAAGATGGGAAAGGAAAAAAGAGGCCAGGTTATGTTATTTTAGTTATGTGATGGAAGGGCAGTGCTGCTGCTTTTCTTTAATTGGATTCTCAAAAAAAAAAAATCCAAAACACTCCAGTATTTGCCCACTGCTGGGGTACAAAGGACAGCAAAGGAACTGCTGCTGAAATCACTAAGGGAATACAGAACTTTATTCATGTATTTATCTTCTTACAAGAACAAAATCATCAAGGAAATAGTGGGGGAACAACAGAGTTGCCAAAATGAACATCTGATCCTGGACAGATCTGTTCAACCTAAACAACTATTAACACAAAGCAGCATCCATCTGTGCTCATGTTGTGCAACAGCCCAAAAATTATGTTTCAGAAAAAGCCTCTTTAGAAATACAACTACTGGAAACACTGATAATTTGAAGGAAGGTCCTTAAATTATCTTTCTGGCAGACCTGAGCTATGCCAAAAACATATGAACAGATCATCTTTAAACAAAAATGGAAACAGTTCCCTAAGAAACAGTTTATCATGGCAGAAGATTCACATTTATACCTTGACAGATATTTAGTGGAAAAGACAGTAAATTGCCATACAGACTTTCAAGGTAGCAAAAGCTGCAGTGCAGTTTCATCCGTCAATGTATCGTTAGAAGTGCTGTCAAGTCCTTGGACTCTTACTCCATACCCAGGGAAAGTGTATGGTATTTCAGGTCACATCTTTCCATAATATGGAAAAAGGTTATTTTTCAGCATCAGTTACTTATGGTGCATCAGCTGCTCAGTGCTGGATCTGCTCCCCACTGAGACCAGCACTTACACAGTCCTATATGTCAACAGTAAATTAAAAAATGGTGATTGTCATGTAGGAGTTGGAATCTCTGCATTGTCTGGAGTTAGTGAAGTGCTGTACAAATATCATAAACTGTTACTGCTGCAGACTGGCCTCCCAACAGGCTTGTGTTGAAGGAGTGACCTTGGCATGTCAGCTCATGCCTTTTGGAGCAGCTCTGCACTTCGACTTGGGTACCAAGGCAGGAGGGCAATTTAGTGCTTGGTCAAAGGAAATCTCTGGAGCTCCAGAACAGCAAAACCTGGTGATGATCTGCTACAAAGGACTGCCCAGTGCCCAAGACCAAGCTGCAGGATCTGGCAACTCCTCATGGAGCAGCCGCAGAGGAGGGAGTCCACACACCAGGACTTCAGGAGGTCCAGTTTTGAAAGCCCTGCACATTACCCAGGAAAGCATGAAGGAACAGGATACAGGCAACCTGTGTAATGTTATTTTTTTTCCTCTCAAATTCTTCATTTCACAGGAAAACAGGATTATCTCCTGTGTGGGTGAATCTCCTTTTATTTATTCTCCATCAAAAGTCAAAGCTTTCCAAGCACCATGTTTGTTGCCATGGAAATGACCGCCCTGCCACAAACGGGCGCCGGTCCTCTCGGGAAGAGACAGCAGGAGTGAATGAATCCTAAAACGAGTTAAAGAACTTGTTTTCCTGTATTTCTTATTATTAATAATGCGTAAGGGAGCAAAAATATTGCATACACAGCTCAAGTTAAAAACTATTTCCAACCTGAGTTTCCCCAACACACACCTACCACCCAGTTTCAGCCACTCTCTGCTGAAGAAAGCAAGGGAAAACAAAGTGTTTATTAAAATCACTTGATCTAATTAAAATTCTAAATTCTTAATGAAAACGAAAGGCCACAAGCATCTGCCACTTCCCCCAAGCAGAAATAAGAGCTGCATATTCACTTCTAAAAATATTTTATGCAGAAATACTGGAAAGCAGACGCATTTCATGGCACGTAGTGCCAGCTGCTCCACAGCAAGGGAGGGCTAAAAAAAAAAAAACCAAAAAAACGCAGCCCCGTGTGAGCTCTTTTCTCAGCTGACTCCTCTCTCACAGGCACAGTTCCACAAAGGCTGCCAAGGCTACTTCTGGCCGTGACCTACTTTCCTGCAGCAGCCAGAAGCCCCAGCGCCCCACGCCTCTCACGTGTCAGCTGACAGCGCTGGCTCCTGCGGGATCCCAAAGGGCAGCATCCCCTGTTGATACCCACGCAGGGGCTGTGAGCACAGCGAGGTTAGTGGGGCACTGTGGCAGCCCGTGGATGAAACACACCGACTGCTTCCAATTAAATCGCACTCTGCCGTCGCTGTGTGTCTCGGGAAGAAGTGACCTACAATCCCGGCGCATCAATTAGTGACACTCCCTGAACCTCTTTGGTCCGTAGCTGCACGTTCTGCTTGTTAATGAGGCTCTGACCCTGTTGGATATACACCAGGCTGAAAAGCCATCAAAAAGGACTCAGCTGGTTCTCTGCCCACGCACGGGCAGCGTCAGTGACGCGTGGCAAGAGTTGAGTCAAGACAGACTTTCCCGCTCTATCAACAGCGACTGAGTGTTGAAATGTTCAGCACCTGGGGATCAGACACCCTGACCAGACACACTGAATGGCCTCTGCCAGGAACACACCAAAACCCAGGGAATCTATCAAGGGGAAAAATTAATGTGTCACATCTGAACTGGCTGACAACATGAGGTCAAAATCATTCAGAGCTGGCGTGGCCATCGGGCAGGTTCTCATCCCACCAAAAGCAACACAGAGTTACCTCAAAGGGAAGAGAAATCCAGAACAATTACTAATCTTGAAACACAATGGTGCCCACCAAGCACCAAATGTAGCTTAACAACAGCAAATGAATTTTGCATTAAATTTTTCGGTTCCTTTAAAGATGAGACCTGTTAGATATAATTTTGCATACAACTTCCCAGTTTAAGAAGCCCTCTTACCATTTTCCCTGCTATAAAACCTTAAAAACTATGGGGATATGAACTGAATGAATAGTACTAGAATAATTCCATGTATAATGTTACTTATTTCAGATCTTGCAAATGGATTTAATGATGATAAAGGGCAATGTAAATCCTCAAATCTACACATTGGGGTAGGTGACTGGAAACAGCAGCACTGTTTTAACAAGACAAGCCATTTTCATATAGCTTAATATTTCATGAAAAATTTGGGGTCAGCAATCAAGAGGCCAGATCAGTCTCATGATTCAAGGTATCATTTCTACATTCAGTTCAACATTAAAAATGCTAGATATTTATCATGTGGAAAATGCCTGCCTAATACTAAAAAGCCACCCTCAATTCATATGGATGAAGCTGCTGTTTAACTGCAGTTTTCATGCACTGCTAAACTGGTATGGAAATGGTCACAAAAGATCCTTCATTATGCACTTCCAGACCACTGTATTTACATATTTAAACATTAATTAAACTGACACCATATGGTCACCAAAGCCTTGACCAGAGAATCATAAAGATATGCCTGATAACACACATGGCTCACAGATAGCAGCAATAAAGTTGCTCTATCAAGGAGCACATTAACAGAAATTACCATGAGAAAAAGATGTGCCGCTGCATGTGCAAGATCAAACCTGCAGCCTCAATGCAGTCAGAAGTCTATCAATCCAGAGACCCAGAGCCAAGTACGACACGGTTCAAGGATGATCAAGCTTTGCAGAAGCACCAAAAATCTACTCTCCAATTTTAGTGAAAAATAGGCAAGTAAGGATCTGTGGGAAAGCTCATGCTGCATCTCATTTAAGGCTGGAGCGCTTCACAGCTGCTAGTTTTTCAAGTGTCACAGTCACAAAATCCCATCCAATATGCACACTTCCACCAAAACACAGAAAAGGAAAAGAAGAGACCATCTGTTCAGTCTGTAAAACCTACATGTAAATACTTTTTTGCTGTAAGGGACATAATGCCTTAGAAATAATGTGAGACTCATTTCTCTGCTGTGTCCAGGTGTGTTAGTGGATCAAACCCTGCCCACCACCAGCACAGTCCCCATGAGCAAGGCGTGAAAGAGGCTCAGCAGCTTGGCCAGTGACTCATGACACTGGAGGGGCTTAAATGTCTCTATTTGATAAAGTCCTTGAACAATAAGCAGGGGTAAATCCCATATTTTTACACCCTGACTGTTTCCCAGAGATACAGGGAATTGAAAAATAAATCCTCTTTTTAGGACAGATAAAAGGTAACTCTTAGTGGGGCTGGGTACACTGCTCTAAATCACACAGACACAACCCCGCAAGAGAAACAACCAACTACCCATGTTTGGGTACAAACAAAGGAGAGTGGGACATTTCCAAAGAACCCAATGAAAAAGAATTCATCTTGCAGGCCACCAGCCTCAGTGAGACCTTCATCCCCTTGATCCTCCTTGTGTTTTATGACCATTTTTAGTCATGACACATGACTTCCTGGTCATTCCTCAGGGCTGGAATCACATCCTCATGGATTTCTATCCAGGGGCCTTGAAAATTTATGGTCACTAGTCAAATATTAACTCATTTATACTGTTGACTAAAAGCTAATAATTTCTGAGGCAAATGAGGTAAAACGACACGGCTCAGTTGCTGCATATTGAAGAGTTCATCTTGTTCAGAGTGGATTCTGGGCTTTGGAGCAGCAGCCTGTGTCTGCTGCCCCAGACAAAAATGCACCTGGAGAGAGATGCTTAATGATGACGGCTGCAACCACCCGGGTCTGAAAGGCTGCTACTGGCCACAGAAATACAGGCAGCAACACTCAGCTGGAAACAAAAGAAAGAGAAAAGGAAGAAATGCTTCTCATCCTGGCTAGCTCTTACTTATAAATAAGTACCTGCTTCTGAAATGACCCAGCCTGCCACGAGAAAATGCATTGAATTACTGTTTTCTCAAAGCACCCATCCGTCTCAGCTCGTACACTGGGAGTGTTTTCAGCCTTACCCTATCAAGTGTAATCTATCAAAGTATTTCAGGAAGAGATTAGAAAATATTCCCACCACTGTATCAGGCATCCACACAGCATTTACTGTGTATGATTAAGATTAACCCTGTTCAAAGATGTATTAAAATTTAACAGATGTGGAGGACAACTGTGACCATTTAGGGTATGAAGATCTTAAAGGCATGAAAACATCTGACAGGAAAACACAAGTCTCAACAAGAAAATACCAAGAAAGCATTACATTCCTCTGTGCCACATACACAGCTGTAAACACTAACAGTGAGAAGTGCAATTTTGGCACAAATACAAATGAGACTAAGTTGGTCAAACCCAAAATCTACAGAAGATACCGATCAGATGACAACCCATCAGAACCTCTCAGCAGCCAGAAAGCAAATACCAGTTCAAGACAGAGTAGGCAGTTTGCAAAGCAGACTGTGAGAAAGCCTCAGACAGTCTTCCAGTTTTCTGTTCCTGATCATTTCTCCCTTCTTTCTGCAACACATGAAAACCAAGGTGGATTTGTCTGAATTGTTTTTCAGCAACAAAGCTTCCCTTGGTTTTATTTCTGTAAGCTTTGTTCTGTGCTCTGTAATAATGAATTACTCAACCAGAACAAAACTGTATTCCCATTCCCCACTGAAACTTCTTTTACAAACAAACAAGAACATTCACTCACTTCATATGTACAGGAAAAAACATGGCAAGTTTAACATAAAGGGCAATAAAGGGAGGGGGCAACTGACATTTAAACCCATGCAGTATCTGAAGACCTGACTGAGTTGCATCAGACAAATTAAGAAAATATACTTTGAATTTCTAAGCTGAAGATGTGCTGACTTCTTCTGACACGTATGTGAAAAGCATTCTCTAGAGAAGAATTTAAACTCTCATTTATACATCATTCACATCACATCCAAATGAGACCTGAAGTTACTGATCCACCTAAATGATCACTCATTTCCAAAGCCCCAAGGAGAAAACGTGGCAGAGACTACTTGGATTTCAGGTGCTGTGCTCTCATGTTGAGGAAGAAAACAGCAAAAGAGGGATATGACTCACTCCTGAATTCTTCTACCTAATGAAAAATATCTCAACTGGTCAAACAGTTTTGCTCTTAATTACAGACCCAGCATTCTAGATAAGGAAACTGATATGGAGATATCCTGCCTGTGGAAGGCTGCACAGCATTTTCTTCTCAATATTTTGTATCTAGACAAAGGATAAAAATGCTCAAAGTAAGAACAATCTCTTTGGAAACAGTAAGTGAAGAAATATTTCAAGATAAAAAGAGGAAAAATCACAAGGAAAATCTGACTCCTGCTCAATGTGCCATTTTCAGAAGATCATCAGAATCCTAAGGTAACATTACCCCCTTGTTGCAGAAAGGTTGAGACAAGCACTCTGAAAATGCACCCCAGTGAACATTACCTACAGCTATTACATTTTCCTGACAATGTACACTGCTACACTGGGTCACCTTCAAACCACAGGTTCTTGTTGGTGACAAGCATTATTTACTGCTCATTATCTAGAAACACACCTGGAATGACACAATTAAAGCAGCAATCTGCAGTACATTACCATGCAGACTACATGAACCAAGTGAAAAACCACTGTCCCTGTTGACTTGGCCAGTGAGGGTCACACAAAGCCTGAACTCGTCCTCTGCCCAGTTCAGGCCCGAGATTTGTTCCACTCAGCTCAGGGTTGGATGGGTTTTGTCTGGGATCATGATCTTGACACCTCTGACTCACCAGTGTGTGAAGTTCATCCAACCCACTTAGAGGAACCCATTCCTGAACCACACGGGCCCTGCACTGATTATTTGATACAAGCAGAAAGCAATTTGTAGGGAAGAATAAAGCCCTGGCTGGAACTTAAACTGCACTTGAACACCTGCTACAACAGTACTTGGCATTTCCCACACTGCTCACACACTGCAGTTTATTTATTCACAATCTTGCAAAAGTAGAAAAAAATACCTGAGCCCTTTTTATGTTCATTCCTCAGGTGCAGAAATTGTTATCAATGCTTTCTATTTCTGTATCTATGCTTTCAGAACACATACATGGTAAAAACACTTTTATATTTAAGGAAGCTTCACCTTTGGTCTAATTTCTGCATCCTTTTCAGGCAGGATTTCCCTTATTTAGACAGCCAAAGACTTTTTTAAGTGCCTTAAAAAAAAGGTGTTGTAAGGTTCTTTGTTCCTTTTTAAAGTGGGATTAATAAATTCAGCACTAAAACAAATAATCTTCTCCATATCCTCTTTATTAAACCGAGCTTCTCTGCAAGACCAGCAACTGATTTCTATGAGACTGAATGAAATCTGGTTGATCAAATTGAAAAGAAACCATGCTTTCACAATAAAATGAAGCAACAACAGCCACCAGCATTTGGGAAAGGAATTAGCTAATAAATACATTTAAGGAATGTATTTGAAAATGATTTTCCAAAGTTTTGAAGTAACAGATTTGGTAGCAATTTTTTCTGTTGAAGGCAAGAAGGGTTTTGAAAGTGCCTGTAAATATTCAGGCAAGCATCCTCTTACCAACCTTCCTTCAAAGAAATGATTACAAAAAAGGGCACTGCTTCCACTCCCAGTGAGCAGTGCTGGAGGGAGGAGGTGGCCACTGCAGGCTGTCACTGCTGCAGGGCACTGCAGGAACAAGCTCCCTGGTGCTGCCAAAGCCAGGATCACACAGGGCTACTCCTGAGCCAGGCACCTGCACTGCCACAATTACTGACCATGTTAGTCATAACTTCACCTCAAGTCAGTTGGGTTTGGTAAATACAGGATTCAGAGTGTGGGAAAAAAACAGTAAATATTTATACTGCACATAGAGCAAAACTTTGTGTCCAGTTCCCCCTTTTTGAAAGGTAGATGTCTTCCTGGGAAACGTAAGGCATTATCAGCATTCTGACTCCAAAGTTAGTTTTCACTTTCCATGTCAGTGACTCTACCTGCTACTACTTCCCCGTAAGTCTCCTCTTCAGGGTTATCTTCAGAGGCAGCCCAAGCAAAAGGCTTTTCCAACCTTTAAAAAACCCTCAGAATTTATAAAAAGCTTCCTCTTCAACCTAGTAACAAGATTGTGACACTTAGGAAAATGCTCTCTGAGGCCAGCAGGTCTGGATTCCAATGCTGCACGAGACAGGGCACCACACAAGTTCTGTTCTGCCTCATTCAGACAAGAGATGGTGACCCCTGGTCTCACAAATCCACCACACTGCACCTTCAGGTCTCTTAACCTGGCTCTTGGGCATATGTTAAGCCCCCGTTAAAGCAAGTTGACTGAACTGTGTTCACCCTCCAAGACAAACATACCCAACAAGCACCCAGCTGCACATGGCCCTTCACATGGGCATTGGCTCTCTGGGACATGCAGGAGCAGACACAGGGATTGCAGTGGGCTCCAGCAGTGCAGGAAGAATTCACACAGGGGAGCCCTCTACACAAGTTTAAAAGTAGGTGCACTTAAAACAGTCACAAAACAGACTTTGGACCAAAGCCTTAGAAGGAAACGTCAGAAATTAACTGGCTTTCCACGGTCCAAAAGAACTAAACTCCCAGGGGAACAAGGGGCAAAGACAGCAGCTACTCCTGAGAAGGGGGAAGAGAGATATTTGCCCAAGGTTACAGAGCCTTGATCAGGGCTGAAGTACAGCCACAATAATCTGGCCTGCCCACACACAGTCAGAACGTCGCTGAACCAGAGTGGAAAAAATAGGTATTGACATCAGACACATTACAATGCAAAGGAGGAAAAATAGCTCAGCCCACATATAACATATCCATGCAACAAAGAAGAACAGTTTCCTTGAAATTCCTGTCAAAAGGCACGCTGACCCATCATCTGTTCATATTTGAGATTCCAACAAACCTGACAGGCTCTGGCCAATCTCTCTTCTTGGAAACAGGTACCCTGAGCCCTGCTGGCTGGCTCGTGTGGGCATGCTGGTCAGGCTGTCAGAATGTCACTACATGAAACATCCTGGCAGGCTTCAACTCCCTGCAAGCCCGAGGAGCCAGAGTGCTGCTCTCAGGAAAGAGGGATGAGCTAACTAGGACTTTCCTCGTTTATTTTATGCAGTTTTAGTGCAAAGATAAGCTAGGGCAGCATCCTGACAAAGCTGACAAACGAAGTAAGTGAGTCAAAGCCAACTGACAGGCTGTAGTTGAGAGGCAAGAGATGTACTGTTTCTTCCAAAATCACTGGTGTAGTAACGTAAGCATTTTTTACCCCAATGCATTCTTAAAAAGGGGGGAAAACAAATCTAAAGCTATTTTCAGGAATAGCTCATGGGAAGTTCCAGGCAAAGGTCAAGAGTGATTAGTTTCTCCTAAAAGGATATTGGTGTCCCTACTGCGCTCCAGGAGAATGTTCAGAAAAGCAAAAAAAAATAAACTATTAAGCCATTAGAAAGTCTAAGGAAGGGAAGGAAAGAAAAATAAAATATTTTATACATATAAAAGAGTAACTGATCTTGGCTTTGCAGCATTTCTTTAAAAAGGAAGGCTGGTCTAATAGTTCAGGATTCAGAAGAATCTGAGAAATCCCTTGTAGATCAGTTCACAAGCATCCAATTAATAAAAAACTAGCACAGTCCTATGCCCTGGAGCACTGTGAAGATAAATATATTAATGACTGCAAGGCTCTCCAGTTCTCCTCTGAGGGGTCCACTTCAGAAATGAGACAGCCAGACAGAATTAGTGAGTGCCAAGAGTGCACCATTAATGGTGCCGTTTCCACATACCCTATTGACTTCTCTAAAGCATCTATCCTGTAGCAAACCATAATAAGAGAAGCACAAGCCACAAGGGATTTCACTATAATTTTTCAGGACAAATAAACAAAAAATCCTCCAGAGCCTCATCACCAATCTGTGCAAAGTAACTCCATAAGTCACTGTACAAAACAGGGTATTGCAGCTGATCTGGCTCAATTCCTCCCTAAACAAACCAGGAGTCTTTCTGTAAGTCACCAGTTCATTACAGAGGATACTCTGTGGTCTCCAGGAACAAGCTGCACACGGAACAGAAGGTGCACACACAGAGAAGATGAAACAGAGGACAGCATCGCCCAGAGATGCACAAGCTCAAGTCACTGACTTCCTCTGCCATCTTCCCTGCCCTGTCCAAGCACCACTATCCCCTTCCTGCCCAACCCCACCCTCCCCTTCCAAAACTCTGAGTTAGCCCTCTGGGAAACAGAGGGTAAGTTACAACCCTTCCTTCAATGCCACTCTTCAGTTTACAGCTCCAGAGGGTGGATTCAGCAGGGAGGTGTGCTGTTCTGGAGAATAAGTGTCATCTTTCTTTTCCAGCTGATGTGAACATCTTTGTCCTGTAGAGGAGAGAGCTGTACAGCACCAGCCCACCACAGAACAAAAGAGGAGAAGAAAGGGCTCCCCAGATAGAGTGACACAGAGGAAAGGGGGGGGATGCATGTTGAGGAGAGTTGGAGGTGCACTGCAGACCAAATACTGAGGCACAGGTCTGGGTAAACTAAGAGGTCTCAAAGCCCAACTTCATTTGAGCTTTTATTGTTCACCAAGTGTATTCCCTCTCTGCATTACACAAGACCACTGGGCACATTACACTTCTTGCTTAGCATTTACTCAAATTTTAAACCACATCACAGCTCACAGTCTGCAATGAGAACAGGTGTCATGGTGCTGCTCTGGGCAAAAATAATTGATCTGGCAACACCCCAAAACTCCCAACCAGTGCAGAGAGCAGCATGGTGGTGAGAAGCTGGCAAAAACAAATGAAATAGCTGTAATTTCAGTCCTTCTCAACAATACACTGGCCTCTACATGTGTGAAGAAAGACCCTCAATCATCTCTCCACGGCACAAACACACCTGCAGGAAGATACTGAGCTCAGATAGGCTGTTCATGTTTAGAGTTTGGAGTGCTTTAGCTTCTCCTCGTCTCTGTCTGCTGGGAAAATCTTTAATCAAACACAAGATGTTTCAGAAGCAATCTCACGGTGCAGAGCCATCTGCAAACCTCCCCAATCCTGGGCAGCGGCTGCCACCCAGTGCCCTGGAAAGTAACTGCACACACTAAAGGAAAAGACACTTTTCAGTAGCTCAAGCAACAATTTCTCCTTAAAATTTTGTTCTGTGCCCTCATAAACAATGCACTCTTTTTAACACATCCAAAGAAAACAATAATTCCTACAAAGAAATACCTCCTGTACTTCGTATATATTCGGTGCTTTACAACTTCATGCTACTACAGAAAGTAATCCCTTCCTAATTTACACAGATGAAGTGGTGAGAAACCCACAAAGGCACTGAAATCCCACTCTCACAGTGACCTGTCAAGATAGAAGCTTTCTGAAATGTACTGTCAAGATAACTCAAAAAGATTTTGTAGTTTAAGATTTTCATTCATACTATCATCCATTAAACCCTTTAATCTGCACAACACCAAATATCCTTTGGGTTAGGAAACACTGCTGCAGGTTTAATCCCAGATGGAGAGGTGCCAGCCCCCTGCCCTGCAAAGATCAGAATTCTGCTTCTATGAGGCAGCAACACAAAGCCTTCTCCATCTGTGACCAGTCAGGCTCTCCAGGCAGCTCCAGCAGCTACAAAAACTCCTTCTTTCCATCCACACAGATGTTCATTATACTTCACCTGTAAGGCAGGCAAGATGCCCTGGGAGTTCACATAAATGAACCACACACTTCCTCTGCCCTACTATTTACAATCCAGTTACAAAAGAGGTACATATGCATTGCTGTCCTATTCCACACACACTCCAGGACTGAATATTCCCTACTATAAGGATCATTAGTGTGATGGAGTGAGGGGATATCAAGTCTAAAATCACAAAGGTCTCCTTTTTTTCAGCTAAAAAGAGATCCTCAGTAAATCTCTACATAATTTCAACAAAACTGAGTTCACAAACATGATCTTCAAAACAGCACTACTGTTAAAACTTCTCTTACTTTCACCAGAGCATTCTGGTTTCTCCAACACCTTAAATGGGAAACTGAGCATAAGGAAAGCAAAGACATGATGTGAATACACCCATCATTACTTACTTCTCCTGTGATAGGATTGGTTCCATATTTCTTTATCCAAGGAACAATGCTCCTGAAAACAGGAGGAATAAAGCAATAAGTGAAAAGCGCTATCAGAAACCTCTATAAAGGAGCAATTTTTATTTTTTTTGCCAACTTGCTAAGACCAAATGATGATTAAACAGCTGTAACCAGTCTAACACCACAAAAATAGAGGTACATTCAGGCAGCAACTTACAGTATGTCAAAGACTGTTCCATCTGGTGTGCAAACTGGGTACTCAAATGGCTGCAGAGACAAACTAGAGAAAGGAGAGCACATTCTTGTTAGCAAAATCAGATGGAAATCATGATGACAGAAGCAAATGATACGTCGCTGGTTCACTTGCACATTCAAGTTAGGCCAATACCAATGAAAACAGAGTGGCTGCCAGTGCCCACTCCTGATTCCACATAAGATGGTTAAGAACAAAATCCACGAGAGGAACTGGTGCAGGTCAGGAATGAGCAGCTGCCAACCCTCACAGCCACAGAGCCAGGGATGCTGCAGCACTGCCAGATCTACTTTCTCTGCAGAGCTGGGCCTCAGCAGCACAAATGAGAGCTCCACAGAAACACTCCTCGTGTTTGCCCTGAAATGGGTTGGGGAAGGAAGAACTGGCAATCACACTCAGCATCCCCTCCTGGGGATGCTCTCATGACCCAGGCAGATGGTGGCCAAGCAGCAACAGTTTGTAGGCATGGAAGGGAACTTCTTCAACCACCCAATCCACAAGGGCATCTCTAACTCACTGCTGCCAGCTCCCTTCCCTCACTCCAGCTCTTCAAGCAGTAAACTCTAAACAGAAAAAAATGGCAGGAATATTCCTTCAATATACCTAATCCCTGTCTCAATAAGATCAGTGACTGACCAAGCACACTCTGAGCTAGGAAAAGTAGATTCAAGCCCTGATTACACAGATTTGAAAGACTGGAATGCACACAGCATTGTTCTGCAATATTTTATCACTGTGTGTTCTTTCAGCCATCAGCTCCAACTTCTGCAGACACAAATCATGGGAAGCATAGATATTGTTTCAGTTCTTATTAAAGCTTTTCTTGCCACAATACTGTCAGAGCAGGCAGGAGTCAATGGCAGTAAGTGCCTCAGAACATGGCTTTGTTTCAGCACCAACAGCCTGATAAATAGATGCATCATTTAATAAAGGTAATGTAAATTTGTTGCCTTACCTGCAGTGATCAAATGACAAACGCCTAAAATTAGTTCGAGGAAGGTCTGTTTATGGAAAAAGAAAACCCACACAACGGAAGTTTAATAAACACACTGCATCGTCGGTAACACAGAAACATGTGAAAGTTACATTTTGCTATATAAGTGGCAGCAACTTAGTGATGACAGGAACAAACACTGTAAAGCCTTGCAAAACTGTAACTACAACCAGAACTGAAATTACACCACGAGACAAACAGACCTGAGTTTAAATTTGATGGTTAACACTCAGTCTCTGCCCCACTAGTGGGCACAGAACTTTTGGAGGGCAGGGACGCTCATTTGGGGCATAAACGTGGCATTTCTGGCCAGCACCGTGAGCCCCGGGGTCTGAGGGCAGCTCAGGGCTCAGCACCCAGCTCAGTGTGGGGCTCAGCACCCACCTCAGTGAGGGGCTCAGTGTGGGGCTCAGCACCCGATCTGCACAGGGGTCCCCTCCACACTCACCCAACGGGACGGGGGGGGGCCCTTCAGCCCTTTACCTGCTTTCTTGCCCCCGTAGAACTGCGTGTACTCCGCGCATGTGATGTACCTGCGAGACAGGGGGGCACTGAGGAGCAGCACGGGCATGGCACAGGCACAGACACGGCACAGGCACAGGCACAGGCACAGGCACAGGCACAGATACAGATACAGACACGGCACAGGCACAGATACAGACACGGCACAGGCACAGATACAGACACGGCACGGCCACGGCACAGGCAAAGGCACAGACACGGCACAGGCACAGATACAGACACGGTATAGGCCCGGCCCGGCCCTCACGCCCCCCAGTACAGGCACCGCTCGGCCCTACATGCTCCCCGGCCCCACACGCGCTCACATCTTGTCCTTCTGGTGCTGTCTCTTGCCCATGTTGGCGACTCAGCCCAAACGCGGCCCAGCCCGGCCCAAACCCGACCCCAAACCCGATCCCGGCCCGGCCCTGCCCGCGCTCCCCGGTCCGGCCGCGCCTTCCGGTCGGTGCGGCACGAACGGGGTCCGGCCCCGGCGCGGAAACAGCGGCGGCGAGCGGCGCGTTCCGGCCCTGCTGCGGATGCTCGGGCTGGGAATGGGAAGGCTGTGCGGAGACCGTGGGGCACCTTCCAGCGCCTGAGGGGCCAGAGGCAACACGGGTCCCTCTGCCAGGGAGTCTCCGTCGTGAACTGCAGTGGTAAGAAAAGGGGGAGTGGGTACAAACTGAAACAGAGGAGTTTAGGTTGGATAGTAAGAACGAATTATCCCCTGTGAGGGGGTGAGGCCTGGCACAGGCTGCCCTGCCCTGCCTTGCCTTACTCTGCCCTGCCTGGCCCAGCCCTGCTTTGCCCACCCGGCTCTGCCTTGCCTTGCCCTGCCCTGCTTTGCCCACCCTGCCCTGCCCTGCCTGGCCCTGTCCTGCCTTGCCTGCTCAGCCCTGCCCTGCCCTGGGGCAGTGGGTGTCCCAGCCCTGGCAGCGTGCAGGGCCAGCCGGGGTGAGTGCTGAGCAGCCTGGGCTGGTGGGGCTGTCCCTGCCCAGGGCAGGGGGCCACAGGAGAGTCACTGAGCCCCTTCCAGCCCCCAACACTCTGTGATTCTAAAAGGGCAACTGAATGTCGTGAAGTTGTCTTAACAGAATAAATGATCACAAGTCTTCCCCAAAGAAGGGGGTGTGTGTGGAGTGGCTGCTGTTCTAGCACCTCTGTTCTGCCTGCTTTTGGATCCAAGATTGCATTTCATACCCCTCAGATGAAGCTCAGGTACAGCTCAGCTTCTTGCAATTCACAGCCCAGGGGCAGGTGCCACTTCTGGTGTGCACCTGGAAGCTTCCAAATAAAGGTACTTTGTCTATCTCCAATGTTGTTTTGAGAGGTTTTTTTCCCCAGGAACTTAGGCATCACTCTGAGGAATAGAATGCTTCTTCCCATGAGTGCTGACTAACTGGCAACAGCATATGAATCATTTACAACACTACCACAACTGGTTCTCACTACTAAACCTCTGGTACCAGCAGTCAGAGGCCCTTGTTTGGCTCTCCTCATCACCCTCACCTGCACCAAACTGTGCTGTCTCTGCATTTTCCAGTGCTTGCTGAAGCCTCACTGATGCTACACTGGACACCTGCTGAGGCAGCTGCTTTACTGCCCTTCAGGACACTGCAGTGAGTGTGCACAGGGCTGTGCAAGGAAGGAATCTGGTGCCTGGCATGATCAGAGGGGGCCACAAAACCCTCCAGGTGAGGGCATTTGTTGCTTGAAAACAACCCTCCCTCTGTGGGGTGCAGAGAACCATGTAACTGCAGAGCTGCCTTTGGGGAAGGGGTCAGTCCCCTTAGGCCACAGCAGCACAGCCACTCCCTGACCTGGCTGAGAGTTATTGATACTGTTTGTCTCAGTTCAAGGGAGAAACTGCCCTTTTATGAGGGTTTAAATACACTTACTAATTTAAATTCTCTTCCTCAAAACCATTTCAAAGTAAGGCTCAAATTAAGGCACACCCCAACAGCAGAGCCTGGAAAGAACCAACATGTTCACTTGCTTATTAGGGAAGAAAACAACTTGATTGATTGATTTGGTTTCAGTGGAATTCCAAAAGCACTCCACAAGGAACATGGCCATAACTGCAGGAGGCTCATGCTGCTGCAGCACTGACCCCTCTGACCAGGGGGCAGGGGAGGCTGTTTGGCTTTGTGAGCACTCCCACACAGCTCCTGCTCCTCAGCCAAGATGGGGCTCTGGGAGAAAGCACCCGATCTGTCTACAGACATCACCAGCACTTGTCTGATCGTGCTTTCAGAGAGAAGATCACCCAGACAGAATTATTTATTTCTAGACAAGTTAATGTGATTCAGCCTGCACTGACATTTCTGGAGCTGCCTGTGCCCTTTGTAATAAATCAAGACCATGTTTTTGCTTTTCAGTTCTTTTTTTAAACCAACGCAATGTTCTTTTATTTTGTACTTACAAAAAGAGCCACCCTGTTGTATCCCTCCCCCTACCCCCAAAATGCCTTTTACAAACATTTAAAAATTAAAAACCTGATGATGACATGTTAATTTGGTAGAATTACTTTGAAACATAGCTTTTGTAATTAGAGTTAAATTTCCTACAAGATGACTTTGTAGAGATAGCCTGATTATTGGCCAAATAAAATTCCATATTACAAGTTAGCAAATTCTAGTACAAAAATAGTCCATGTGTTAGAACAGCCTCATTATTATTATTATATTCACAGGAAAGAGTCTATTGGCTGCATAATACCTTAATATTTATGAAATTTCTTTTTACGTGGCTCATTCATCTAATTTAATATAGTGTTGAGCCTCAATAAATCCTCAGGCAAAAAACCCCAAACAGGGTTAAATATGCTGTTCAGTGTACTCTGAAGTACTGTGCTTCTCACAGGTCATCCAAGAAACCGCACAAACAGTTCTCAGCTAGTTTTAATATGAGATCCAGATCCAAAAGGATCCCCCTGAAGTACATATCCATGACTTTCCACAGAAACAGAGGCCACAGCTTCCATGGTTGAGTTTCACTTGGGAAACCATCCAGCTCCTCCACTCCTCATTCTCGGGATTGCACCGGCACCTCCGCGGCACAGCCCCTCCCTCGGGAGTGTCCCGTGCCGGGGCTCTCGCTCCTCTTCTGTCTCTGGTTAATGCTCTTCAGCAGTTTCTCTCGGACCAGGCCCCGCAGGGAAAATCTGGGGACATGCTACTTGTCTCTCAAGATGTCCAGCTGCTCTTGATACTCTGTGAAAAGCCTCTGGAAGCGGAGGTTCTGTCCAATAACAGGAAGAAGCTCTTTCAATAGTTCTCTCTTTCGTAAACCCTGAATAAAAAAAAAAATCACAAAAGCATCTTCAGAGTCTATTATTTGATATCATTAATATATTCCATAGAGCTGTTCAAGATTCATGCCTTTTTCTTGCCAGGAGAGAGCTGAATATTTTATGTTCTTACACTGCTTACATGACTCCCAGAATAAAAACTGTCTTTACATTTACACACTCAGGAAGCTGGTGCAGCCTCTGCAGTTACAGGCTCCAGGCTGTGTCCTGAGAGGGAACTCATGGCAGTGGCACGTCCCTGTTTCAAAGCTGTTGCCTGAAGAATTGGAAACCTGAACGTGCAACTCTGCTCCATCTGTGTGACACTCAGGACAGCAGCAGAGCTGACACTGGGACAACATGCATTTGTCCCTGGTTTCACATGAAATAAATATAAGTGCCATGGGAGGAAGCCTGTCCATGAGATCAGGGCAGAGTGTGGAAAGGGTAATATCCTGTAATTTTCACGGGAAGCTCCTCCTTACTTTTTAACTATCATCAGGACTTACCATAACTGTTGATTCCCACTGACTTCCAGCTGAGTAATGAACTGGACCCAGTAAATCCTTGCATAATTCTCGCAAACGATATTCAAACCCTAGATATTATAAGAAATAAAATCACAGTCATAAGCATTTTACTGTATATAACCACTCCGCAAAGTAACAGACAACATTCAGGAAAGAATTAAAAGTATCTAGAATAAAACAAAGCCCAAAACACTGATTTCTGAAAAGACATATTGCTATTCTTAAAGCAAATTGTTTATATGATTTTCAGAGTTCTGAAGGGTTTTACTTAAAGTTCTCATTCAAAACCACTAAGGAAGATGATCTAAAATTGACAGGAAAACTGCAGTAATTATTCCAGTTTGTTTTAAGAGCTGCCCTGATCTCAACCTCACTCCCTGTTCCCACATAACAATACCAGCTTTTAAAAAACCCCAACACTGGAAAACTGATAGACTTCAACAACCAGAGAAGAATCCAAAAGAGATCACAAGAGTTGAGAAGCCACAAGATGAAAACCATTTAAGAGGACAAGTTTTATAACAAAGCATTACAACAAAATTAAAATGGATCCATTTATATGCATGGGTATAAAAACAAAAACCCCGCACCTTTAAAAAACCACACACAATTTCCAGGCCATCTTTATTCACCCAAAAATCAGAGGGGGGAATTCCCTTGCAAGTAACAAAGTCCATTTAAGAGTAACTTGCCAATTAAAGTATAATAGATAAGACTATTTTAATGGATTAAAATTCATTAAATGTTGAGATATTAGAAAGAATAAAGGGTCAATAATAGGATGTGCAATTTTCAAAATCCAGCAGCTCTAGAAACCCAGTGAAACAGCAGTACATATCTGGCCAAGCAAAGCTTGCTGTGCCATCCACCCACCCACACAAGTCAGTGACCCTTGGTGGTGCCAGAGGAATCCTGTGCACACAGCAGAGAGGTTCTCAATTAATGAAGACTTTTAAAAGTACAACCATCTCCTTAACATATGACCCAAGATGAATATTTTAATTTCAACTGAGGAGGTACAGAGAGAACCATGTGCAGTTCAACAGGCTCTCTTGTTAAAATAAGGTAGGGGTCAAAAGGCAGAATTAATGAGCTCAATTTTAATTCTGCCAACACCTATTAGGTGGCCTAACACGAGCCACTGCACTTCCCTCTGTGCAGAGTGATTATGCATGGTGAGGAGCAGGGCTGAATTAACAACAGGAGCTGCTAAACTAGAAATGCAGTCAGAGATGCAACTGAGATCTTTAGAATGCAAAAAGCATAAAGTCAGTTGGTTAACCTTATTTAACATAACAGCACAGCATATTCAAATATAAAACAGACACCAGCAACCCTTCCTGTGGGTTTCTTCCCTCACAGAATTTAACCTGCGAGCTCACCAGCACAAGTGGTTCAATTTTTAGAATGTGAAAAAAGAATAAAGTGCAAGGAACACAAGTCTCTGTAGTTTTATATGTTCTGGTACAAAGTGGCAGGGACTCAGCAACTCCTCCATTTCACACCAGGCAGCAATTGTCAGCTGGCTGAGGAACAGGACGTATGTCACCCAGTGCTGCTGGTTTCCCTAAACATCTGTAGCTGCTCCCAGACAATATACATGATGTGCCTGACAGAACACTGGGCTTTTTCACAATGCAACTCCCATTATTTGAGCAGATGGCACTGCTCCCCCAGACCATGATCCACTCCCAGTCAGTGTGTCAGGACAGGATTCCTGAGGACTGGGCACTGTGGAGGCAAATGCACTCCAGCAATTTGTATTGGCGTTGAGTAAACCCCGAGTCCTGAAGACAAGTGCTAAAAGGAGGACATGAAGCACCACCCTACATAAATGTGGCACGAACAGAGTGTTGCAGAGGATTCCCTCAGAGGTGCAGGGGAGGGGCAGGTCTCACCTTCATTAACGAGGTACCGTGCATAGATAAGGAGCCAGTGGCGATACTCGTGACTGGACTGTAACATAAGTGCTGCTGCAATCTGGTTCTCCAGGTATGCAAGGGTTGTTTCCTGTTGCACTAAATGAGGCATGGAGAACAATCTGGCAGCTTGCCTTCCTGAACTGCAAAACCAAAGATATTAGCAGGCCAGAAAAACAGAGGCAAGTTCAAGGAATATATGTTTTTGTAGTACTTGCTATGCTACACTTCCCTCTCAGAGGCACCTAATGCTTCCAGAGCTCAAGGTTTTCAGGACAAAGGCAGCACCTCTTAGCAAACTGCCTTCATCCCACTGGACCACTTACAAGTATCAAGGGTCCAGGGAGGGCTTTTTGCCTCCCTCTTCTTTTCCTCTTCCTTTCACCTGTCTTCTCTTTAAAAACACATGCTTTTCAGTGACCATGGGCTCCTAAATGTTTACAGCAAATTATTATGACTGCCGTTGTCTTTCTTTGCCTCTCACAGGTAAAAGTCACAAAACAAACACAAGATACAAAATGAGATGAAAGCATTAAAAGGATTTCTTGCTTAAAATTGTATTGTCATAAGAAGGGTAACTTGAAAAAAATAACCAATTATTAGAATTTTTTTAAAAGGAAATTTTTCAGTCTTATCATTGATCTCTCTGAAAGAAAGTGTTGTTTATTTGGATTTCAGATTTCAAATATTTTTCACAATTAATTCCCCTTCCCTTCAGAGAACAGCAATAAAATCATAAAACTCTATACAGTTTCAGAAAAAAAAATTAAACTTAGATGTGAAGAACAGAATAGCAAAGAAATCTGCCTGGGAAATCGAACTCAAATGTGGATGAGGATGGGCTATTAAACCACCTACAGGAGTCTGCTCTGGCTCACACAATTCCCTGGTGGTATTTTCACATGTTAAAAATACATATTAGATGACTAATCACTCAACTTGCTCAAAGACTTCAGTAAATAGATCCTTTGAGGCCAAGTGAACTACTCAAGATCTGTGGGCCTACTCCAGAAAGCTGGTAAATTAAATGCAAAATGCAATGAATTCGGCTTAGCTAATAATATCACATGTTCAGAATTGCCCAGTACTTTACCCATCCAATAAAGAGGAGCTGCAAAATTATTAAGTTTAGAGCATGCTTTCCTGCCCCACAAGAAATCTCAAACCAACATTAAGACACAGACTATAAATGTGCAAAGGCTTAAAAAAACTCCATATGAGCGAGCACCTACTTGGATGTCCGTCCCTGTATCACAGCCAAGGGCCCAGAACACAGCATGGCTTCTTGGGATGGCAAACTAGTCCTGAAGTCTGCACATTGTGCTAGGGAGTCCTGCTTGTCAGAAACTAGATTCCTGGAAAAGAGCACACCAACAGAAAACAGGTCTGAGGAGAGTAAGCAGCCATGTCAGAGGACCCCACTCTGTTCTGCCTCCAAGCCTGACTTGTACTTTCATAGATAATCAAAAATATGTCACTGAAGTGCTCAGGAATTCTACAGACTCTGACTATTCCCACTTCATGTCCAAATTATGCTTCTGCCATGTCCCCTCACCTGCAAAGTTCAATCCATTAATTATATAATGCAATTTAGAATGAATTTTGAAGAAAATGAACTTTCTGCTTGCTGTTTTACAGTCTAACAAGAAGCCACGACCCAGGACAATGCCTGCAGTGAACACAGATAACCTGTCTTGTTAAGAACTTGGTGTTACCCCCTGTCAGGTCTTCCCACCCAGCAGACACACACATTGACAGTCTTCCCCAGACATTACAGCCATTCCTTCACGTGGAGGGGGCTGACATTACAGCTGCCTTTTCCACACCTAATCAAGGATATCTTCACTAGCTTGAGATGCCAGGGCAAAGAGTGGCTCACACCAAAGCTAAGTTTAGACCTTCAGACAGCACAGAGGTAAAATGGCACAAACATTTAAAATACCCTTTGCTGCTTTACCATGTTTAAATTTGTAGGATGACTAAAGGGATTGCTCTTTTACGTATTTCCCAAACTACGGTACAAACTTAGAAATAACTGCAGAATTATGGCTGAGCACCTGCCTGTCTTCTGCTCCTTACTCAGGTCATATAAAGAACAAAAAAGGTGATTTTTCTTTTCCAGAGGATTCACATCAAGTAGTTGAATAACAACAATTATTCTAAGGAGGAGCTAAAACAATAAGCCCTTTCATAAGCATGCTCATTACACTAATTACAACAATTATATTAAGACTGCAACACGGGGGTTTTTTCCCTCTTAGAAAAACAACAAAGAGCCTGTTTGGAAAAGACACTGTAAATAATTTATCCATGGAAATTTTTCACAGGAACTTATGCCTTTCCATGGGGAAAAGCTATCTGATTCCTAACAAGACACAAGCCTCTTATGTAGCCTTTGCCTGTGTTCAGGACACCGGTGATGACACTTCCATGGGAATTCTCTAAGGTATAATCCTTTCTTTCCTATTCCCCTACTTGATTTATTATCTTCATTAAACCTTCACATATTGGAGACAAGAAGCTCTCTTCAAAACCTGAGTGGCCATCAGATACAAAAAAGTATTAAGGAGTAATGGGAGTATTAAAAAAAGTATTAAGGAGTGACAAAGTCAGGCACATACACAGTCAGAACTGGAGAGCACAGGTGTTACTTTCTCTGGAAACTGACCACAATTATTTTAACATGCCAAAACTTTCAACAAAAGTCAGAAAATGATTTTGATAATTTTTCCAGAATGGCTTTCTTTTACCTAAAGGAAGTGTATTCTAAGGCTGGATCTCTAATCATGCCCAGTTCCTGACAGATTCCATTGACATACATCAGCAAAGGGATAAATAGGTGTATGTTCATAAATAAAAGGGTGTGCACCATGTAAGGACAGTGATACAGTAAGCTGCAGTTTAACTTTTTCATTTTAAAAATTATTTTAAGCATAAAAAACCATAAGGATATACTATAGCAATGCCTGGACATACAATAGTGAACCAAAGGAAAACTAAGCCTGGTGTGTGATCCTGCTCAGATCAACCTCCAAAATCTGGAGGGAAACAGTAACTCAGAACATACCTCAGTTCCTCTAAGCTGCAAAAGCAGGAAATAATATGTGACTTACCATGTAGAAAGAGATGGATTAAAACAATATGCCTTTCCATCAGACATGCTCATTACAGGTATTCCATGCTGAGTCAGCAAGATCTGAGAGACAGTTGCATCACTTCCTACAAGTCAAACCAGACCAAAGTGTTTCTTTTGGAGTCTTGCCTAACACTCACAGTGGCAAAAAGTGGTATCCACAGTTAGTTATCAGCCACAGTAACCAACAGAAGAAGGTTCACTGTTGTTCTCAAGCACTGACAGGAAGGTCAAGACACAAGATACTGATGATAAGCACCACTCTCAGTGCTGCAGCATTAACATCAATCTTGCAAAATACATTAACTCTCTTGATGGCTGCAATTTATACAGAGCATTAATCAGAAACATTCTACTTATCTAGGGAAAGTCTTCAGCAATTAGCCATATCTTCTGTTAGCCAAGAAGTCTTTAGCTTTCTTTTTCCCATGAAGTTAAAATTCTAAACCCAGCCTATGCAGAGAAGAGTGCTCTCTGAGAGCACAGTGTAAGTGGGATAGCTGGAGTCTCTATTTCCCAGCAGGGAATATTTCAGGCCCAGGGCTTGTGCAACATCTAATGAAGACATTTGCAAACTGCTAATACAACATGCTCTGAGACACTTCTTTTTTGGTAACTTATATTGCACTAGATATTGGTAATGATAGAAGCTGAAGCTTTTAAAGTAACCAATCAGAAGATAAACGCTGTTCATCATTAACACAACAAACATGCAAATTACAGAGAAATTGCTATAATAACAGCTTGACATTAAATATTTATATTGTGATGTTACAACACTCAATTTCTACATTCAGAAGGAAGTCAGAATATGAGCTGCAGAATTTGCTACTTGCTGATATTTCTACAGTATTTCAACATTGCCAATAACTTCCCTTTATTACAAAAGCCATTTGTTTAGGCTTTTCAGGTTTCAGAAAATTTCAGCATAGTTATAAATGGCATTAAATAGCACAGATATACTCAAAGGTCAGTAATTAAGTGACCCCTTTCATTACCTGAAAATATTGTTTGCAGAGACTCGTCTCTAACAATGGCTGTCTGCTTGTGGACATCCCTGAAAGAGAAAAAGAACGAGTCTGCGGTTTACAAACAACCGAAAACTCCACAATCATTTAACAAATGCACTTCTTCACTATTCATGACAAAGTGTGAGGTTTTGGGAGTAAGTTTGGATTTCTTTGTTTTAACATTTTCCTCCTTGCTTTTGACAGAATTATTTTGGGAAACTCAAACCCCTGTCTGCAAGACAGAACCCAATAGCAGAGAACAACTTTTATGGCTCTTTATCAGGAAAGCTCATTACAGCTAAACAAACACTGAGGATCTAAATAATTCCTTTAGTTCTGACTTGTTGAACTCAACAAGTGTAAATGAGTTACTGCTGTTTTTATCTCAGCATCTTGGGGATGGCTGCAGTACTTATAACTCTGACACTCAAGTACTTTATTGCTTAAGTGTGGTGGAAGATGCAAGTACTATACTTTTCCCTTCCCCTCCAGCCCATTCCATATGCATGACAAGTCTACCTTAGGGAGGCTGTTTAAACTAGGAACTTCTGGCTGATCTACATGCCCCTTATTTTACTTCTAGAACCACATTCAACATTATGGACAGTCCCAGGACAGAGAAGAAACAGGATTCAAGTCCTGGCCGGTTAACTCTTCACCTTCTCTCCAAAAGCATGCTCAGACCTGGTGTGGTTTAAGCCCTGTTTTCACCAGCAGTGCACTGATACAGCTGAACAGCTACCTATAAAACAGAGAAATACATCTCTCAAGATGAGCTGAGCTAGCTGCTGCACTTACCAAACAGAGAGCGTAGCAGCAGTGGTGAGAGCCATGATGCAGGACCCTGTGCAGTGGAGGGTGGAGATGGGTGTTTTCAGGATTATGGGGGGAAGGAGGCGACGACCACACGCTGAAAATACCGACAGTGTTCGCTTCTCACAGGCCACGGTTACAATCTCACTGGAAAAGAAAAATCAAATAAATATCAAAAAGAAACTTTTACATTTTGTCACATCCAAGTAGCACAAAACCAGACTGAATTCTTGAGCTACCATATCATACAACTTGGGTGAATTCCCCAAAAAGTAACTTTTAGCGCTTTAAAAAAAATCCTGGGTACTGAAAGAAAAGTGCATAAACCAGACAGATTCTATCTATCCATCTATCAATCTATGCACTCCTTGTCTCCTTAATTTGATAATAACTATGAGGGTCTAAGGAGATGGGCAAGAAAAGGTTTGCAGGCAAAGATAACATCTTTCATTAGACCAAGGGGCACAGCTGGCAATAGTAATGTTTTTGGGTATACACAAGCTCTTCTTCAGGCCTGTACTTGTATTTAGCTTTAAAATGCTGCTTCTTTCTCAGACCAGGACATGGCTCAGGCTTTAGAAATAAACTTTTAATTTAAACTCTGAGGTTGTATCTAAGCAAAATCAAGAAAAATAAAGAGGAAAAAATAGCAAAAGAAATCAGAAAAACACTTTCACATCACAAAACATCCTTCAGCACTTGAAAAACTATCACCCTGATTAATTAACTTTAATGAAGAAATTTAAAGAAGAAATGTAAATATATAGGAAAATTGTTGTAACTGGCTAATGAGAATTTGTGATGTTTTAGGACTGCACAGAGCTAATACTTAAAGCAAAACTGATCTTGAGACAAAGAGTAGTGCACCCTTTTATCCACAAATATTTATGATGAAAAATTGTGTGAAAATTAGAAGGGGTGTGTGATAAAACCAGCAAATAGCAATAGTCGACAGAGATACATCAGAATCCCTATAAAACACTCCAGAGGAGTGACTGAATGAAGATCTTGAATGAATCAAACCCAGGCAGCTGGAAGACACATAGGACATCTTGAGCCAAGCACAAAGAACCACAGAAATCCCTAACAGAAGTGATCCAGTTAATCAACTTTTCTAAATAAGTAGGAAAATTACCTTCAAAGCCTCTACTTAGTTGTAAATATGTGGGTTTAGGTGTAATTAACTTTCTGTAGAAGCACTTTTGCACCCTAAACATGTCTTCTGGCCTTGAGGACCCCCTTCCTCCACAATACACTCCCTTACCAGCTTCCTGCTGCAGCAAGAATCCGACTGGTGAGGACAGTCTCCCATTCCTTCCCTTCTCGGTTACACTTTAACCTGCTCAACCTTGAACCTCCCACTGTCGTCATTTCATTCTCCACCTCAAGGTACATTGATGGATCTGAGCTTACCTGAAATACAAAAAAAAATTAAAATCATTTTTGGAAGGGGGGAAAACCTGTTCAAAAAAGCAGCAACTATTGGATCCAAGACAAGGCTGTCTTTAAGAACATAATCAAGCATTGCATTCCCTGTTTAATGTGGCTTCAAAATATACTCTGGCACTTGAAAAGAAGCAGATCTCTGAGTACCAGTCTTGGCTAAAACACAAATAATTTCTTTCTATTTGAAGCACAAGCCTAAGGAAAGGTTGTGCTAGTCTGTCTGTGCTTCCTAATTATGGGCACCAGATCAAGTCTGTATGTGCCCAATCTCCCCACAGTCTTGCAACTGGAACACACAGAAAAAAATTATCTCACAAATACCTAAAGCAACACTATTTGCCAGTCTCTTCAGATGCAGAGCACCTCCAGAGAGTCCTGAGAAAATCCTTGGGTTCATTCTTCAGTGGTGTGCCACCACCACTGCTGCAGTACCAGTGCAGCCAGAGACTCCTGCCTGTACCACTCTCTTGGGTTAACCAGGAGGAGGGACTGATGGGTCAGAGGAATTCATCCCTCTTTCAAGTTCAGAAGTGTCCTATTTTTAGCTGATTTGCCCTTAACTTTACTCATATTCTTAGAAGCTCAAGTAAACCATGGGCTTGCTTGCTTGAACAAGTATGCACATTCAAATGTTAACCTATCACAGCACCTGCATAAACTAAGAATACTTTAAAAAAGCAGGTTTGTTTTGTTTTGTTTTGAGGTATTAAGCACTTTTGCTTACAGTCCACTTACTTGTAAAGTAAACGATTTCTGTGGGATTGGGGTTGGCAGTTTAAGTGCTAATGCTGGTGCAGAGATGCAAGCAGCATCCTTCTCAGAGGCCAGTGCAGCTGAGGACTGGAAAAGAAATGGCAGAAGTAGTTAATTTTTCTCTTTAGGAAAAGTTAAAACCAAAGATATTCTACCATATAGATTGATTTGAAAGAGAATTTTTATAAAATTCCAAATAACACCAGTTGCAAATATTAGTCTTTTTTGAATTATTTTTTAAAAGTTTATAAGAATTAAAACAAACAAACAAAACCACATAAAACAAAACTCCAAACAAACAAACAAAAAACAACAACAAAAACAAAAAACCCCAACCAACAACAAAAAAACCCCAAACTTAAAGTGCTTTTTTGTTTGGTTGGTTTTTGGGCATTTTTTTGAACCCTCCCCTATTTTCAGCTGCAACTAATTAATTGAAATTCTACTATATTATATGGAAAATCTAAGCTCCAGATACTGAAAACAGAGGCATCAGTATGTCATAAAATGATGGAAGCTCTAATGCAACCTCTTCTAGTTCCAAGGAAATTGATAACCATTTACATCATCATCTCCAAGTCCCTTTCTTGTGCTTGGGCCCCTCTCCATCATACACCACCAAAAACTGATGGCACTTCATTTTATTCTATACAGTCATTTGGCAGGCGATCCCTACTTGGCATGCTGGTGCCATTTAGTAAGTACTATATTTATATGAAAGTGGTATATTTATACAAAAGATAGACACATTTGCCACACCACGTGCATCTGCTTTTTCTGATCTTAAATTCTAAAAAGAACAAGCTTAAAGGCATGGAAGACGGATGGCTAAGAATTCTGAGGGACTGGCACTACCTGTGTTTTCCTTGAGTTGATAGAACTAGTCAACACAGGGCTGACTTTATTAAATGAACATTGAAAGGCACAATGTCACTAGTTGAATGAACATTGAAAGGCACTGTTTATGTCACCTGAACAGTTAAAGTTACTGGTACAAGTCTGGAGTCTTTTCGAGGCCTTCCTTTTTTCTTCTTTTCTACTGTTTCTCCCTCAAGTTCCAGTTTCCGTTTGGGTACACTGAGTGGTTTAACAGCTGGAATCTTCTCTTCACTGTCACTGCTGCTCTCCAGAATATCCTTGGGCTTATTATCTTTAATTAAATTCTGATCCTTCAATCTGTAAAAGGAAAACAGAAAATTTTCATGTTTTATAAGGGCTGATTCCAAAAGCTGCGATGTATTGTACATATGGCATTCTTGTAGACAAGGAAACACATCCTTAGCCCTGTTTGAGTGGATTTCAAAATGTACAAAGGCAAGAGGGAGATGCTGAAGAGGTTTGGAAATCCTCTCCAAAGATACAATATGCAATATATATGTAAGATGAGCAGACACGTTCTCCCCTTTAAAAAGAATTAATCCAACCAGCCGTTAGCCACAGGGAAAAGCTGGAAAGAGCAACCTTATTTCAGCATTCAGTTCCAATTACAATCAGATCTCCTCCTCTGAGCTGCTACAAATAATTCAGGACTCTGAAATGCAAGAGTAGTTAATCTTTTCCTCTTCACTGGACATTACACTTTCTACTTACTAATACAGAACTTCCTTTGTCATTCTGTTGTCTATCACCAAAAGATATAATCTAATGCATCATTCTTCTACATCAGATGGCTAAGCCCTTTGGCATAAAAATATTGTATAAAAAATGTTTTATTGATAATAAATTGGGGAACTAGATACTTCTTTCTCAAAACTGCTATTTTTTCTATTAGTTTTGGTGAAGCAGGAATACTTATGCCATAACACGCTGTGTCACAAAACCAAAGGCTTCTTTTTCTTCTTTGAATCATGTTGGATCCAGATCCAAACCCCCTTAAAATCAAAGCGTCTTCTCTGCACACCTTCCAGGCATAAAACTGAAACACAAGTGCAGCTCTGATGATGATAGGCTGTCTGCTAACAACGTGTGGTAATTTATCTTGAAGTAAATCTCTTGTACAGAGATGCAGGCTGGCTATTTTGGGCTGGTTGTCTTCTGAGGAGCACAGCTGCACACAGCCACGCAGGGAGGCGTCTGCACACACGGCCTCTTGCAGCAGTAGCTTCAACTTGGAATATTTTGAAGAATCTGCTTGACACCAGAATGGCAGGGACAAATGTACAACGGGATAATGTCAGCACAGAATTTACCTATTTGCAGCTGTCCCTTTCCTTTCAATAGTGGAAGAGGCTCAGGACAATTCTAAAGCACTAGCACTGGGACATCTACACCACAGAGAACCAGCAATTTCAACTCTCTGCATTATTGTCTTCTCCTTCCCCAGGCTGTCCTACCTGTCCACAGCGGTCTGATTTGCATTTGTTACAACAGCAGTCCCTGAGGTGGCTTTGGATCGTTCTGTGAATCTCGAATCAAACGCTTTCATAGGTTCAATCTTGGATGGAGTTGTCAACACAGAGGAAGACGATGCAGAAGGAGCAGCTGAGGCAGAGGTAGCATTTACACTGTCAATAAAAGAGACAGGAGAAAAAGGATTGAAAGAAACTTAATATTTGTAACCTGCATTGCTCATAACAGCTAGCTTGCACTCACTGCACTGGCTAGAAACCATGGTGAGAACCTTTCACTCAAGGACATCATGAGTTATGATATGCTTTTCCCACCCCTTCATGCAGCAGTACCTTTCAAGCTTTGCCTACTCTCACAAGCTGTCCATGATACACCTCAGAGCTTCATGTAGCCACATATCGAAATTAAAACACCCTAACTCATCCATTTTGTGTTTTTAGTTCAGGAATGAAACAATACTTTCAGCTGGTACTTATGTACCAAAGAGAAAGATCACTGTTTTAAATGGTCACTGGGGTTCCTACTTTTACCCCTTGTTCAGGTTAGAAAATCCTTTCCATTACAGTATTATATTCCACTGTTTATCTATCAAACAACTTGGGCTGAAACAATTTATGACAAGTTTAGACTTTGTTGTTGAAGAACCCAAACTGATTATTAGGCTTTTCCAAGCATAACTCTGAAGCAAAGGAATGTGTTTTCCCCACACTAAAGCATTCCAGGGATCTGTTATTTGAATAGCTGTTTACTTTAGAGATTTTCCAATTCATTCAGAGAATGAATTCAAAGAAAGAATGGCTCTAAAATAACTGACGGTTGAACTAAAAAGCTGCTAGAAGGAAAATTCTGAAAGAAAAGGAGACTAAATAGTTTCATCTGTCAATAATTTCTCATAGTCTACCCACTCATTTTTTAATCTGGGACCAATTTCAACTGAATTTCATGGATAAGCAGAGGTTCCAATGACACTTATGCTGTTACAAATGCTGTAAAAAACACTCTGAGGAAAAGAAACAAGTCAGGGCTACCACTGAGGGAAAAGCAAGTAAAATTTCATTGTCCCATTATTAATGTGAAGGACACACTGGCCAATCAGCACATGAGCACCGGCAAGTCGATGTCCCTGTGCTCTGATGGGGTTGTTACACAGGGAAGCAGGACCATCATGTTCAAAGAGAGGACACAGGACAGAATTTGATGCAAAACAGGCTTCATTACTTCCAGTACTGGAAAACCTTCTAATCGTTACTAACAGAAAGCCAACAATCCATAAGGAAGTAATTTTGTTAGAGCATTAGCAATCACTGTATACTCATTGCACTGAAGTTCATTGCCAGTATATGGATTTATTCATTCCTGATTTATCACTACTTAAACTAAGCAATGCTAATAAAATCTCCGTGTTTTCAGGAAGTTTTGATTCCTGGAGTTTCACATTAAAGGAAACTGCTTTAATAATTTCTTGGTTACAGAACTGTAAACAAGAAGTAAAACCAGAACTAAACAGACTCATGTAAGTGAGAAACAAAACTGCAAATACTGACCCATCTTTATTGGCTGCATCATCTGTTGGTTTTATACTGGCTGCTGTTGGCTCCACAGAAGGCTTTGAAGTATTAAGGGAATTTGCTGCGTTAGAATCCAGTGACATGAGCTGCTGGTTACTTTGAGAAGACATCATTGAGCCAGAGAGAGTTCCAGATATGGGGATGCTATTGAAAAATGCTGTAGAAAAATCCCTAAGCAAAAAGACAAACAACACATGTATTTCTCAAAAATCCTTTCAAAATAATTGAAAAATAGTGATTTTATCTACACTATTTATTCAATTTTTCTTTTTTTTTTTTCCATGTAGATATTCACCTACAACCTAAATAAAGCAGCAACAATTACATTTCCAGTAGTTCCTCATATTCAGAGGACATTAAAGCCAGTACTAATTTAGATATGAATCTACAATACATTAAAGCATTATTCATCTATAATGGCAGATAATGAGAACTAGCCTGACCTAGCAAAAGTGAGACCTTATGGCTAAGAGGACACAGGTTGAAACTGTATTTCATAATTACACACACTTATTTCCAACAAGTGCTTTATGATGCCCATGAGTTAAAATTCTAAGTTTGCATCAAGGAACAAGAAAAAAGAAAAACGAAAAACAAGAAAAAATAATATAAAAAGGTAAAGAAGAACTTTAAAGATGCCTTCCCAACATACCCAGTGTCCAGCTGAGCTATGCAGAGAGGTGTGATCCTTCTCCGCCCATCTGCTGTCCGTGTTTCAACTTGTTTTTTTAAGAGATTCTGTTGGGAAATAAATCATTGTCATTTTTGATTTTGATAAATGGGAATGATTGGTTTCTGGTTTTTTCCAACTAACAGGAATAGGTATAGTAGAAGAAAGATGTGCCTCAATTAAAAATCTCATTTCTCCCATATGATCTCTGAACCATGTTATTATTGCATAGTCAATCTACATTTTTATTAATACAAGTGTATTTTAATACTATAACTTTTTTGGCCATTAGTAGAATTGTATTATTGCTCTCAGACTGTACCATAACATACCTTAATTTAAACACACACATATCCCATCTTCCATCTATCCATCTGTAGAAAAGGCTTTTGTGGAGAATGTAATCTGCTCTCCACACTGGAGAGCCAAGTCCAAAACACTCTCATCTGTGCATATCATTAGAAGTCATGTTTTATGTTTAGGAGAGAATTAAATAAGCTTTCAACCTCTGAAAAACTGAAGCACAGCTCTACAGTTTCCCTGTTACGAGCTACTTTTGGTTTTCTTTCTGCACACCAAGAATTTTTCACTCACTGCAGAAACATCCACAAGCCTTTTCCCAGTCTTATTTCTGCTTAAAAGCATTTTAACTTTTCAACAAGTCCCAGTAACTGAGCCAGTAACTGGGTCAGCTGGACCATTTCCAGGCTGAAAGGTGCTGTTCAACACAAATAAGGACACAGAAACTGGTTCTGTCATAAGCAGTTTGATATTTATTAGCTCAGTACTTGACCTACCTTCCTGATGTCCTCCAGACTCTCCCCATTAACCATGCTGGCCACTTTGGGGGCCGTGGCATTGCCAGAGCCTTCCCGGATCGACGCGTTCTTCTGATCCACCTGGTGTTGCTGCCTCTGTTGATATTTGAGCATCTCTGGATTCTCAATAATGGTGGTGGACAACTGAGCTTCAGTCATTATGGCCAGGCTTTTGCCATAGGTGGACTGGTGAATGTTGCTCTGTGGGTGTTACAGATGTGTGTGAGTACAACTGCTACCGTGGCATCACTGATGGTAACACACGGGAATCACACAAAGCTGATGGAATCCATAAAATTGCCCTCTGTATCATTCACACGCCAGATTTTTTTGTTGCCTTTCTTTGTGTTTTCAACTAACACTAAATTGGTACATAAAATAATCGGAATTCAAAGCTCCAGTTGCTAATAGCAATGAGAGGAAAAACAGCCAACAGCAAACACTTTCTACAGACTTGCATATATGCAAGTCAAAGAGTAATTTTAAAGTGTTTTGAAGCACCCACTCCTTCTTTCCTTGGCCAAATAATTACTTCAAATGCATAATGATGTGTAAGCAAGTGGATGTTTTCCAAATACTTTCTTTCCAGAACAGAAACTAATTTGACAAATTCATTTCTTGACTACTCTTTTTCAATGGTTTGTAAAGCAGACAGGAACACATTTTCTGTTATATGGAATCAGTCACTATAGACTTCCATAAATAGTTCAATATTTTAATTGCATCAATACATTTCTTAAATATGGTCACAGATTCTGAGTGCTTACTGTACCTTTTCCTCCTCGCTGAGTGGATCCCCAAGTTCATCCTGGGAAAAGTCCAAGAATGCAACAGATCCATCCATGGAACACACCAGGATACCGAGGCCATTAAGGGTCCTGAAGGAAACAGAGGTTCAACTTTGTTTCCAATCTCTTTCATTGATGCAAAGGAGCAGTATGATAAATGGCTCAAAAATCTTAACACAAGATTTATTATCACAGCAATGACTGATGGAATCGAAGCGGTGGGGCAGTGAGGAGCTGGGATGAAGGGCAGCAGGAGCCTATAATCTTCCATATATAACCTGTTATTGCACACTTGAAAAATTGTTTGTTGAATTTTGACTGCTAACCCAGACATTTCCAATTACAGAGCTCGGAGAGACAGCAACACATTAATTGTTGGAGAAGGGAAGAGGAAAGAAAAGTTGGCAGAACTCCAAAGTCCTATTCAAGTTACTCCAGTAAGGCTTAAAAATATATTACGTGCATCATGGCTACAGGCATCTGAAAACATCTATTTTTGTGTGGCTGCTGCCCTGATAGCATCACATCCACAGAAGTCAGCCTCAGAAGCAGGAACTAGGGAAACCAACAGTACTCCAAGTTAGCATATGGAAAAATCTTATTGAGAGTTTTCTGCTTGCTTAGCAGACAAAATTGCTGAGCTCCTACTGACCCCTGGAACCATGCAATTGTTCTCTAAAAACATAACCATTTGCAGATATCATGATGATGGATCCAAGCCTAAAACTCTAAAATAGAACTGATGCAGATATAACAATGTTTAAGTATCAGATATCTCTGAATGTCCTCAGTCTGTTTTCAGAATGGAGCACATTTCTGGGAACATTCCACATTATTGACATTTTAGCCACCCATTTCAGTTTGTAAACAGGATATAAAATATCCAGCTTCCTGATGATCTTTTGTCTCTCAAATATGCCTCAAAACCATTTCCTCAGAAACTGCAAAATGTTAACCAGCTATTACTCCCAATGACTTCATGCCGTGAAAAATGGGCAAATTGCAGATGGAGAAATAAAAAACACTGCAGGAAAACAAAACTGTTCAAAGCTATTGTACAACAACAATAGTAGCACTTCTCATGAAATACTCCACTTGCTGGCCTTCGAGGCTTAATCTGCTAATGAAAGAAAAATGTTTTGGTTTTGAAAACTTTTAATTGTGGTTCACTGAGCTCCACAGCAAAATCCACACTGCACACAGAGACCACGAAGTGTTCCAATCGTAACTTAAAATTCACAGCATAAACCTACCAAGGCTGTTACGACCATTAAGGTAGAATGTCAGAGGTCAGGAAGTGATAAAATTAAGACAGCCTATGTTATCAGTTGTGTGGCTATCATGAAAAAAGAATTAAGTCTGTTCTTGTATATAACCCTTAACTCTCTAAGGCACCACATATGACGGTGTGGAGTATTTTTAAAATGCCATTTATTGAGTGGTCTCATGGGGTTTTTTCTCTTATTAAGTCTTGCTGTGAATGAAGAACTGTTAACTTCTGCATTTTTATGACCAGGCCTTAGGAAGAAAGCAGGAGAGGAGAGAGTGTCACTCACTGCAGACAGAGGAAAACAAGGCTTGGGACAGCAGAATGCTGGGAACGTGAACTGTCCAACCACCTTTTCCCAGATGTAAATACACATCAGACTCACACAGTCCACCATGTCATGTTACAAAATACACATTCTATGAAAAAAGGCCACAGAATCATACCAAGTGGGAACTCATTCCACAGGTATTTCACTGTGTCATGTTCTAAATACTTCAGTTTTTATTCAGTTTTAATCTTATATAATCTCAAGTGACCACATGCTAATTGCTAATGTTACTACCAAAGATATTGCAGCAGATCCCAAAACTTCACTAACCAATTACTTGTGTTCCAACCATCACAATCTGCACTGTTTTAAAGAATTTCCAGCTAATGCTGGAAAACACCTCAAGTTGACAGCATCACTTTCACTGTAACAAACAGTAGAAATCAACTTACCATGAGATGTCCATGATTGACTTGTCAAACAGCTCATGTATGACAACTAAAGGTCGTTTCAGACATGTGAGCTTAAAGAAAACCAAGAAATAACACTCAGAAATCTAGAAGTTCTACACAACCTCAGATATTACCTCATTAACACTCTCCCAGAGCCCAGTAATATCCACCAAACAAGATGTGGACAGGAGGCAGCTGCAAGCCTGGTGGTGTATCTGAAGCACCAAGTCAGCCATTCCACTGCTGGGACAGAAAAGCTCTGGAGAGGAATAACTGACATTCAACCCTCCTTTCTGAAACCAGACTGAATTTCTTAATCAACTTTGCCTTTACATCACAGCCACAGAACACTCTCTACCACTCAAAAAGCAATTCCATGGATGCAAAAAAGAGCTTCTATTCTAAGCTGTACTGGGATAAGGGTGTTGCAAACTGCCAGCACAAGAGGAAGATGGAAAACAGATTAGGTTTCCATGTCCTCACTCACTCTCCTTGTCTAAGAAAGTGA
Organism: Formicarius rufipectus; assembly: GCA_013399695.1. Classification (NCBI taxonomy): domain Eukaryota; kingdom Metazoa; phylum Chordata; class Aves; order Passeriformes; family Formicariidae; genus Formicarius; species Formicarius rufipectus. Next base: position 327,617 of record VXAU01000197.1, read on the forward strand.
AGCCTATGAAGAGCAAAGGGAGTTTGACTCATAATTATTCTTAAAGAGGATTCTTCTGCACTTATCAACCAGCTTCATAATCAAGAACTGAATATGAAAATTCCCAGTAACCTATTCTAAATCAGGCATTCTAAGCTCTTTAATGTGAAACCAGTGGACTCAATATCTGTAGTGTATAGTACAACTGAAACAAAGACAGAGAGGGCCATGTGGTTCAGTTTTATGCTCACAGGTTCAAAGATGCAGTAGCAGTCATATTCAGTAGTTATTTATGCTTCCATAGGTCTGTGCTCCATATGTATCTATTAAGCTCTTCAGGGCAAAGATGGTCTGTAACTTTGCATTTCTGCAATACCTACTATAACCTCAACAGCCACTCTAAATGAACTCTTTATAGTATAAATAGACAGTAAAATACACCGAGTGATACTTTGATATGGGTATGCACCAGTAGCACTGCCAGAAACAGATTTAGTGTTATGCATCCAGAGATTGATGGATAAATAAATATCACACTGGAATCTATAAATAGGAGATTGCAGTTAGCAATTGGTGTGTTCTGGCACATGTTCTCATCACAATGCTTTACAAATCAGTTAAATCTATTCCCTGTATTTTGCAGTTGCCAAACAACCCGTCTTGCATTTATAAATGTGAGAATAGCTACTCTTCTCTTAGCCAGAATAATAATTTTAGTGTAGCTTTTAAAGAAAAGCCAGACTAGATGTCAAAACCTTGAAAGTTCACTTAAAAAGCTCATTCACTTTCATATTCCTTTTCTTTGCAAAGTCAGAAGACAAGTAAAAGACACAGGAAGGAAACAGAGCTGAATTTATTAAGTGTGGTAACACATTATGTCCCTTCACAGTTCCTCTCCCTTACCAGGGCACATACCCAGCCACCGGCTCCCAGCTGCTCTTGGCTTTAGAGAAATGAATTAATGCCAATCCACTTCCTTCCCCCCCCAGCTAAACCTGCAACAGAAACAAGAAACCCTGAAGAAGAACCTCAGTACAAGGCCTAATGCTGTACCTGGTGCCAAACTCCTGTGTTATTCAAATGACCACTTGAGTTCAAAGCAGCAAAGAAATCACTTACCCAGACAGAAAGAGATCGATCTTTACTACCAACAGCACAACAGCAGTAGGGACAACTTGACTTGGTGGAGCTCCCATTCTTTTGTTTCTTTTTGAAGATTTTTGGATTGAATTTCTAAACAAATAAAATGCCAACATTTTATTACAGTAATTGCATTTTAGCAGGAGATCTGCTTTAAAAGCAAATTTTCCACTTAAGAGTGAAAAAGAAACATTTCATAAAAACAAAGTCCTGAAAACTCTAGAATCACACTGACAAAAGCTGCTGATGCTTTCTAAAGGGACTTTTTGAATGCCTTAACAGAAATGGCAAATAATATTGATTTTACTAGAGATCAGGAACCCACTAAAAACCTAAATCACTTTAATGAAGTCCCCAAACAGCCAATAAAGCCAGTGTTTGGCATTCCTAACATCCCCTTGTACTCCCCCTTGTCTTGTTCATCTACATCCAGTTCTCCTATCACATGAGCAAGCTGATTGCTTCCAAAATGTAAAGCTGACATTTTTAAATCACCACCATGCATCTGCCTCACTAATCTTTGTGCACATCTTCACCTCTTGTCCCATTTATACACAAAATTATCACAAAGCACCTATCAGAAGTTTGACTTCAGGGGTAAATTACTATCACTCACTCACCACTACAGTTACTGCCTTCCGGTGCCCTACAAAATCCATGTTGGTTTTCCATCCATCCCTCTCAATGATCTGAGCAGTGGGTCCAGAATTGTTCATGGCATGCGCAGAAACAAGATAGTGACCATCAGGTGACCAGCTAAGACGCAACACGTGGGTTGTCCCTCCACACTGACAAAAAAACATACTAGAGCTTCAGAAGAGTTTGGCAAACAAAGGGGGTTTAGTACAAACTGTTTACATTTTAGACTTAGGGAATGTAATTACAAAGTAGGTATTTTTGTGAACATAAATGACCTTACACACAATTCTTAGCACTTGGCCACGTTTACACAGGTGACGCAGTGTAACTTGAGAAGCCCTGTCAAAAAGGGGGGAATAGGAACTCAGAGAATGTTTTTAAAGGAAACAAAAACATTGCATCTTTTTGAAACTCTTCCCTCAATATTTATTAGCAGTCCTAGCTTGTGACAGGGTTGAAGTACAGCAACTGCTAATGATGAGACTCCAGCTTGTCACACCAGCTCACACGAGAATTTAGGCAGTTACAGTCTATTACAAGGACTAATTGCACTAATCACAATACTGTAAGATCACTCTACTCACTAAGCACCAGATTCTGTCCCCAGAAATTTGATCTCTTGATCGAAGTCACCAAATAACAGCCCTATGATGCCAGAACAAAGACTCCTCCTAAGTACTTACCCTGTTTCTGACAGTGGCCAACAGAAGATGCATAGGGAAGAATGTAAGACTATTGCAATAATCAGTGTGCCAATACTTCCTTGGAATAACCTCTACATTCCCAGAAATTTACCTAATTCTTTACATAACCCATGCAAACCTTTGGCATCCACAATATCCAATGGCAACGAGAGCCTCTAGTCAACCACATTTTGTGTGAGAAAGTGACTCTTTTTCCCCTCTTTTGAACCTGCCATCTGAGAGCTTCATTTGATTCGGCACCATTAAATTAATTCATGTTTGTGCAGAATCAGTCTTCTTCTAAGGGCATTCCCTTGGAATAGTCACACATTCTGAAGTACCTCATCAAAGGGTTTTGTGATGCTGGTCTCCAGCTGCCAGTCCATGGTCCTCCACACCTTCAGGCTTCGATCATCAGCCTGAGAGGCGATGTATTTTCCAACGGGGTCCCAGGTCAGCCCTTTCACCAAGCCTGAGTGCCCCTTCAAAGTGGCCAGAATTTCTGTGCACACAAACATTGAGAAGAGAGTAGTTACTGAAATCTCCTTTAGGACACAGTGTTGAAAAGAGTTACAAGATCTTTTTGAAAAAGCAGATTAAATATATCTTCCTTTACTGTACAACCAACCAAACTGGAACCTGTACTTCAGTTAACACTGATATAAAAAGTGGTCAAGAGAACTCTGGCCTGAATAAGGGGCACAAAACTCTTTATAAGGAACAGATCAGAGCAGGAAGACCAACAAAGCCAAGGCACTTCAGCACAGCACTCTGAAGCTGTGGAAAGCAGCACTTTAACTGGAGTTTCAGTTAAACATTCACCCTTTCCTCCACACCCAAAGAGCATCACAACAAATTCAGCTTCGTGCAGCAAATGTGCACTCAACAGACACACAGGTCTGGCAGACCTGGGAACCTGCTTTAAGTCACTCTCTTGCTTATCAGCCTGTGGGAGGAGAGGCTGAGAGGGTACACAGCCAGCTTCAAAGCCTAGAAACTCTGGGATCAGTATTGGAAGCCAGCTTAAAATAAATGGCACGTAAATAAAATAAATGCAAGAATGACTTCCATGTAAAATCAGCAGCACAGCCTGAATGCAGCTATTATCCACAGCAGAGTGGAGCCCACTGCTCACTGCCATCCAAACCTGCGAGGAGGACTGACCTGCCAGACCGCAAATGTGTTGTCTCAGAAGGCAGCCAGCCACTCCCACACAGAGACTTCCAGAGTCAGTGAAACACACCCAAGGAGGGGAGAGTTTGCCACAAAGCTTTACATACTTGCACATTTGCAAGGTAGGAATTCTCACCTGGAAATTTGACAGCGTTCCAGATGACAACAGTGTTATCAACACTACAGGATGCCAGCCAGGCATCATGGGGAGACCATGCTACATCCATCACATCTGTTTGAAAAAAGAATCATTTCCATTTAAGAGGCTGAAGGTAATCAGAAAATCCACACTTTTTTACAAAAAGAACGTGCATGGTGACATTTCCCTATCCCTGAGAAATTATTTCACCAGAGGGGAAGGTAAGGTAAGAAGAGAACAGTCACTGGGAGTGAGGTTTCCCAACTTACAATACTCAGTGGGGCTAAAAAAATCCCCAAGGCAAGGAATGCAGTGTTTGGTGACTGCAGGAAGTACTGACGCCTGTACAAAGAATTTTGTCTTGTTTTGGATGGAAATGTAACAGAAGCCATTACAATGCACTCCCTTCATTCCAACACGTGTGGAGTGACCAAAGTGATTTCCATCTTGATTTTAATCAGAGCTCATGTCACCAGGTGCAAAATGCATTTGAAATTATTCATTTATTCATCTTCTTTCACTGCTCTTCAGGGTTTTTTTCATTAAATAAACATTAACATTCTTTGGTTTAAAAAAACTTTGTCCTTTGCCAACCAAGAGATTATTCACTGCCAGTGTGAAAATTTGTTTAAATACAAATGCAGTTTATCTTCCTTTATTCAGATTAATTTTTAAGCAAAACCTAAGTTTCTTAGTACCTAATTTTTCTACTACATAGTTTCCAGAAGTTACTTGTATGAAAACCACATTTGACTATAAAGTGCAATTGCTTTTAGATTTTTATTGTTGCTCTTAAAATGAATTACTGACTTGCCACCAAGCAGATGTTTTGAACAAAACACTTTGACAAAGAAAGCCAATATTTTTTTCCAAATACAAGGAAATCATGTTCATTCAGCACCTTCTCACTTACCCCCTGAATGGCTTCTTAGAATCGACACACACCTCCACTGCTCAACGTTAGTAAGTTTGCTACTAGAACCAAACACAGTGCTGGGCCCAATGTACCTAATTACAACAGAATCAATTAGCAACAGAACCATTTCAAGTCCTTCAGATTTTTTTTCTAAACAAAATCAGCTGAACAGTACACTTCTACTTTAAAGTCCGTTATTCCTACAGTGAAAATGTGAAGGGGGGAAATATGTGGATTTTTAGAGCAAGCAATCCCAGCTATTAAAAAATTAGCCTCAATCAAATGCACGATTTCTAGAAAGTTATAACATTTCAGGCGACTCTTCAAGTCTCACCAGGAAGGTTTCTTCAAGAACAGAAGAGTATGTCTCAGCTCCTCAAGGGGAGAGAGACTGCCCAGGCAGCCATACAGTCCAGCCCCAAACCTCCAGCATCAGCGCTGTGGTGTCCCACGTTTTGGCTGCTCATGCAGCAGGTGAAGCACTGAGCTTACAGAAGGCCAGAACAGGAGGAAACCCCAAGATGGGACAGAGCAACCTACTTGAACTGAAACATAAAACTGGGAAGGAAGGAACATGCTTACGCAGCTCGTTTCCACACCATAATCAACTTGTCATCTCCCCCTGAGGCCAAGTAAACTCCATTGTTCGACCATCGCACGCAGTTCACACAGGCTGAAAGCAGAGCAGGAGGTTTGGAAGGTGAAATGTGGGAATAAGTGGTTCTGGAATGAGGACAGAGGTTACAACAAGCAAAACTGGACAGGAGACATTTGGGATTGAAGGGTGCTTTTTCCACTCACAGCAGTTACTCTGCCTGCTTCAGATAAATGAATTGGTACTTATCTTTCAGGAGCAGCTGAGGAACTTTGGACTTTAAAAAACCCTATTCCTTATCTAAGAAAGCTTCACCAAAAGCAGCTCGAAGGAAGAAAGATTAATATTCATCTAATGAAGGAAACTGCTCCTGGTAAATGAGGCGGGATTAAGAGGGCAAAGCAGGAAAGGTACATCTTGAATACAGAAGGGACAACTTGTCAGGTACCCACACTAATTCCAAATGCAATGCATAATAAATTCGGAATAATTTAGAACTATAGCCAATATACTTCATGTGATATTTATTTTACACTTATTCTTCTCTTGCCCTTTCCTTTAGAGCTCCCCAGGTTCTCAGAATGGAAAACTACCAAATACTTCATGGCCACATCTGAAAAAAGCCAACAGGGAGGAGATTTCCACAGGTATCTATATTTCTCTCCACATTTAAACAACTTTTTCTGCTGAATATCTTGAAAAGTATATAGCCAAAGTATAAATATTTTATTGGTTCTTCACCACTGCACAGAGCATGATTTTTCCAGTTACATACATGTAATGATGAAGCTTTGGCAAATTACCAATAGTCAGTAAAAAAGATAAAAATCATAGAAAAAACCCAATCTTTGTTACCTAAGTGATTGTCCATCTGACAAAGCATCTTGGGAATATTTTCATTCTTTTCATCTTCCTCTTTCAGGACAGGAGCCATATTCCAGATCACAACTTTGCCAGAATCCTGACCTGCAAGAGACCAAAAAAGCCCCCCCTTTCAAATACATGCAAAAAACCTTTTCAGACTAATCTCAGTCCCAGAAGAGATGCTAAAATGGATGTATTACTGCAGTGGGAACTTTGGAAACATTTGAATACAGATGCCATTATGATATAATTACACTAAATCAGAAGTGCTTTATTTTTCTTAAAGCTATTAAAAATAAATGTATACAGCCTTGTTCAAAAACCATACTGTACATAACTGATACCAACCATAGGGACAACTATCTATAATAAAATTGTATTTTAAAAGAGAAAAGACATTCAAATACTAAAATGCAATTACTGTAGCCAACACAAAATTATTCATTGTTGTGAACCAAGTAACACTTTTGCATGTATTTCTTAAGCTATTCCATTTATATAATTGGATTTTTCTGTCCAAATAGCTCTACTATTTAGCAACTCAAAAAAGCCCAACTGCACATTCAATTCCTCTTCAAATAAAAGAGAATTTTGGCCACAACTCAATTATTGCAGCTACTATCTCAATGACGTCCAAGGGGATGAGCCTTGGACATAAGGAGATGTAACCCTGCCTGCTGCAGGAACAAAAGCACATTTCAATACATTTTAGTGACTTACAGAATTATCTATTTCTTAGAGATAAAGTGATGTCCTTTTAAAAGGGTCAAACTGATTAAAGTGCTGTGAAGGCAGAAGACCATTAATACAGCCCAGAAATCCACCTTTTAACACAGGCCATACCTTGTCCTCCTGTTGCAAACTTGGTCCCATCTGGGTGAATGTCCACTGAAAATATTGGCTTTCCTGCAATCAGAGAACAAGCAGCATCATACTGAGTTGTTTCACAGCCAGGAGAATGCAGTAATTCCAGAGCCACCATAACTCTTCTGGCTGGCAACCTTCCTGCTCTGAAAGCTCTGGTTGTAGGAATTCCAGCTGACTACAGGAGCTGAGCAGCCCATTAAAAGCCTGGAGGGAAGTTCCCATTCCCCCACAAACCAGCGATAACCAAGGACACCTAACCCAGCAGGACGTGCCAAATACCTCAAGGCAAAATACTACCACAAAGCAAGTGCCAACGAGGCACAACTGTACCTGAGTAAGGCATTTCTTCCAGGTTTCTGCAGTTCATTAGCTGATGACCTGAAGGGAGTTAGTTTTGTTTTGGTTTCTGCTTCTGCTTTTTTAAAATGCTCCCCAATCTCAGGCTGCATCTGTTCGTCACACAATTACCTGACTCAAATTTAAATTCTGTTGTTATGAAACTCCTCTACCCAAAGACTAGCTTTGATTTTATGGCTTCCATGTAGACAGAGGAAGACTAACCAACTTTAGTATCACTCTTAAATCCTTCAGTTCTTCATATGCTACATCTTTCAGAAGAAAGCTAACCATTTTATTGAAATGTAAGCTCTGGAACAAATAGCACAGTTGAGCAACAGCTTTGGAAACCAGACAACCCTCAGCCTATTCTGCTCCCACCATTGGATCACAAACTCTCCTGTATGTTACAGCTCTTTTAACCCTTCCAAGAAGAGAAGGGAGAGCAGCAAACTCCCCGCTTTCAACTCCCACCCTTCAACGATGCTCAAAGAGGATTATTTGAAAGAACACGCATGTGATTTCCACATTCAAACAATTTCTGGCAGCAGCCCCAACCCTTTCAAACTGGAATGCCTCTGCAGGCAAGATCACACACATGCCAGGATAAAATAAGGCAATTTATCAAACAGCCAAAAGAACCAGTGCCCACATACCAAGATTACTTGATAAATTTCCCATATATGTCAACTCTTGCACTGTAACTTCATGAGATGGTAAGACATAAATGATGCAACTCAGATTATTCATCCAATAGTTTTCTGTCCAACTGTAGCATCTGAATTCCTTGCCACTAAACTGTTAATGAAACCCTCATCCAAATACCCACTATTTCTTACTTTTTGGAGGATATGCATTTTGCTTCATGTCAACCTTTATACTATGTTGACTTGTTTTAAGGTTCATTGGGATTTGTATTGCAACTCTGACATGTGATTTCCCTTAACACTTTTACAGGCAGCCAAGCACAGACCTTAAGTACAGAAAGATGGCACTCAACTTACATTCCTCCCAAGTCCTTTAGACCTCATCAAACACATGAGCTGAGATTTAGCTGTGACTTTTCTTCACTCTCTTCCTTGAATGTAACACTCAGGGCTAAGCTGAATGTTTAGAGAAGCACAGGCAAGAAACAAACATTTATGTTGTCCTTCCCAAAACGTGGAAGTTCCCTTAAATCAGACCAGTACATCATTTGAAATAGTCGAACCCACTGGCACTTACAGAAACAAGCATTTCTATAGAACTTGTAAATGGAAGAGGCGACCTTTTCAATCTGCATAACAGTCTTGGGCAAGAAGACTTCATAAAGTCTGAAATTTGCCCTTCGATGTGTAAAGAATAGAAAGTCAGTTATTAAAGCCTCTACTACCCTGGCCTGTTTTGCCTATGTATCTTTTGCACCAAAAGAAAACTTGCCCAGCAAATCAGAAGTAACAGTAACCTCTATCTAATGTTATTATTCAGGCAAAGCAGATAAGCTGCACATTCCAACAAATTCTCATTGTACCTGTTGCTTTGCTGGCATGATATAATTCTCCTTTCCTTTACTACATGTGTAAAACTACTGTAGTCTCTCCAATTTCTGCCTTATCTTAAGAGCACAACTCTACAGGAGCAGCAGCATCACCTCTTGTGCTCCTTCTGGGCAAAGATTTTTCACAGATTCACAAATGGAGGTGAAGAAATTTAACAAATTGTTTTGCTTATAGAGCCAGAGCTAAGTCAGCTACAAATTCACCATAAAAGCCTAAAATTAGCAGCACCAGGAAAAAATGTCACCAAGCCCAGTACCCAGTGTTCAGAAACCAGCACTAGATAAGTCCCTAGGGATCTGTACAATGGTAAGAACACAATGCCTCTTCCTAGGATAATCTTCCAATTCCAAAGAATTTCTAACTCAGAACTCTTGAGTCAGAGGCCCTCAACAGACTTTTCTTCTATAAATTCCATCAGCCATTTCTCAGATCCATAAATACCACCAACAGGCTCCAAATGGAGGTTCCCTGCTCAGCCATGGACTCTGTGAAGAACCTCCTACTTCGTGTATCTGCACCAGCTCTTACTTCGACACCTTAATTCTCACACATGAGGACAGAGGATGAAAATCACTTGACATTCATCCCTTTTCTGCCACTCACAGCTCCACATGTGTTCATCATGTCCCCAGTTCAGTGCTCCCACTCCTTGCCCAAAGAGTCCTGCTCTACTCAGTCATTCCTTGGCCAAAACCTGTCTCAAACTTCGGATCATTCTGGTCACTCCAAACTGCTTCCAGCTCTCCTCTGTTTATGCCAGGGATGGGACCTGCCACTGAAGTATGTATTTACATGGCAGGATCATATTTTGGTTTTAGGTTTTTTCCTAGCATTAAATTCGGGGTTCAGTCAAATGAGCACCAAATGGATATTTTCCTAAACAATTATAATCCTAAAAACTCACACCTCAGAGGAAGTTGTCAGATTACAGGGCATTATTTTATATGTGAAGCTTAAAAAGGGTATGGACTTTGCACTCAGGAAAGGCAGTGGTAATAAACGAAGCCCTCAACAATAAATAGTTTCCTACATGTCTCAACTGTGATCCAGGAAGGGATCTTATTCCACAGGTAACTAATCATACACAATGAGCTACCCTGTAAACTTGGGCCTTTCCACAGAATTTGCCCATAAGCTTTATTAAGGCACAGTGACCTGTGAACATGAGGCCTGTCAAATTAATCTCCTGTAAGAGCCATGTAAATATTATTTCCATCTGATGGATAATTCTTAACAAATAGGACTCATTTCATACACCTCAACCTCACCAGCTATGTCCGGGTGCACCCCATGGTTAACCTACAAGGACATACTTTTTTCTCCCTAGAACATTAGTTTACTAGATCAGATTTCAGAATCCTAGGATTTTGTACCGATAAAAGTCTTTCATTTTCCATGTACAGGAAAACTGTCAAACTACACCCGCTTCTAACAGACACTCTGCATGAATCAATACACAAGCAGCAGCTGCAGAATGCCAAGTCACACACTGGCACAGAGGAATACTTTCAAGTCAGCCTGGACAAGATACTCATTACAGGTCAGTCAGGATTTTATTACAAATGGCCCCAAGATCCATGGCTAATAAACATGGCCTGTTCAGCTGTTTAGAGCAGTTTTCAGTACACAACACTTTCACTGTGCTGTTCTACTTCAGCTGTAAGTTGAAGTAATTGTATTAGTGGCAAAACGCATAAACTTAACCTGACAAGAGCAACCCAAAGAGCAAAGACACTACTTATGGATTATTCTGACTTGAAAAAGGGAACCACTAGTCAAGTTTCCTGCTCATGAATGCATATTATCTCTTCCTCCATCAAGAAGGAATTTGATTTTAATAAGTCTGCTCTCCACACTTTTACATCTACTCCTTAAAACAGAGAGTAAGTTCAATAACTATTAGATTGTTTTCCCAAGTAAACCAGCCTATATTTACTTTCAGTTTTATCAATCTAGAGATGCCAAATGACTTAAAAAAACCCCAAACAAACCCTAAACCAAACAAAAACATATGAAGTGATCTCAGAGCAGAAATTCAGCAAGACAAAGTCACTGCCAGGGTGCTCTTTCCTCCAGGGTACCCTTACCAAGGGAATACCTTTACAGTGCTGGGCAACCCCCACAGGTTAGAGCTGTAGGACTTGTTCCATGCTACTTGTGGTTTATAAATTGAGCACAGATACTGGGTTTTCCCTCACTTCCTCCATTTCCCCAAAATAATGGAGAAGGAGCCACTCCTTGATAGCAACCAAGTTCCCCAGGTCCATGCCTTTATCAGATTATTATCCCTGTTCCAAAGGGACTGAACCTTTCCCGTGCTCCTGACTGGAGGTGGGTTGAATTTCCTAACGGCAATGATGAACCAAAACAAAATATAGGTGATACTTAAGCAGCTACACTAAAATCTAACTTGGTGTGGTTTAAGAACCTTTGACCTCTTGCAATAATTTCTAAAAAAGCATACAAGCTTACATTATTGAAGCTCCCAGCATCACATTGCATGAGGAAGCAAACCAGGTTCATTAAAAACAGAACACCTTATGACAGACCAGATGTCCCGTGGGCTTATTTGTTTAAAGAACCCGAATATACATTATGTACTTAAAAGAAATACCAATAATGAAACAAGCTCGGAGCAAAAAGTTCCAAGAAAGATAATTGAAACCTAAGGAGAAGGTCCCATCTCTAAAAAAATATACACCAGCAGAAGAATAAAAGTCACTTTAAACATTGCATCATTCTTGTTTGTCTTGTAAGTTCAGGCAATAATCAATGAAATACAATTTGTGATAGAAATTTGCTTAAAAATGAATGAGTTTCTATTTAATTTCCTTCCAGTCCATCTAATATATAACAACATGACTCACAAATCAATTCAAATATTTACATTCCACCATTACAGCTTGGAGAGATAAACTCTGAGCCTACATTTAAACAACGGCAGCTCCAGTTTCCACAAGTTTTTAGACATGAGCAGTACCTTGGGGCTTGCAAGGGTTTCTTGGAATGGGAAGGGACCTCCTGTCCCTCAGGGATCACTGTTTGCCTCCACGAGCCACCTTTAAGCACCTGGGCTCTCAAACCCCCATGTGCAGGGTATGTACAGACAACTGCTGGGCTCCTCTTCAGGGAGGGCCTGAAAGGAGCACTGGGAAGGAGAGGCAAATCACACCATTTGTATCTCACAGCCATCCATCCCTGCCCCCACCATTAGAATGCAATTTCCCATATTCTACCTTGCCCTAAGCCAAAGAAACGTGGAAGAGAAGAACATGACAATAATGAGAATTTCATGCAAAACCTAACAAGCCCACCTTAAGTGCAACAAAAGCTTACAGAAAACGAATGTGAAAAAGAAACACTTCCAGTAAGTACTGAGATAAAGTGGCATTAAGAACTCCAAGACAAAAACCTGTAGAGCCAAAATGTGTTAAAGTGCTTTTCCCATAAAAGCACAGCACACAATTCCCAGATGTGCTGAACTTCCCAGCCACAGCACTGCCTTCCACTGTCTGTGGAGAATGTGTGCCTCTAAGCACCATGAAACTCATTCCAGTCCATTCAGTAAAGGAAAAATCCCAAAATTGAGTGAGGAGAGGGAAAGGCTGGGAGGACAGCACCTGGATCTGCTGTGTGGAAGAGCCAACATCACCACAACAACAGGGAACGGTCTCGTGCAGAAACCAAAGGAACAGAAGTGATCACAGACTCCAGAAAATTCTCCTGACTCTGTTTCTGGAGAGGTTCCAGAGCCAAAGGGAAGCCCATTAGGAGTGATGGAGACTCCTTGCACACAGCAATGCCCAGAGGATCTGGAACCCTGGGATGTGAGAAGGGGCAGACTAAACTCCCTAGTTTTCATCCTGCAGTCCCTGCCCCAGGGACAGGAATGTGTGAGTGTCACACAGTCCTGCACACCTTGGCAGCACTTACAGCACTTCACAAATGCAGCTGGTGGCAAATGTCCGTTTTCTACGTGGTGAAACTATGACAAAGTGACTTTGCCAAGTCAGTGGCAGAACCAGGAAAAAAATTTGGGACTACCAAGGCTTGGGGCAGTGCATTATCCACCAGGCTCTCTAAATGCACCCCTGCTGCAAAGTGCTTGGCTGAAGCCTGTCCCCTGCAATGGTTGGATGTGTTTTAAATTGCTACAGATTTCAAAGACATACCTATATCAAAAGGTGCACTCTTTAAAGTAGTAAGGAAAGTTACAGATCTAATCTCTGTGATCCGCAAAGTCTCAGGCTGAAAGTTTCTATTCAGCTGCTCCTACATGTACTCCCACTGGAGATACACAGAGGCACAGGACAGTCTGCCCACAGGCAGCCAGAGATTAAGATGTAAATGCTACATTTGTTTAAATTAACCACAAAGAAATGCGAAAAACACCCATCTCAAATAAAGTACTTTCATGTTTTTTCACTTCACCACAACCTCTGGTTGCAAGGCTGGGTCCATCTGCTGCCTACACAGCCCCTGGAGAGCAGGCCAAGTGAAGATGCACACGAGGCTTAAGTTACTGCCACAAAACCTGCAGCAGGAACACAAAGACAGCACCACATGCAGAAAGGCAGCTGTAAAGTTCTATCCGTGGTTTTCAACCCAAAGCACGCTTTTTCAGCTTCAATAAGCTGGTCTCCAGCTTATTTTTATTCTAGATACCAATCAGCTACATGAGCCCATCTAATGACATTTAGACACGGGCAGGGTACACAATTTGCAGCTGGAATAAAGCTGCAGCCATGAATCTGAGGGCAAAACTTGCACAGGCTGAAGTGAGCCCTTCACATTAGGTGTCTCCTCAGTGCTTCACCAGGAGCAGTACAGTCATTACTGTGGCAGTTCATCCTAAGCAGGGCAAACACATAACACCGATGCCATCCCGTATTTGCCACATCAGGAAAGCACAGAGCCTTCTGTCAACACCAACACTCCCCTCTCAACCTCCAAAAAACCCCCAGAGGACTGGTGGACAGGATACTACACAAATTCACGGAGTTGTTTTGTAAGTACTGCCGGAGGAAACCTTTCCCTGCACGGACACTGACAGCTCGGTGCCCGTGAGGACTGTGACACCGAACCTGCCGCAGTAACGAGACCAGCGCGGGGAGCGCCGGGCCCCGGACACCCTTTCAGCCCGGGGGGGGCACAGCACGCCTCTCTGCTCGCACACACCACGCTCCATTCAAACCTCCCTCCAGCAGCGCTGCCCGTGCCCGGCTCTTCCAGCGGGCACGCCGTGCCAGCCGAGGTGGTTCGCAGGGGCTGCCCCCTCCACGGGCCCCGTGCTGGCCCCACACCGCCCCCGGAGCCCCGACTTGTGGCAGCCGCTGCCGGTCCGGCCAGGCCCGGGGGGGGATGCGGAGGAAGGCCCGACCCGACTCCCCCC
>VXAU01000197.1:342032-353693 GCA_013399695.1 Formicarius rufipectus
TCAGCGCCGCTCCATGGCCCGGGGCCGCCGCATCCCCGCCCGGCGCCGCCGGCGATCCGGCACCGCCGGAACCCGCCCGCCGCCTCCCCGGCCCGCCGGGAAACAGCGCCCCCGAGCACGGCGTTCCGCCCCTGCCCGCGGAACCTGTTTCGCGCCGCCCGGCAGGGGGCGCCCCGCGCGGAACGTTTGTGCAGGCGGAACGGGGGAGCGGGGTGCGGGGAGCACCGCGGAGGATCATGGCGGTGGCGGTGGTGAGGGGTCTGTGCGGAGCCCGGCTGAGGTACGACCGGGGGGGTGTGCGGGGGCTGTGCGGGACTGGGCTGAGGCATGGCCTGGGGAGTGTGCGGGGCCCGGCTCGGGTACGGCCCGGGTCAGCCACGGGGCCCACACTGCGGCCGCGCTGAGCCCGGGACGGCGAGGAGGGAGCTCGGGAAGCGTCCCGGTGCCCGCCCGGGCTCGCTGAGCGTGCGTGACCCACCCTGTGTTCCCGCACCGCCGCTAGTTCGCCCTCCCGTGACCCCTGCCGAGGTTTGAGTTGCGCATCTCCTTCCTAATCCGAACGGGGGCAGTTTTACTTCTCCCATATCAGCACCTCAAAGGGGGCACCGTCAGAACTTAAAATTGCTGTAACCTGTGCAAAAATTGTACGTTTCTCCCCTCGGTACCCTGCGGGCTCACAACACCGCCCAGCCGGCGCTGGGGTCATCTCTGGGCAAACGCACTCATGAGTTCCGATGGTTCAAAACTCACCCCTGTGATTTATGACTAACAAAGAGCTCCTGCACTGTGCACGGTCGGTGTCACCAGAGCCAGTTTCTCCTCACACTTTATGTTCCTTTTCCTCCTGCAGCTCCTGGCTGCCCCAGAGGGTCCCACTCCGGGGGAGTCACTGGCAGAGCTCCATCCTGACACCCAGGACAGTCCTCCCCGTGAGGTGAGTGCAGCTTCCTCAGAGCCATGGAGAACTGTTCTCATCCACACAGGTATTCCCAAGTCCAAAAGAATCTTTAGTTATAGGTGTTTAAGTCTCTATCTGCCAAAGCAGTTAACAACTGTTGGCCTCTTGAGGGGAGTTCAGTGGTGATACAATGATCACTTCATGCCACTGTGTATTACTTGCTTCCTGAGCTACTGAATGCAGCTGGAAATGTTGGGATTTATGCAGTGTTCCAGAACTCCCTGCTGGGCACCACCACCACCAAGGAAAGCCTGGCTGAACCAGAAATGCTTTGCTGTGGAGGCAAAGGCAGCCCACACATATGGCATTTTGGTGTCCAGGTTTTGTTTTGATGCACTAGATTTAAAATAGCCCTTAGGTGCTATCAGAGAGGGACTATTTCACACGATAAAGGTCAGTTGTTCAGTTTGCAAGGCAAGAGTGACACCCCTCAGGTCCACTGTGAGGGTCAGTTTGTTTGTGGAATGTGCCATATTTTGGGTATGCAGGATTTGCATGGAGAAGTACAACGGGAGAGCAACATCTGCAGCCTGAATTTGGGACAAAATTAAGCAACTGGAAGGAACAGTCCTTAAAAAAACTAAAGTGAAAGATGCTGGTGTTGAAGTAAAAGACACAATACCTTCTTTTATTTACTATTTCCCTTGTAGAGCACAGCCAAAGAAGAAGAAGAAGGTGGATGTGAGGAGAGAGCAAGCACAGAAGGACCGCATGAAGAAGAAGCTTAAAAAGCTGGAAAAAGCTGCCCCGGAACTGATCCCAATTGAGGATTTTATAACCCCCCTCAAGTACTCTGATGGCAGCAGGTCTGTGAGTCTGGTTTTACTGTGTGCCTGCACTGGCAGTGAACTTCTTCCTCTGCAGAACTGCAACACAAGGCCAGCCTTGGTACAAAACCTTATCCACTTACATCAGGATAAACATGGGGAAATTAAATTTTGTTCTTGCTAAAAGTAATGAAAAAAAAAACACTAACACGATCTCCCTGTTAGAATGACTGGAAGGCCTCACAGATGAACTAAATAACTGATGAATTAAAGGTACTCTGCGGATTTGGGGAGGTGTTTTTGCTTGGTCGTGGGATTTTTGGTTTTGGTGTTCTGGTCTTTAAAATCAGGCTGTTTCTCTATCACAGTGTTCTCCTCTTTCCCAGGGTACGAAGCCTTCCCCCTCTGTCTCCTGAGGAGACCGAAAGAAGAGTTTTACTTCTGAAGAAGTGGTGTTTGTTTAAGCAGAAACAAGATGAGGCAGAAAAGAAAGCAATTCAGAGCCTCGTGGAGTCTCAGCAGGAGGCACTGAAGGAACTGCGCCTGGAGTCCGAGGAGCTGTACCAGGCAGCGATCCAACGGGACGAGGGGCTTTTCCCCTTCGAGAGGGATGGACCCACCTACACCCCACCCCTGCCTGGCTATGATCCTCCCGAAGGAAGATGTGTTGACATCACCAAAGTGTACACACAGTGATGGAGGGGTGTGTGGTTCACCAGCCAGGAGCTGCTCAGCTGGCTGAAGGAAGAAGGAATGGAAAGAGGGACTGAAGGGAGAATGAATAAACAATTCTTCCTGCAGGTTATAACACTGTAAATAAAATATTAATGAAGCATCTGTATATTTGGATTTTTTCAATGACAATCCAGGTAGTAAGACACCCAGCAAAGCTACACAAGCTTAGAAAATACCAGCTTTGTCACTGTTTATTTTTTATATATTCCCACATAGCTACTCTAACTCAGTGTCCACGGGTTTGCCTTAAACCAAATGACATCTCTCTCTACATTTTTTGAAACTTTTATTTTTGTGGTAGTTTTGAATATTGCCACAACACCTGCCATCACTCAAGAGCAGTTCCACAGGGGGTTGGTTTCAGGGTCTGCATCACCTTCCCAACCAGGTGAGAAGCTCTTTACCCAAAAAATCTCCTGACTCTGGGAAATGCCTTTTAAATGCCAGTGGCTGAGATTGTCCTGAACTGGCAGGGAGGAATCCCTGTTTGTTTTTGTTTTCCCAGCTGGCAGGCCTGGGGTGGGTGCCTTGTTCCAAAACCGCATTACACCAGCTGGTAGGGGAAGAGGTCCTAATCTAGCAAGAAGAGCTGGGTCATGTATGCACTAATTTGGGAGTTTCCTGTGTAAGACAGCAGGACAAGACCAGAATGAAATTAAGCACTTCAAATATCCCTTTAAAAACCACTCAGTGTTTAAATAAACTCTCTACTTTCGAATGAGTGCTCAAGTATTGCAGGGCAGAGCTACAACTGTATAACTTTAAGATGACATGGAAGAAAAAAAGAGCCAGAACAGTTCTTAATTGTGTATTATGTTACTGACCAAACACAGCAAACAGTCTTCCTAATTTGGTTTATCCTGGTCAAGTGGTAGATACCAGTCTGATGGTGGGCTCTTCCTGAGCCTCCACACTGGAGCATATTTCTGGCTTTCCATAACTCGAGCTCTTTCACTCTGGCACAGAGTTTCCTGAAACAGAGGAAAAAACATTACCATGATAACACTGGATATTCCAGTTGTACAGAGCCAGTTTCTTGTTGTGACTATTTGAGATAAAGGGGGAAACAGAAACTTACCGTGCTTAAACAGAAGGACCAAATGCTATCTCAGTAAGCTAGGATACAATATTTTAACTCAGTCATATTAGTATTTTGCCTGTGACTCCTACACTATGAAGAAAACTACCACTTCTGCACAACCCTCCCTGGAGGAGCTGCCCTGGATGGCTGAAGGGGGATGGGTTACCCTCCAGGAGCACTTCGGGACACCGCAGGAATACTTTGTGCCTGTAACATCGCAGCAGGAACGTCAGAGCAACTGAAACCAAGAGCTTTTGCAGCAGAACAGCAAGAACACTCTCTGGATCCTTAAGTGGATGTCAAGACAATTACACCCCTCTCCGCGCCGGGCCGGCGGTGCTTCCTCCACCCCCAGCATCTGTGCCGCAGCATTCATGGGATCGGTGTGCCAGCACCCCCGGGGTCCGTGCCCAGCACTCACAGCCCCGGTACCTGCGCGGCGGCGGCGCGGTCCCTCTCCCATGCGCGGCAGGCCTCGTAGTCCTCCCGCCAGCGCCCGCAGGCCGGCAGCTCCCCGTGCGCGTAGTAGTGGTGGAAGGCGTGGCGCAACCCGCGGCAGTGCTTCCACTCCCACCAGTAGTCTTCGCACGACCGCGGCGGCTGCGGGCGGACACAGGGCGGGGATGGGATGGAGTGNCCGCAGCCAATGGCGAGCGGCGGCACAAAGCGCCGCCAGCCCGGCCAGCCAATGGCTGCCCGCGGGGCGGCGCGTGACCGGCGGCCTCGCACACAGAGCCGGGAACACCCCCGGCAGGGACCGACGGGACAGCCCCGGGGCACCCCCGGCAGAGACAGTTGGGACATCCCCCGGGAATACTCCCGGGAGGGACCGACGGGACATCCTCCCCGGGAGAGACCGACGGGACATCCCCCCCGGAAACACTCCCGGGAGAGACCGATGGGACACCTCCGGGAACAGACACCCGAGAGGGACCGAGGGGACAGCCCCGGGAAGACACCTCGGAACACCCCGGGAAGCGCCGGCCGGGAACGGCTCCGGGAACAGCCCCTCGGGAGGGACCGACGGGGACGCCCCCTCCCCAGGAGGGACGGGGGCTTTGATCTTTTGGAAATCACCACACAGAGACGCGTCTGGTTAAGAGGATCCTTTACTCGGCCCATCAGGGCAGCGCAGGGGTGGCAACCCTGTCCCCAAGATGACACCCACACCACCATTCCAGAGTAGGGCAATGCAGCTGGGTCTCAACTTCTCGCCCTACACTTGCCATTAGGTTGCTACCTTATAGTATCTGAACTATTAAAAGGCATTTTATTAGTTATAAATATAAAAAGCAGTTACAAGGGGGTTGATTAGAGTAATTGATAACCCAACATCTGAAGCGAAGCTCAAGGAGACTCCCTGCACAAAAGTCATAACCACCAAAATGTCAGCCTTCATCTGCACCACACCAAAAAGCTTACCTGAAATTGTGGCAAAATAGAGAGGGAGGAAAACACCAAGCAAAGAGTGACACGAGACCATCACTCGGGACATGAGGGGAGGATGTAGTCTAAGTACCAGATCTTTAGTAAGGTAGTTTGTTAGTTTTACTTCTCAGGTTGATCAGAGATCCATGTTCCCCTCTTTACAACACACACAACAAGCTCCTTCAGAATTCCCAGAGCTCAGTTTTCAACTGAAAACTAAGTCTGTCTGACAGCTCCAGTTGTAAACATGAAACCAAAACCATTAAGAGGGTTCCTATGTTGCAAAACGATCTCTCCTCTCAACTGCAATAACTAAGATCCAATATGCTGCAACTGTTTACTTTATTTTCCTCCTAACTAGCTGAAGGTACCACAACTTAGGGCTTTCTTCCCTTTTTGCGCAGGGACTGCCCTTCTCCTGAAAAGGCAATAAACCGGCTTCCAGCTTCATCCTACGGAAAGGAAAGAGGGAAAAAGGTGGTTACCTCTTTGCTCACTGCTTATGTGTGATGAAATATAAACAATCATTATCAAGAACATTCCATCAGAGCAGCCACTGACTGGAGGCATTCCACATCCTTAACCTAGATATTAAGCACTTTCTCCTTGAAAATAAAATAGCATTTCAGTGACCTTTTAGCCAACTGAAATGAGTGTGCACTGGCTCATTATACACCAGGCCAATCTTTTCACATCAGTAACAAGGACACCAGAGGTTGCTTTCACTTAACCCACATCAGTTAACTGCTACCACTTTTTAACAGAAGTATGCTGTGAAAAATTAAGGATGGAGAGAGGAACTACAAACTTGGACCACAGTACTAATGTTCTAATTCTGTGCAGGACTGGGGAGCATTCAACCTTGTTTACCTCTTCGACTTTCTTAACCAGTGGGCGTGAGTTTCTAATGAATGTGATTCTTCCAATTTTGAAGTCATAGTTGGGAATTCCTCTGGAAAAAGAGCATGAAAATATTATGAAAGAAGATTTATACCTGCTATCAAACTGAACACAGCAAGACCTATTGTATGTCTGTCAGTGTTGTGCCAACACTCACTTGCTCTTTCCATTAGTAAATAATTCCAGAGTTAAACCCCTGAATTATTTTCTGAAGGCAGACATACATTGCATGAAGTAAATAACCAAATGCTGAATTTGCTGTGGAAGCTGGGCCACAGCCATGTTTCAATGCAGCCTATGGATAAGACTGGCTTTTCCCTAAAGGTAAATTTATAACGAAATTAGTTTCTATTGCAAGAGCAGGAAAACAAACCTGGAACTGCTCAAACACTGATCCTTGCTGACAACTGAATGAAACATACCTTCGGATGTCTCCTGGTTTAATTGGTGAAGGACTAGGCTCCACACCTTTCTTCTTGCCATCCAGTCTGTTCCCAGAACCAGAGAATGCCTATGGATACATGATGAGTTTTAATTTAACATCTGGTGTTTGAAAGTTCACTGCATAGGGACACTATATTCTGTAAAATCTTAAAGTCATTTTTGTTTAGCTATTTGATTCAGCATGTTTCCCTTTGGTACATATAAACTGATGAACCCTGGGTGTAGAGGCATGGTTCAGTCTCCCATTTATAGGCTGCCCTTTACAGACAGCAAGGCATGCAGTTCCTGGCTGCAGTCACCACAGAACATTCACAGGTACCCGCCAGTTAAATGACAAACACCTCTAAGAACAGATACAAGTATTTTGCAGTTGTTTGAAACAACTTCCCCTCACCATTTTACAACACTCAGAAAACAGCAGCAATAGGGGACTTACCCGGAATCCTATGTCACTCACATATCCACTGTGGTCTGCTTCCACATCCTGTGAGGGGAAAAGCAAGTGAGTTCATTGTGTCTCTGCTGTGACATGCCCAATACTTGGAAACAGTCCCACATATTCCTGACCAAACAAAACTTTCCAACACCAACAGCTGGTAAACAATCATCTCCTAAGTAATACACACAAAAGCTTCTGGTAAGTAAAATTTCACCTTAAGAACTTGTTTCAGGAAAAAAAATTTATGTTGGCACTCACTGCTTCCCAAGCAATGCTGACCTCTAGGTCATTTTGGAAGAACAGAAGCTTAACTTACTGTGGTCTCTTCATGTTGTGCACTTCTTTCTGGTTCTTTGTACCCCAAAGGAGCATCAAAATCCACCTATTTACACAAATATCATGAAAAGAAATGCTATTAATATTTTCCTTTAATCATAAGCCTTATACTACTATCCCCAAAAACTCCACATCACTACATTTGTTTTACTAAGAACTGAGATTTTTTTGGTAAACATTTTAACTCAAACCTAAAAAAATACTAAGCCTCCCAGAAATGAGCGTTAGCACTTAATTGAAACAGAGCAGTAAAGCAGCTCCACAGTATCACTGGAGTTTCAATCAAGACAAGGCTATTAAATGAAACTAAGACAGAACACATCGAAGATAACCATTAAATTCTAAGCACTACAGTCACCCACATGAAGTGCCACTGATGTGGTTACAAAAGCACATGGAGTACTCTCAAGTGAGTCATCCTCCCTGCCCCACCTGACTGTACATTTCTTGCAGCACCAGAGGTGCTGGGGGCACAGCACTGTCACTGCACTAGTGCCTCCTGCTCTTGGAGGACACAGTGAGGGCAGACTTCCCACAGCAGCTTTAACTTACATTCATGTCACACTCTATGATGGACACTGCCTTATCCGGTTTGGTCTCCATTACCCGAAGCTCATAGATCTGAAACAGTGATAAGAGATTCTAAGATTGTACATGAAAAAAGCTCAACTCTGTGTATAAGAAATGCATATCTAAACCCTCAACAAAACTGAACTAAGTGGTCTTTAGGTTGAGGACTGGACACTGCAGGGTCTCTACGAAACTTAAGGTTTTTAACTTAGAACCCAGAGAACGTACCTATTACTGCAACTTGCTGCACTCCTACTGTACTTTAATCTGCACTTTTGAAAACAAATTAGGATAAATTCTGTCCCTTGGCTTGTAAAAATTTCAACAGTGCAAAGTCTTAATTTCTTGTGAGTCAACAAAAAGTTCAAACAGCAGCTCAGGGAAAGGCTTAAATGATCCCTTTTTCCCTCCAATAGAAAACCCGCTACAAAATCTCCCATTTGGGTTTACTTGTCAACAGCACTGCACAGCTCTATGTTGGTTGCTTAAGCACCAACATCCAATAACTGAACCTACTCCAAAACCCTCAACTCTGTACCATACCTTCTCATTGTAGTTGATGGCAATAACATCCCCAGTTGTTAGACAGGCAAAGTTTCTCAATGCGTTTTCTAATCTTTGGAGTATGTTAAGATGAAACACTTGTTTTCAAGGCAACATCGAAACTTTAAAGTTACTATGTTATAGACCTCTGATCCTTGGTGTCTCAAACAAGGTTTAAAAATCATCAGTACTGCAGAGTTGGCCTTTTAGTAAACATTAGGGTGTACAAATTCTTCAAAGGGACACTCAAAATTCACTGGATTTTAAGTCAAGATTCCTGCTGCTTCACTCCAAGGCACGCTCTGTGCCAGCAGTTGGCCACACCTCTGTACACCAGCTCTCCATCCCTTTTGTTTTCACAAAGAGCAGCAGTAGTCACCTACTACCAGAAGAGTATGAGCCACACCTGCAAAGTTAGCTCTTCTTGTTCATTCCAGTTTGGGAGAAAACTTTTTCTCCCCTTCCCCATATTTGAATAAGAAGGATACACAGCTTTGGGATTGGTGATGTCAAGAAAATCTGGACTCTGTGGCTGAAACTTTGAGTAAGTAGCAACCTGCAGATTAACACTCTCCACTTGCACCAGGCCTCCCTCTTCCAGCAGCAAGTTCTGCATCATCTGCAGGAATGGAAACAAAGATAAAAGCCACTATCAGTATGTCTGTTGCTTTCAAATCTCTTCCCTTGTGTATATCTATCTTTGCTGGGGCCACCATCTTCTTCAAAATGCACTTGTTGACCATGGTTTAATTTCAGGAAGAATAGCCAGATGCATCTTAAAACACAGGCTGCTTTGCTAGTTAAACTCCCATGGAGGGATACCTGAGCTGTGTCTGAACGCTGTGGTAGGAACATAACCAGCAGAGACACACTCAGGGAACATTCCACCTCTTTAATATTAAACTGGCATCTCACTTGTCCTACTCTTCAGGTTCTGACAGCTCAGCACAAGGCCTCTCACCCAGTGTGGAAGGTAACAAATGCCCTCATCAGCCACGAACTCGAGCACTCCACAGTGCGTCATTCGGTCCGAGTTTTTATTGGTCAGCTTGAACAGCATGGGGTAAGTGATGTTAAGTCGGCCTGGTGAGAAAGGAGAGAAGCATTTTGTTTGTCAAAACCCACCAACACATTCCTGAAGCTTTCGAGATGAAACACTAGCAAGAGAAGGGGCTAGACTGTAGAAGAGGATTGCTCTCCCACCACCGTCCCAACTAGAAATCCAGGAGAGAAAGCAGATATACAAATGCTGTAATGGCATCACATTTGGAGTTTTAAATCCTCCCCCAACGTTTCCCCAAGCTTAGACATGAGCAGGCAGCAGGAATTAGAGAAGAATCTATTACTCTTATGTCCTTGTGCAATTATCACTCAGCATCTACCTAATGACTTTCAACAGGTCCTGCCTATTTGAAAAATTAAGCCATGACTAAAGTAACTTCTCAAAGAAATTCTATTAAGACTAAAAGTCCAAGGGGGGAACCCCTTAGTTAAAAAGGCCAAAAAAGACCTTTATGTTATTGATCCATTTTTTTCCCCAATGTGAAGTTAATTATCACTTATTTTTAAAACAGATTTTGCTCCAGACAACATCATCCAGGACAACCACGTCGAGACTAAGAATTTACTAGATCAGCTGTAACCATTATCCAGAGCACACGATATTTATAGTTAATAAGTATTGATCCACACCTCAGGTAGCCCAACAGTTCAGATGTCTGTACTTGAAAGCAGACAAGCCCTATTAATTCTGACAGAAAAAATACCTTCAAAATACATTTTTAAATTAGTCAGTCTCATGCTCTCTATTTAAGTTAGACTTTAACACATAAATAAAACACTGTAGTATTTGCCTACACATTTGTTCATATTTCTAATGTTGTCATTCTAGAATAAAATATTCACTTACTGAGTTGATCTAAAGCTGATGGTGGCATAATTACTGTAGAAAAGAATAAGAATGTAAGATTAGGAAAAGTACATCTGTACAAGAGTGCATAACATACAATGTTATAATTTCTTTCTCTAAAATCTCTTCTTTAAAAAGAAAGATTCTAGAATCTCCTAGAAATTCTTTTTAAGCCAGAGATTTCAGTAGAATCAGGCATGACAAATACACCTGCCCTGGACACTCCAGAATTTAAATCAGGTAGGAAAAAAAAAAAAAAAAGAGAAGACAAGGTTTTACAACAACGAGTACTAAAGAAAATGTTTTCTAAAGCTAATTTTACTTTGGGCTCACAGGTGTTCTTCAACGACACCATCTCAAAACATCCCATCACTGAGCTGACAGCCTGAAAGCGGAGTTGGCCAATCTATGGCTGTCTCTGTTCAAGCTCACAGAGGTACAACTGCGGGGTGGGGGGACAAAGCCCTTTATCATGGTTTATGCTAGACCCAAGATCCTAACAAGAGACTTTAAAAAACGAGACTGTCCTTTTCTGAATCTCATAAGGCCGGGCTGGCTCAGTAAGTTTTTTAATCACAGAGTAATGCAATAAAAGCCGCCTCCTCCAGGCCCCACCCAGGGCGCTCCGCCGCTCAGCGTCCCCGCAGCCTCGGCCACGGGCTGCGCCCCTCCACAACATTCATAAACACTCTTTCCGACAGGTTTATTAGTCAAAATAAAACAGGCACATACTCTTCCCGCCTTTCTCCACATCTGACCTGTCATTAGGCCCGGCCAGCATGGACACCGAGAAGCAGCGATACTGCGTGGAGAAGCGGTTCTGGAACACGCGGGGGATGGGGTGGTCGAACATGTTAAAGGAGAACTAGAGCGGGAAAAAACAAAACAAAACAAAACACCACAAAAGGAAGGAACGCGTTAATCGGCACCTGCAGCGTGCGGAGCGTCACGGCGCTCGCTGAGGGCTCCCGGAGCGCGGCCGCCGTGCCCCGGCACCTCCCCCCCGGACGCCCCCCGTGCTCACCATGGCGGCGGCGGGGCCGTCCCGGGGGTGTTTCGGGGCTCCCTCGGGGCCGGGCCGGACCGGACCGCTCCGTCTCCTCACGGGCTCTGCCGGGCCCCGCCCGCCGACACGCCCCTCCCGGCGCGCCGCGCGCCGCCATCGCCTCTGAGGGCGGAAGTGAGGACCCCTCCCCGCCCCGGTGGACACGGTCGAGGGTTCCTCTGCCCACCGGAGCCTCTATCTGTCACCGGGTGTTGTCACGGCCCCGCTGCCCCTTGTGCGGGGTTGTGTTAGTGGCAAAACAAACAGCTCGCCCACAGCAAAGATGGCGGAGGCTGCTACAGAAGTGCCGCGCAGCGCTTCCGGCCTTGGCCCTCCGAGGATTAGCCGGCCGCCTCCATTCCCATTGGCGGAGGCCCGGGACGGGAGTGGCACTGCCGAGTTTCTATTGGCCAGCGTGCCTGAGGCGCGGACCAATGGGGCGCGGCGCTGCGTTGGCGCCCAGTTTGAGCGGGGACGACCGGCTGCGGCTTCGCATTCCCGCTTCT
>VXAU01000197.1:353712-392914 GCA_013399695.1 Formicarius rufipectus
CCTCCCCCCCTTCCCCGCCGCTCTTTCCCGCTTCTCTCGCCGCCCCTTCCCGCCATGTTCGTCTCCGATTGCCGCCGGGAGTTCTACGATGTCATTGTCAGCCAGGTGCTGGTGACGGGCCGGCCCGTGTGCTCTCTCTCTCTCTGTCCCCTCCTCAGGGCTCTCTCCTCTCTGTCCCCTCGCTCAGGGCTCTCTCTCCCCTCGCTCAGGATTCTCTCCCCTCAGAGCTCTCATCCTCTCTCCCCCTCCTAGGGCCTCTCTCCGCTCAGGGCTCTCTCTCCCTCTCCCCTCAGAGCTCTCCTCCTCCTTCAGGACTCTCTCCCCTCCCTCGGGATTCTCTTCCCTCAGGGCCGTCTCTTCCCCTCTCCCCTCCCTTAGCGCTCTCTCCTGGGGCTCTCGCTGTGAGGCGGTGGCTGAGGCTCTCAGTGGACTCCGAGGGCGGCGGGCAGCGTCTGTCACCCAGGTCGTAAAATTCCACGGTTATTTTCCCCTCCCCTTCCCTTGGAAACCCGAGACAAAGTTGCGAGTCGCGGGAAGGTCCCGCCAGGAGTTTCACTTACAGTTCGCCTCCTCCCTCACAAGTGCTCTGAGTGTTCTCCTGGATCTTATGCTTAACTGCGGTATCTCGAAACTCTTCCTTTTCTTTACGTCTTTTTAACCATTTTGGTGTTGTTTGACCGGATTCTGTTACAGTCGTTCTTATAGCCGATCTGGTTGGCTACTTTCAGTTTTAGCCCGTGGTTTGCTCGACTCCGCTCACAGTGGATGTGTACGCTGAGGGTGGTGGAGCTTTTGTTAGGCAGTCTTCGGGTATTTCTACACGTGAATTATGGATTGTGCAATGAAAGGATTTATCTCGATTTGTCCAACTGTGAGTGAAATCTCAAAAAAGAAAAAAAACAAAGACCCAAACAAAGCAACACCCTTGTAAAACAAAAGCAAGAACAAAAAACACAACGAATCAAAAGCCAAATCACCAGCCAACCTTGCTTTATGCAAAATAATTTACTTCACCAGTTACCTTGTTCTTACTTTTGTTTTAGATTTTCTTTAGTCTGAATTGTTACAGATCACAACCCGAAAACCAGGGACTTTCTACACACAATGAAAACAGTTGCAGGGCTTGACTAACTATGAACTTTCAAAACTTTGTGTGATTCAGAGGAGTCACAGTAGTTACACTTCCCTAAAGTAGCTGACATATTTTGGGTATCCTTTGGAGTTGCTTACTGCCTGTATTTACAGGCATACAAACCGCTTAATTTTGGTTGCAGTGTCCATTTTATGCTTATGACAATCTCTGCCTAAATTTCTAGTCTCACAATGGTCTACATGTTTCATGTTTCAGCACATTAGATCTGGCACCTATATTAATATACTAATTTTTTTGTTTTGTTATTTTTTGCAGCGTGTTCTTCTTCTTGTTGCTTCAGATGTTGATGCATTATGTGCTTGTAAAATACTCCAAGTAAGTCTTGGTTCATTGTCACTGCAGGCTGACAGTAAAGGAAACTATGCTCTGGGATCCTTTAAATGGGTTTGAACCAGGGACAGGGGGAAGGTTAAATCTGCTTTTGTAACTTATTTTTAACATGAGTTATGACACTGAAAACTGGTGAGTCATACTCAGAGTTCATGTAGATTTGTCATTTGGGATGTGTTTACTAGAAAGATTTGTATGGGGTGGAATTTAGCATGGTCTAGCATTTTAAGAAGAGGCTGCTTCCATCAGCTCTACTAAACGAACTTTGCTTCCTTTCAGGCTTTGTTTCAATGTGACCATGTACAATACACACTTGTCCCAGTATCTGGATGGCAAGAACTTGAAACTGCCTTTCTTGAGCACAAAGATCAGGTGAAAAAATACTGGAAACTTTTTAAGCTGCTGCTCATCTCTTATGGAGATGCACTTCTTCCTTCCCACAGTTTAAAATGTCAGCTCTTAAACTTGTTATTAGTTGTTACCTCAAAACTGTGGTTACATTTTTAACATACCAGTGACAAATCTGTCAAGTTTTTAACATCAGGTTAAACTAATGTGCTATAATTTTGATAGTCAAATTAGGTTTGCACACCTTTTCAGATGTAAAGAATGGTGGTATTGGATGTTCTTAAATTTGATGTTTTGTCTTTAAAAAATTTGTGCTACAAAAATGTCAGGTATCAGAACATAAATACAAGTTTTGTCAGTGATGGCAGTTTTGGAGGTTTTGTAAAGATATTTTCAGTCTTCTATGTCCCATGCTAATTTAAGTAACTAGCTTTTTTTCTTTTTTTTCCATTTTATTTTTGCTTTTGTTTGCAGTTCAAATACTTCGTTCTTATTAATTGTGGTGCCAATGTTGACCTCCTGGAAATCCTGCAACCTGAAGAAGACACCTTTTTTTTTGTATGTGACAGCCACAGACCTATTAATGTAGTGAATGTTTACAATGACACACAGGTAAAGGCTTTTCTTTCGTAATAAAAGTCTTCCCACAGTGTGGTGGTG
This sequence comes from Formicarius rufipectus, assembly GCA_013399695.1. Lineage (NCBI taxonomy): Eukaryota > Metazoa > Chordata > Aves > Passeriformes > Formicariidae > Formicarius > Formicarius rufipectus. The sequence continues at coordinate 356,204 of VXAU01000197.1, forward strand.
GAAAACTGTACACAGCATTAGGTAATAGGTCAGGAAGCAGCATTAATGAATGTTTGCAGTATTAATGTACATGACCAGAAAAGAAAATGTTTTCAGTAGTAAAATCTATACTGTTAGCAGTGTGAGAGTTGTAAGAAATAAGCTCTTGTTAATCTTGTTATAAATCAAATTGCCATAAATCAGAAGATAAACACCCTCCAGAATATATCATGTGTTATCTCAGCATCTAGCAACACCTAGAATTCGAACTATTAAACACAAATGATTTGACTTTAACAAACATTAAAAATAATTCATCCAGAAATGGTGTAACAAAAGAATATGTGGGGTTTTCACTCTTAGGTTGTATAAATTAGTATGGTCTTTGTAATAAAAAAAAATGATTTTATTATGCTAGGAACTGATCAAAGCCAAAATGAAGTTTTAATTTCTCTAAGAATACTGAAGTATTCTCATTTGTCATTTAAGATGTGTTTTACTCCCTAAATAAGTTGCTTTATCTAAAACACATTTTTCTTCTTGCTAGATTAAGCTGTTAGTCAAGCAAGATGATGATCTCGACGTTCCTGCCTATGATGATATCTTCAGGGATGAAGAGGAGGAAGAAGAGGATTCGGAGAATGAAAGTGATGGGTCAGAACCTTCAGACAAACGGAGGCGTTTTGAAGAGGTGTGTTTCTGCTACTTTGTTATGAAAAGAAGGAAAATAGAACTGTTATTACATATATTTTGCATCATAATAATGATATTGGGGTTTAAAAGTTGTGCCCCATTAGGTGACAAATTCAAGTGTATGATTTTAAAATAACCCAACACAACAGGTAGACTTTCACATATATCAAATGTTTATTTGTCTGAACTGCACAAATATTTTTTTCCCAATGAAAAATGATGTTTTGAACTTGATTATACACAATGCTTTGTGTAGCCAGGGAACTGGAGAGATCTGCCTCAGATTAGGTGCTCTGGGCTTTGCAGTCCAGCAATCAAATTTGCTTAGATTTTTTTTTTTTTAAATACATGTTGGAGGAGATATAAGCTCACAAATAGTTTAGCGATACATTTTCTCTGTGCCAGCAGCAGTTGACTAACAAAAGTATAGTATACACAATAAATTAAATTTGCCATATGTTATTTAAAGCATGCTTTCTATTTATATTACAGAAGGAAGCAAAGGTATGAGACCAGCAACATTAAGGGACAATTAAATATAAATATATTCTTAGATTTAATATATATAATATTATTTTTCCATTAACATTGTACATTTTTTCCTACTGATCTACAAAGGGCACTATCTCAACAAAAACAGGTATCAGAAATTCAAAGGAAAATCTATAAATAGTGTAATCAAAAGCTGTTCTTGAATTTGTTAAATATTTCACAAAGTTCTTACTGATTTCTTTTAGTTTTCAAACTGATGATACTGTTAAAGGAGCTTAGATATACAATGAGTGCCTCTTTTTGTGATCTTTATTTATCTCCTGATTTTTCACCCGTCTCATTTTTATGTTAAAAACACGGTAGGTTGCAATGTTCCTGGTGTTGAAATATTCTGAAGGTGAGCTAAATAAATGCTAGCACTGAAGATGTCATAACTTTATAAAACTGTGCTCCTGGGAAAAATATTTGATAATAATACTTTTCTCACTAGACATTGTGCATAGCAATGCATTTTTTTTAAAGAGTTTAAGAATAAAAGTCTTTATAATTAAGACTTTAATTATGTTTCTTAATTAAGATTTCATCATTAAAATATCTATATTCTAATCTATTAGAATATTTTTTCTGGCTTTTTAACATCCAAATTAATTTACAGGATGTGATAGAGAGGACGATGAAAAGGCGACAAAGACGAGAATGGGAAGCACGAAGGTGTGTTGACTGGTTTTGATATTGCTTCTATCTCCTTCTTACTCTTAATCTTTGCCCAAAATCTTAAGAATACAAACACATAATACTAAGCTGTGATTTGCAAGATTCTTTAGTTCTAATTTTCAAAAAGCTGAGAGGGATATTTACTATATAAAAATAAAACATTTAAATGAAGGAAATTGGAAATAGAAATTGTAAAATTAGCCCTGTAGTATTGTTGTCTATCTTAGAGTGAAATCTGTGCTTTTGTCTTTTACATTGTTATTTTATATTGTTAATAGGAATAGGCAGGAACAAATCAGATAAAATGGGATTTGAAGAATAATTATTTAATAAATTTTTCCTATTTGGTTTGAGTATATTTCAGTGTGGTTTCCACATTGATACTAATGTCTATTTGCCTTACACAATTTATAGCCCAAGTTCAATTGTTTTCATTGCTGAAATGAAATGTAAATATTATTCCACTTTCATGACTTATATTTTTAATTGGATCAAATGACCAGTTCTTCATTTAGTCAAATGGGTTTTTTCCCCTTTCTAGGCGAGAAATTCTTTTTGATTATGAACAATATGAATATCATGGGACCTCAGTAAGTATAAACTCTGTGTTTGCCATAAAAACGCAAGGTGACAATGAAAAGATAATTGGACTAGTGTTATAATTACCTATTATAATTATGTAATCATATAATACTATGCAATGAAATAATACATCTAGTTAATTTTATATCTTGTTGTTAAACATATATACAAGTAGCTCAATTTAGTTTAATGTTTTCTGGCTGTTTTTTTAGGTCTTGGCAAAAGTATCAATGCAGAAAAAACACAAAAAAGACTTGAGCATGTAGGGGGCTTGTTTGGCTTTCAAAAAGTCAGGATACCTCAAACATGGCACTTAGGATATCAAACTGTTCCTTCTGTCATTTGGCCTTTGATTATATTTTGTAGGTGTTTGTTTTATATATAATGCAGTTTTACAGAGCTCTCTAAAACCTTTTTCTTTCTACTCAGTATCTTAGTAAGACGCTGGCAGACTGTCAGACTCCAGCATAATTTCTAGAGCTCTGGTAACATGCTAATACTTGACAAATTCACCTGTTTTCTATTTGTTTAATGAAGTGAGAATCTTGTGATTGTTTATCCTGTCTTTTTGCTTTTCTCTCTTGTAGTCTGCAATGGTGATGTTTGATCTGGCATGGATAATGTCTAAGGACTTGAATGACATGCTGTGGTATGATTCCATCTTCATTTTTCATAAAGGACAGAAGCTTAAACCCGTAACCAAGACAGGCAATATTTCCCAAAGTTATTTAGGTCCAGTGTGAGGTTCCAGTTTCTTTTGGGAGGGAATGCATGTCTTCAACTAGAGGACACTTCTGTGTAAATTAACAACCAGCAACAGCAGATTTTGAATGGAAATAGGGAGGTTGGTACTATATCTGTATGACTAAAGGGAATAATAATACATAGTTTTATTATTAACTTCTATGTAATAAGGTTAAACAAAGTGTCTGATTTTTTTTTCTTTTACATACTTAGAAGATTAAATGTAATACACTATATTGGAGTATTTATTGCTTTAACTTTTTTTTTCTATTTCTTTTTTTCACAAAAAAATTTTAGGTGGGCTATTGTTGGCCTAACAGATCAATGGGTCCAAGATAAAATCACTCAGTAAGGAAGTTTTTTTTTCTTAATTTATATTTACTGCTATTTCTAATTTATTTTCCTATCTTTTAACATTCTATTTTTAGGAGTAACAAATAGCAATTAATAAAGATCAGGAGACCTAATGGGGTTGCTATAACAGATGTGATTAATAGACAGTGACATTAAATATCTTCTTCACTGAATGTGATCTGATGCCTTCCAAAAATGGGAATGTATATTTGGAAAAAAGAGATTATTTTCTATTATTTGGAAGTTTTAAACCAACTTTATTTTTCACTAAATTATAAAGTGGTCACTTCAGATCTTGGAAGAAGTGATGTTTAATAGTAGTTTACCTAAGGATGAACTTGAGAGAGCTTTAAATGAAAAATCTTGTTTACGTTCTGTATCTTCCAGCTTTATTTACAGTTTCAGTTAGCAAGTTTTAGATTTTTCTCCTGCTTTCTTTTCTACTAGAATTCTAGTATTACATGCATAAACTTTAATTCAGCTGTTTTACTGTTACTTTTAAGGAGATAAATGTAATAAGTAACTGATTTCGTTGGTCAGTCTCTCAGTACTGTTGTTTTGGTTTAGTTTTAATTGCCTGGCTGTCAGGCTGACTACTGAAAAGACATTATTTAACAGGCTGGGGGTTTTTAAAGATGTTTTCCTGCTGCTGACTTGATGGAACATTTTTGTGTTCTCATAATCAAGAACAAAAATTCAGAGGCAGGAAGTGAATTGCCAACTTTGTTTTTGCTCCAGGATGAAGTACGTGACGGACATCGGGATCCTGCAGCGCCACGTGTCTCGCCACAACCACCGCAACGAGGATGAGGAGAACTCCCTGTCCATTGACTGCACCAGAATAGCATTTGAATATGAGTATCCTTGCATGAGACCTGGGGAAAAGGCACTCTGCCCACTGGGTGAACCCCTCCTGAGTTTTTTTCTAGGGGGAAGAAAATCCCAGCACAGTCTCTGCTGCTGAGAATGGATTCAAAATTTATGGAAATTTGAATGTTTTGTTATACATGAATCCTCCTCTTGCATCACCTGCAGCTTCTCAGGCTATGTGATGTAGTACAGAGATGTGACACGTAAGAGGAACTGAGTGCTTACCTACTAGTTGTGGAGTTTTGTTGCTGTTTGTAGCTTCATATTATGTTTATAGTTATTTGCCCTAATTCCTACCCAGTCTGCGCCTGGCCCTGTATCAGCACTGGTCTCTCTACGAAAGTCTCTGTAACACCTCCTATACCTCTGCTAGACTCAAGCTTTGGTCTGTACAAGGGCAGAAGAGGCTCCAGGAGTTTTTGGCTGACATGGGGTGAGTTATAAAAATCAGTGTCTTTATTAAAGAATCACTTTTTTTCCAAAGAATTATGGTGGAAATATTCAGAATACAGCTTGTAAGTACTCAGCTGGCTAGTTTTTAAATGATTGTAGGGCTTGGAGTAGGTGACCATGTTTCTTTTGCAATTTGTGCCTTGGTTTACAAAGAATACTTCAGCTCTATGCTTTTATGGAACGGCAGGTTAGTAAGTAACCTCTGCTTCCTCACATCCACTAAGTGACTAAAGAGAAATTAATGTAAACAAGCTCAGTCAGACTTAAACTCGATAAATTATCTTAAATTAAGAAAGTCTTGTAAAAAAAAAAAAAAAAGGTAAAATAGTTTCTTATTTGGCATACCTATTAGTGTATTTTTTCCTTTTGTTTTTAGTTTGCCCTTGAAGCAAGTGAAACAGAAATTTAATTCCATGGACATAACTTTGAAAGAAAATCTTCGGGAGATGATTGAAGAATCTGCAAACAAATTTGGGTAAATTGTTTTAAATACAGAGGCCTTATCTGAAAATACTTTTCAATTCAGTTGAAATATTTTTATATGAAGATCTAACATCTTGGTTTTAAAAAAATACTGTTCTTAGATTGCCAAAGTAACACTATACTCATTGCAAGTGTTACGGTAAGATTTGTCTTCATGGTCTTAACACTGACCAGTTGTCTCAGTATGTTAATACTGATAATGTTAATTAGCTTTCCTGTGTTTATTTCCTTTTGCAGAATGAAAGATTTGAGAGTTCAGACCTTCAGCATTCACTTTGGCTTTAAGAACAAGTTCTCAGCAAGTGATATAGTTTATGCAACAACCTCTCTCATGGAGAATATAGAGAAAGAGGGACCTGAAACAACTAATTTCATTAGAGCTTTGGACAGTCTTTCCAGGTACTGAACATATGTCTCTTCGTTCTTTTGGAATTTTACTTAGAGACTGTGGATTATGTATCTCAAATATGTATTGTTGCTTCATAAGCTATTAAAGAAAAATCCTACTATCTCTGAGTAGTGTTTAGATTTCATTTTTGTATGCAAAGCTTTATGTTTTTTTTAAGAAAGAATAAAAATAGACACTTTCTGTTGCAGGGGTAATCTGGACAAACTGCACCAAGGCCTGGACCTGGCCAAAAAGCAGCTCCGTGCCATTCAGCAGACAGTGGCCAGCTGTATTGGCACCAATTTGGTCATTTCTCAGGGGCCCTTCCTCTATTGCTGCCTCATGGAGGTCAGAATTCTGTAATTAGCTTCTCATTTGACTCCTTTTTGTCTGTATCAGCCTTGAATAACAATTTTCCTACTGCTTGATACCATAAGACTTACTCTGTAAGAAAACCTATTTCTCTGTACTGTGCTGTCCTCTGAGGGGTCAGTATTGACACCTGCTCGGAACCTCCCAAAGGAAGAATCAGCCCTGGCAAAGGGTAGGGCGGTCACTGCAAAGCTGGGTCAGCCCAAACTCCTGGGTTGTAATGGTTCTTGGTAGTGTTCTTTAAGCCACACAGAGCTTCTAGCCTTGTCAGAAGATAGTAAAATAAGAATCATCTTGGATTATAATTGTGATTATTCTTCTTTTCCTAGGGCACACCAGATGTGAAATTGTTTTCCAAGCCAGTGTCTCTATGCTTGCTTAGTAAAAACTTACTCAAGTCATTTGTTTGCTCTGTAAGTAAATTAAAGTTTTCTGACTCACAAACTTCTGGGCAGTGTAGCAGTAACTGTTCTGTCGGGTACTTGCAGTTGATTGTTAAAAACAATGTGAAAATATTAATAACGGTTTTTCTGCTAAGTGATTGGATAATTTTGGTATATCTGTGAATGCTAATCTAGAAAAGAGACGATCTGGGAGACTACACAGCATTAGAGAGTTTTCCTTACTAAGATAATTACAATCTAAATCTTTGTGTAATTTTGTAAGTTTTGAGGGAGCACATCACTGAAGTTTCTACTGGTCCTTAAAGTGACTTGCTGTAAGGAAGAAGGGGATTAAGAGATGATATAAAGGAATCACCTTCAGTTGAACTCATGGCAACCGTATCCTTAGATGAATGTTTGTAGTACTGTCTCATATGGAGAGTTGATACTAAATTGCTTCCTGACCTTTGTCTTTCTGACTTCCAGACAAAAAACAAGCGCTGCAAACTGCTGCCCCTGGTCATGGCTGCACCAATGGATGTTGAACAGGGAACTGTGATCATGGTGGGGATCCCTCCGGAGACAGAAAGCTCAGACAAAAAGAAGTAAGCATAGTGCTTAGGAATTCTTACTAAAGGTTATCTGAAGAGTTTTCCTGTCTCTGAAGTAAATATGTATTTCCTATTTAACACTGATTATGCTGACTTGAATTGTATCCTTCTTTATACATCTTTTGTAAATGATGTGCACGAGGTACTTCGACAGAGGATTCAGATCTTCAGAACCTTCCTTACAAGGTTCTTTTTTTCCCTCCCTCTAGAGAGAAATAGTTCCATGACTTAATTTCTAAAAGCTTTCCATGTAAAGAATTTTGCACATGTGAATAAGCAAGGTTTGTGCTGAACACATGATACCTGAAACACACCTGAAAGCTGTTTTCAATCATCAGCAAGGAAGGAGCTCCACAGAGCCGCCTCAGTAAGTACATCCTTTTCTATAGTGCTCATTTATGGCTCTGCTCCCGCTGCAGCTTTTTCGGAAGAGCCTTCGAGAAGGCGGCGGACAGCACCAGCTCCCGGACTCTGCACAACCACTTCGACATGTCCAGTGAGTGTCGCGGTCCCGCGGGGGGCGCTGTTGGCACGGCCGCGGTCCCGGGCGCGCTCCTCGCTGCGGGTCTCGGCTGTGACCCTGCCCGAGCCGGCTGTAAAACAGCCATGTGAAAACAGCTTGACATAATTCCTCAGTGTTTTTTCCAAATGTTGTCTTGCTGTGCAGAAACTAAACAACAAGGCATGTCTTTTTGAAAAAAATCTACCTTTAGCATGCAGTGATATGTTTCACAGGTGCACCTCGATTCAAAATCTACAAGCTCATCTTTATTTAGCAGCCAAACTAACTGTGGTATTGATGAGACTACTATTTGTCTATCTTTGTACCTACTTACAAAAGAGCTAGTTTTTACCAACACATATTTATGAATCCATGTTGAATATACAAACAAGCATGCTTAGATTTTAAATAGTGGCTCATATATTATGTAGTGAGCACCTAGAATTCAAAGTTTGCTAAAATCTAAGCACAAAATAATGTGCCTTTATTTTGTCCAAATAAAAAGTTTTTCTCTTTACTTCCTTATTCCTATAAGAATATAAATTAGCATACTCAAGATTATTGTTCTTCAAATGTGACATCTTGTATAACATTGTTATTTGCATCTTGTAATAAAATATTTCATATTTTAGTAATTGAATTGAAAACAGAAGATCGGAGCAAATTTCTGGATGCCCTCATTTCTCTCTTGTCCTAATGGTAAGACACTATGAGGACAATTAATAAGAAAGTTAATTGCAATTTAAGCTAGTAATCCATAGAATATTTTAAGAAATTGTGGCATCTTCAACTGAAAATATAAATTGAGGCTAAGAGTTTCTTACAAAGATAGTTATTTTCCTCTGGAGGGGGAGTCAGACAATGTACAAGCAAACACCTATTTTTTTTTTCTCCTTAAGAGATGTATTTAAGTTTCATGATTCATGAGCTTCTCTTTCATTGTCCTTAACTTTTAGTGGCTTCTTAACTTCAGCTGGAAAAGGAGCATCTGTTTGTGCTTGAATGAAATAGCGGTATTAGCTGATTTTAGTTGGTGGCTTGTTCTGATGTGGAATTTTGACCTCTGTAGTGCCATTCTTGGCTTTGATGTTAAGGCAGAATTTGTATTTTTCTTTCACAGTGTTGAGGTTGTAGCCTATGCTGGTGTGTGGTTTCTATCTGTAGTAGAGATGGGGTATAAGACTGTTTGTAGTTATGTGTATCAGCCCAATTCATTAGTCTAGCGAATTCTGAACACTGGTTCCAAGCTGTTTGTAAGGCAGCAGCGTCATGCACGGCTCCCAAGACTTCTGGATCCATTTGGTTTTTCTTTGCACTTTGAATACTGATTTTTTTCTTTTATCTTCTGCCCTTGTTACACAGTGGTTCTTTTTGGCTCCTTGTGCTGCAAGCTGAGAGTCAGACCCCCTGAGATTCTTCTGGATGTTCCAAAGTTCATGGTGCTGCCATTGTGACGTATCTTACTTTATCTTAGGAACTGGTACAGGCCTGGACTGTTGTTTTTATGCCTTTTGGGAGGTCAAAATCATTTTGACCTCAGCACACATACTGAACACTTTCTAAACATCCCACCCTCATAAGGGGTATTTGTAAATAGGACTTATATTTGTCAAACCTGCTTTTTTCCTGTGATGTTTAGTTGTTAACTAACAAAACATGTTTCAAAGAAGTTCCATATTTATATTCCTGTTCAAATGTGCTTTAAAAACTGTCTTGAATGCTTTTTATTTTTTTAAACTATTTGAAACTCTTTTAAAATTCTAGAACGTTGAAGCTGGTTTTTTAGTACTGTCAGGTTGGAGTCTTGTTGTCTAATTGAAAGTACTGTTTTATGAGACAAGTTTTAAGATTTTAGGGTTTTAAAAATCCGAATACTGGATAACTGCCAAATACCAAATAAAAAAAATGTACGGAATTCCAGTATTAATAAAGCCTTTTTAAGTCATGCATTGTGATACTGTATTGTCACTTGTAGTTTGACTTTGGGAATAATTTTCCTAAAAAGAGTCTAAAAACTAGGCTGATTCTGTGTAGAGTGTAGTAACATAGATGTTGAAAGATTTTGTTTTACTTTGGTCATATGGAGTGAACTGGCTTGTTGGCCTTAACCTGCTCTACATTGTTGGGTGTGTAAATGTGTACATTTGAAATTCTTGCAATATTTACTTGAATTTTCTGTGACTTCAGTGTTTTCATGTATTGTAATGAATTTATAAAGGTTATGCATCATTACATCATTCTTTGTACATATTAATTTGTACAGATTAATTTAATATTAAACATGACAAATGTAGCCAACAGAAACCTAATTAAACTATATATTTTTATTCAAACAAAAGTGATTTTTAAATTTTTTTTAGTATGTTGTCATCTTACATGAGTAAAATCCCTGTGCCAGGCTCGGAGGGCCAAAAAATTGTGCTTTCTAAGATTAAGCATAATGCATGTTTACTGGGTAATATTGGTGATAAATGGTATTCCCCCTTACCTGCACAGTTCATGTTTTGCCTGTACACAGCACACAGGAACTGTCACATTTCTGAAGTACCTACTGTGCCTTGAGTTTCTGGAAATGGAAACAGCAGTTTCTGTTGTTTTTTGAACACTGACAACAGTTCCAGGCCAATCACAGGGTAAAAGAAAGGAGTCTATGTGACACTGAAGTGTACTGCTAAATATATTCACTTTATCTTTCAGTTGCAAAGTGTTGAGTGAGTAAAGCTCAAGAGAAATGCAGGAAAATCATTAATTTGTCACAAAAGAATCATGACCATTTCTTCATCACACGTGACTGCAGTCAATGCAGCCCCATCATGCTTCCAGATGTAAGTATCACAGGGAAATCATAAATACAATGTGCTTCAGTGTATGAGATCTCCTTCATGTGCACAGAAGGAATAATGTGTGCTGGGTAAAGCTGAGTTTTCTCTTGCAGTCTTTATGCTCAGTAAGTGCATGAAGGCTCTTGCACATCCTGGAACTCTGATTCGTGGTTCAGTGGCCATCTCAGGAAATCCTAAACAAACAACTGAATTGCTGATTTTCACCCTGTACAAAACTTTTAGACAAAAGGAAAAAAATATGAAGACATCTCAGTTTAGTTACTATGTCTCTTCAGTTACATTTAGTGGTGTGTTTTCAATACAAGGCACAGTTTTGATGGGTACCTGAGCAAGCTCTTACCTTTATATTCTTGCCTGGGAGTTGGTTTTCATGTTCTTTTTCCTTTACCCTCTATTTAGAATCGGTGAATCCCTTCACCTCATCAAATCTTTTATTGCTGTTACCTGCAGTAACTCTTTCAATGTGTTTCCTTGCTTTAATAGTAGCATCCTAATCAGCTCTTCAAATTATTTCTGCTGCTGCTGCTGCTAATCTATAAAGGAGACCAATAAAAGCATGAAACAAATCCTCTGAAATGTTTTAGGGATTTTTTTAAACAAAATTAAATAATGAAAATCCTTAAATACCAAAGTACTAAAGTAGCTGAACAAGCTGGTTTATACCATTCCTGCTCAGTGATTCATGGCTGTTTTCTTTATGGGGTGATAAATTTAAACATAATTGAAATTGCACAGTAAGGACTCCATTTGACTGGAATTAAAGTGAATCCCTATCCACACAAGAATTGTAGTGACTTAATAGGCTTGTACTTACCAAAATCAAGGTTGCATAGTGGGTAAGAATTAATTTGCACCTCCTTTGCTATTTTTCTTTAGGAAAAAAAGAAGGAAAATTAAAGAATATTACAACACTACTGGGTCTGTGCCCCTTGAACCATGACAATAATAGCCACAGGGGGAGGCCAGTGGGCCACTTAGAGGCCAAGAGACTATAATGTCAAAAGCAGGTGCAAGGAAATAGTAAAGAAACAAAGCAGTTGCATATGCTGCTTCCTTCCAGGTACAAACAAGTGCTCTCCCAGTCGTTGTGCTCAAGGACATCCCGGGCCAGGTGTTTCTGTGCATTTGGGAGCTGTCAGTGGTTATCTCTGAATCTGAATAACTTCCTCCCAGGTCCTTGCAAAATATCCTTAGTGAGCAGATCTGCAGCCTGGCTAGATATGGTATGAAGAGCTAGAACTTTTTAGGACTTTTTCAGTTTGCCAGTTGCTGACTTATTTAATGGTCTGTAGTTCCTACCCTTCTGCATACTCATCATTCATAAAACTTGTGTTCCCCACAAGTCATCCATTGCCAGTCAGAAGAATCACATCCTAATTTTACCTTTTCCAGAAGCTGTCCTGTATCTTGAGCACCATTGTTGCTCTTCTTTTAATCAGCTTCAGACAGGGGAGAGCAACCACTGCAGGCAATATTCAAGGTGTGGATGCTCAAGTCTATGGAACAGTTCTGTCTATGGAACAGAACAGACTGTTCTCTGACCCTCTGTTTAATAATTCTTAACACTCACTCCGCCCTTTTGACAGCTCCTGTGCCCTGATCTGACAGTGGAATTGGTCTGGCTGGTGTGACACCACTATCTCCCTCATGACTCTTAATATTGAAATAGTCGTTTTGGCAGGGTTTTTTTGCCATATGCATCACTTTACACTCTTCAATGCAGAAAGCAGTCTGTTCCCTGGTGGTTATTTTTTCAAGTCAAGGCAAGAGCACAATTATTCTGCTGCACTAAAAGGCTGGTAGTGAAAAAAATCCAGACACTCCATCACTGAAGTGACAAATAAGGGTATGGAAAGAGTAAATTCTGATCATTTGGTGATATAAGATGGCAAAAACATTGAAAGAACTTAATGGTAAAATACGTTAACAAATTTTGGGTACAAGTTTAGAACTGAAGTTTTGGGGGAAATTATTGCTTGTATTTTCTTTGTTCTTGTCAACAGAAGTCAAAATCTCTATAATAAGCGAGTTAATTTGTGAATATTCACTATTTCTACTTTCTATTGTTAAACTTGTTATGAAGGACAGGAAATATCCCTGGGTTGAATATTTGGAGATATTAGGGGGTCTTGCTTTGATCTAGAGGAGTATATATGTTGATCCTTAGATTGTCTTTTATGCTTTGTTACTTAGATGAAAATGTGGCTGATACTACAACAATTTGGGCTCTAGTTTACGAGCCATATAACATTTAGCTACAGTATCTGCTATTCCTTCCCTCTATCCACTCTGACTACTCCCTTAGAGCCCTCTGCTCTGGTTTTATGGCAGAAGCAATAAAGCAAGTGTTGCAGAGTCTGATTTTTTTATCTGCTCCATCATCAGTTTATGTGACTAGATAGGAATCACCACTTGTAAACTTGACAGGAGCCAAGAGAGCCACTGCAGTCTTAAAAAGCTGAATGGCTCATGGGAGAGCTGTCATTTGTTTAGTTAAAGCCAAAGTCCTCTAGAGAGTGCAGGCAGGAAAAGTACCTTAAAGTTGTCATTTTGGAATCTGTGGTCTCAATATCTTAGACCATAATGGCAAAAATCAGTCCAAAAGGTTTCAAGACATTTTTCATGCTTCAGTTTCACTTTTTCCACTCCCATTTTCAGGACAGGATTTCCAATCCTTGTTTGTCCATAAATACAAGAGAAAGAAAACTTTACATCTTTCTAGGGCAGATCTCCCATCATTAGTCTGGAGTTACTCCCGTTTGAAGGTTTGAAAGGGGAAGTTTTAAAATCAGTCTCTTTTGTGTGGAGGTTCTTTGAAGATGGCTTTGCTGAGTTGAATTGGCCACTCAGGGTGTGCTAACTTGTAAAGAAGGGAGTAGTACAGAGCAGGAGTTGTTAAAAGCCAAGTGGAGGAATCACAATGTAAAACACCAGGACAGTTCTCAGAGCAGTAAACAACTTCATTTGATTGTTGATTTGATGTGTATATCTATGAGTCACAATGGTCTTGATAGGTTTGATTCCCTCATAGAAGGAATATTCTTGAAAACATTCATTTGAAAATTCCTTTGTGAGTCAGTCTGACTTGTCAGAGGGAAAGAAAGCAGTGAAATGTTTGTTTCTTTAAATGGAAAAATTGAAGGCCCTCTTGGCTCTTGTGTACCATTGTTGGCTTCAAGGTGGTACTGAAAGTTCCCTTTGGATCAGATTCAAGGACTGAAAAAATGCTGCCCAGGGTGGAGCTCAAAAGTGCCACCTTTCTGCACAAGCATTTGGGTTATAAACACTTTCTCAGCAGGAAATACTGCAGAACATTCACAAGGAAAAGAAAATTATGGGAACTTTTATTTCACACTGGACTTTCCTTCTGTTTAAGCACTTTGATTTTTTCACTCAGAAGGTGGCAGAATTAGAGAAGCAAAACAAAGGTCCAACACATTCAGAGGAGGCATGGGCTCCTTTAGCCAACTGCACACAAACTCAGGACATCCCTGAGTCTGACAGAGCAGACAATGTGGATTTCCCAGTCACTGCTGCTGTGTGATAGAGTCGTTTTGACCCCCTCTGCCCTCAGGGCAGTTGGAGTGCTGGGTACTCTCCTGGCCTGTGTTACCTTGGCTTACTCTCTGTTACTGCCCTGTGTGTGTGGGCAATACACCAAAATCTCAAGAAGGACAGATAAAGAGTTGTCTAGTAATTTGGTATCACAACAAGCATTATCAGAGTCTCTACTGTGTGCTCAACTGTTCTCAACAAGCTGAAGGCTCAGAAGACATCCTCAAATCAGAATTAAACTGTGTAGAGAGCTTCCCACAAGAATTTGTGGGCAAGCCTAATCATACCTCCTGAACTAAACTAAGCTAAAATGTATGCACAAGCTGTATCCAAACACAGTTCCTTCCAGTGCTGGATCTGGGTTTATTAAGACACCTGGGAATTTTTTTATTCTCCAGTACAACAACACTCTTCTCTGAAGTCTTTGCCAGTTGCTCAAGAACTGCAGATGACATATGTGAGTATTCCTTCATGTTATCAACGAGATTTGCCTGTGTTAGATGAGTACTGTGATATTTTCAGTAGTTTTGTTTTTGAAACCAGTGTAAATTGAGTTTATATCTTCCTGGCCCTTGCAAAAAACATAATACTCCCTTACGGCGAGGGGTTGTGTCCTGTTAACTGGGTGAAGCACTTGGAGTCAGCTCTTCTCATTGCTGCAGTTGGCTGTGTTCTCAGTCCCTGCAGTGTTGGTGTCTTTTTCCACTGTTTAGCTCAGTGGAATTTACTTTCATTTAATCATTCATTTGCAGCATGTCAGTGGAAAATCGGAGGTACCTGCCATTGAATTGGAAAGAATTCACAGGGACAGTCAGCTCTTGGTATGTTTTTATTTGCTGAAAGAAGTCACCAAGGGGCTCCTGAAATAAGTATGCCACTAACAATGACCTGTTGTCTGATCTGAAAGTCAGGTTGGATCAGCAGCCTGTAGGGAATGGGGATGTAAAATGGTATTTTCTTTAAGCATTGTTGTGGTCAGTGTAGTAACTCAGGACTCACATAATGAGACTGTAGAATACACATCAGGTTCTCACACTGCCTTATGGCAACTGTTTGCCATTAGCAGTCTGCTTGAGCTTTTGAAGTGGTAGCTCCTTTTAAGGGATTGTTGCATTCCTTAATATTTCTATATTATGTTACACATAGCATTGTAGAACTGGAAGGAAAATAACCTTTGACTCTAAATAAGTTCATTTTCAAGCATTTGGTCTGAATCTTCCTTTAAAAAGCGTAATATATAACAAGGACTTGTGGTTTATTCCCACAAAGCAGGTTTTGTGACCAGCAGCATGCATTTGGGTTGAGCATTTTCTGAGCTCTGACCTGACCTTGGACCCCTCCTATGTTCCTCTTAGCCACAAGCACTGACCAAAATTTCCTCTCCCTATTGTACAGGATGACATTTATCTTTAAAAAAATTAGCATTGTAAGTGTTTTCCTGAGGCTGCTGTGTTTCCTTCAGGAAAGTCTGTCTCAACTGGAAGTGTTACATTTTATTGAAGCTGTTAAAATTGTGAAATTGATAAATGAAAAAATAAAAAAGGATGCTCCCCAAACAGTTTTCTTCTGGGCTTTTCCAGTGGTAACTGTCAAGTTCAAAGAAACTCAAAAGAGCACTTTGCTACATCTGGCTAACCACTCGTGGTGGGGCAGATGTCTTGGGAGCTTTTGTTTACATGATCTCAAATTTGAAAAGCTGTTGCCCTGCAGCCTCACGATGCAAGCCTGCCCTCCAGGCTATGCAGGGTGTTCTACAACCCTTAGAGCACACAGAAAAATTCATAAACAAATGGAAACAAGATCTCGGCCTTAACAGTTGCAGAACTTGTGCTGTAATATAATTCTGCTTTAGCTGATGCTTTAGCTGAAGACTCCAGTGTGTGGTTTGGGATGTGCCACACTGCACATGCTGCACTGCTCACATAACTGCCTTCCAAACAGAGCTGGAGCTTGCTTAGTGCATTTACACTGTCCATGTTTGCCTGCCTCAGCCACAGTGCTTAGTAGGTGAAATCAATATTCAAGTCTTATTTAATCTGAAATTGAGGGGTCAGATAATTATCTGGTACTAGAGAAGTTCAACACTTAGTACTGATAGTGGCACCTTCCTTAGGAAGTTTAAGTCATTAAAGGTAGTATCTGTAATTTCAAACTTCGCTTTCTCATTTGCCAAAATCATCATGGCTGAAAACATTTTCTACTTTAAAACCACAAAAACTGGTAGGTTCTTCATTATTTATAGTTGTCAGTAAAATGCATTACTCCTGAGGGTTAATGGCACTGCAAGTGTGTGCTATCAGAACAGCACTGCTTCTGGACTGTGTTAAAGCTACATTTTGAAAAATTAAGCACAATCCTTTAAAGACTTTGTAAAGCACTCATGGTATCTCCCAGACATGTCTGTTCTAGGGAGGGAAATACTGTCTCCCTAAAACATTCTGAGGAAAAGCCAAACCATCCCCCACTTTCCCTCTCTGCCTGCCTGTTTTCTCTCCTCGTGAGGTTTTTCTACCTATGTGTTATCTATCTCTAATGTTAAGCTAAACTGCCTCCTATTCTCTCTACCCAAGGGTTTAATCTCCCTCAGTGTTTAGGTTTCTTTTCCTGTTATTTGGCTGTGGTTTGTTCACACCCACAAAAACAGCATTTGCTCATGCAGGGCTGCTGGATAGGGTTACCTGCTTTGCAAATCCTGTCTGTGCTGCTTCATGAACATGAAGAAGGGAAAGAGTAGAGTATTGTTGTTTCAGCTGGTTCCACTTACAGTGTAGCTGTGTAAGTAGATTAGCTGATATCAGTGTTAAGGACAGAGTTGTTACAACAATAACTTAATGAACATATTCTTTTTATGAGTCTTTTTCCTTGCAAAAGCTACTGAATTCTGACTCATTTTTCTGACTCACACTTGAGTTGCTGGCTCCTATAGCAGAACATCTTCCCAGCAAACTCCCTGAGCAGAGCACACTGTGTCGAAGGGACAGGGCTTTCCAACTGTTGCATACAGAACTGAGAAGGGAGCCTGAAAAGGACTGAAAATGACAGGGTGAAATACCAAAATAGAAAATAAAGAACTGACAGGAAAAGAGAGACTGAGTAACAATAGAGGGTAAGCAGTAAATCCGGTTTGCTTTTCTAGCTCAGGAAGGTGTCTTGGAATCTGTACTTCAGGGCACCCACTGGGTGGTCACCAGAGCTCTTTGAGTGTGTGAAATGAAATGGAAAACAATAGCTCAGCAGCAATTGCTTTTTTCTCTCTGATGAGGTGTTCCTTGAATTGCCAGCACGACTCCTGCTTGATTTAGCAGTGAATACAGGCAGGCATTTCCTGAAACGACAGCACTACATGGCGCTGTTAGAAATGCTAAGTGAAAGGCTCTGTGAATAATGAAGGAAAGGGAATAGGATATGGGAGTGTGTCCCACTAAACAGCCTCTGTAACAAAAGGGAGGATGAAATGTAGCACAGCTGCACAGGGGCCATCTACCCAGTCTGAAAACCGTCACCTCTTTGCACAAATGGATGATAGGAGCCAGTAAGATCTTTCTGGAAGAGATAAATCTTTTGGGAATGGTTAGAAGCTGATGCCAACATTGTTTGTCTTACTAGCTTGTCTTATTTTTTGGTTTTTTTCCTCATATTATCTAATAAACTCTCAACTCTCTTCTTCCTCATGGGGAATTTTTGCAAGTAAATGTAGATATTGTTTGTGCTTTTGGCCAAAGTCCTATTCTGACAAGTCTCCATGTATCTATTTATCTGTTCACTCATCTGTTCCACTATCTCCAAATAACCAAGAAATTATTCCTTTTTAGAAAGGGTATCTTGTCAGAGTCTTTCCAAGTGAGCAATACAGTGTGTGGCTCCAAGAGTACTGCACTGACTTGGCAGAAACTGTTTAAGAGTTGCTGCTACTCCTCCTCCTCCCTGATTACAGCCCTTAGGAGAAAAATGTGATGACCCCTCATTTTTCCTTATTCAGCACATAGTTGTGGTCTTTTCTTTCATTAAATCTCAAACTGTTTTTATCTCCTCTTTACCTCACCTTCTTCCTTCATCAGGGTGGGTGTTAGAAAGTGCCTCATTCAAATGGACAGGGAGACCCTAAAGGACATTATTGTTACAGATCAATTAGTTATTAGCTAAGCAGTATCAAGTCACATGTCATGTCATCTGTATTTAGTAACCTGTGCTGGTTTTTATCCAGTGTCCAATCACTATTTGTTCTATCCTATTTTTTTTAGAACAAAAAACTTGTACATTGCTGAGATCAGTCTTAAAGCCCTGTCTGTGCCCAGGACACTCACCACCTTACCTGCACAGGTGTTACATGTACTGCTCTAGTCTACTGAAGACCCTTCTGTTTGATTCAAACTCACTTGAAGGTCCTAAACGGAAGTTTCAGAGCAGTTTAAATGTTCCTGTGTCCTGCCTGTCCATGTTCTTGTGTGGAGTACTCAGATGGCAGTTAGTCTAAGAAAACCACTGCTTATTTTATTGCTGGATTTGCTCTCAGCCAACTGGTCTCTTAACCAGCCCCCTCCTCACACTACATGTGCCAGTGCAAGGCAGGGAACTGAAGGTGGCTGGGCCACGACTGATCCTATGGCACCTGTTCCCTTGGGTTTCTCTGCTTACTGTTACATCTTTCTTGAGATGATTGTTCTTTAGTTCTGCCTGGAGCCTTCTCTGTAGCTTTGTTATTCTTGTGATTCTAGATTTTTCCAGGGTGGTTGGGGTGTCTGGTCTGCACATGTTTGATGTGCCCATCCCTATCCTTTCCTTACAGAAGGGACAAAATGCAGTATCAGGTCAGGACAGGCCTAAGACATTTTGGTTCAGGAGAGGGATTGCAGTTTGCCCTTTCCTTTATAATGCAAATTTCTGTGTAGCAACAGGTAATAAACTTGAAATTCTCAATTCCATATTGTGACATGACTCAGACTTGAGCAACTGTATTGAGGGGAAAAAACTTTGTCTTACGATTTACCACTCCCCTCCTTTGGTGTTTTTCTACACCAGTGGAGCTCAATACTTACATTGCAATCTGCCAAAAGCTGTTTCTGCAAGGCTATGAATACATTTTGCAGACAGCAAGCAAAAAAATCTACGACCTTGTGAGAGAGGCAGGAGACAAAGAGATTGTTCTTCCCACCACTGATGATCAGCCTTTAGGACAGACAGCAGTAACAGCTTTGGAGCATGAAATGAGCTCATCCAGCGTCCAGGTATGAAGTCAGGATTGCTGGACTGAACTAAAAGTGCAGGTTATAAAGAATGCAATCAGCTCTGGAGGAATCTGGGCAGGATGCCATGGATAATAGCTTTCCTTTTAGGAGGGACTCTATAATGATGATTTGGATGACTTCGATAGTTGTGGTCATAAAAAACCCCAAGCAGACAAGGGGGCTCTTAATATTATCAGCATTTTACTTCTACCATCTTAATATGGTTTTGGCTCCTGGGAAAATTCAGTATCAATTTAACAATGCCTTTGTCTGTTTTCTTCCAAAACAACCCAATGGAAATATTTCTTTTTCTAAACTGCTGCTCAGTCCACACCAGTATCTATGTTACAGATAGACAAAGATTATATGAGAAATTATTTCCATGTATCTGAAAAGTGGCATCAATGTATCTTACACATTTTTGGACAACGGAAACTCCTCTTCCATGGCACAATCTCTGGGAGTTAAGGCTCTCACAAAATTGGCAGGTATTTGGGTGCACAGATATTCTCAACTGGATAAGACAAAAAAAATCAGGAGAAAATGGGACAGCTGAAAAATAATTTGAAGGTAAAAGAACAAAACGGACTTCAAGTAGATGTTAAATTTTTAAAACTTCAGTCTTGCACGTCAACGTTTTAAAATGTCAACAGTATAACAAAAATAAAGTAAATGTAAACAGTGAAATGTATTATGTTGCTTGGATCTTGGCAGTCACCTCCAATTAAATAATTGCAGGAAATTATAGAGGGAAAAAAATGGTGAAATCATTCTGCAGTCATTGGATATGCTTGTGAGTCTTCTGTGTTGAGATAACACATGGGTTTATTTGTATTATAGAATGAAAGATTGCTGTTATAATTGGAAACTGTTAAAGGTTTTGTAGCTCAGGTTAAAGGTTATCCAGGCTGCTGCTGCAGATATCCTAATTCTAACAAAAGATACACTGTAAGGACAGAACATTACAACTGGAAGAGTAATCTAAAAATATACATAGTGCAAGAATTCTGCCGTGCTAGGCACTTGTTAGACCTGATAAGAATTGTGATCGTTGTTTTTTTCCCCAGTCTCTCAAATATGTGAAGCTATATTGAAACCGAATCATCCCATTTTGATATTTCACATATGCTCTTGCAAAGGAATGACTATTTTTCTTTCTTTTCTTTCCTGAGTGATCTTTTGTGCCCAAGCCTAAAGTTCTCTTAAGGTTTAACCTTCTGTGGAAGTGTTTTGGTAACAAATACAGTTAATGCTAAAGAGTTAAGTATGAGTTTAACAGAGGGGGATCCATTCAGGTCAGAATGCGTTTGAGAGTGGGAACAGAGCTCACAGGTATCCACATATGGTTTGATTAATTGCCATAGTACCTGGCATGAGATCAAGAGGAATGTCACTTAGAACTCTGCCAGATAACCTGCTTGGTTGAAACTGTAGGAACACACACAACTGAAATCCAAGATGCATTCAACATTGCAAACTACTTTTGCTATCAGATTAAAGTCATTGTAGGATCTCATTTTATGCATCTCCTGATTTTCAGTGCATTTGTTCAACCCATGGAAATCTGCTAATCTTCAAAAAAAAAAAGTTCCACAGCCAGCACAGCTGGTGGTAGAAGGTGTAGGACCTAAAATGTGCACACGTGTAACTCACCTTCTTGCAGGACGTGGCCAGTGATGCACAGGGTGTTACCACTGGCACAGAGCTCGCTGGAGTAGAGTCACTTTTGAGAGGGTTATCTGTTGTTTGACTGGAAAAATCAGTTATTTTAAACATTTACTTTTGTTCTCCACTGTAAATAAACATGAGCTGGCTTCATCTCATCTGCTGTGTTTGTATACAGCAGAGCATCATCCTGAGTCATGCAAACTCTGCCTGTCTGGAGCAGCCTGGGAGATCCACCAGAAAGGAGCCTCCCTGGATTTGGAGCTGAGGTGTAGTAAGGAACAGATCCACCACTATTCCTGTACATAATAGCACTGAGACACTTCAGTCTGCCTAAATTGAGGCTATTTTTCCCAAAAGAAATAGTAACTTTTGTGAATGATATATCAGTTGGGCTTTAGGAACACCTTGCACCGGCTATGAATACCTTGCCAGCTGCTGCCGGGGCTTTAGTCAGTGTGAGTGGTTTTTGCCATTCAGGATGCTCTGAGGAGTATTAAAGTACAAGATGCAGCTTGTTTTACTTTCTGCCTGGTTTTCTAGTTGGTCAAAGTCCTTTTGTACTGCTCTGTACTGGGTATTGGAGGTGGTCTTGTCATTTGCTCTCTGTCATTAATGTAATGGGGTTTGTGTGCCTTGTTGAAAAGGCTGCAGGTTGTGGAGTGAGGTGTGCTTTTCCCTTTCTTCCTTCTGTACACTGAAACCAAAACAGCCGATAGTAGTTTCATGGCTTGTTCTTTTGCTTCAGTCAGTGCTGTATATACAGTTCCCCATGCTGTTTGATCCCATTGTTCTCAAATCAAAAAGCTAAAAGCAGTATGCAGTAAATGCTTTAGGATGCTTAACATCCAAGCTCATTCACACATTCATTTTTCTATGTAACTCTTAAAACAGACTGTGATGCTGATGAGTATTTTCACATTATAAATGGCAAAGTTTG
Organism: Formicarius rufipectus; assembly: GCA_013399695.1. NCBI lineage: Eukaryota > Metazoa > Chordata > Aves > Passeriformes > Formicariidae > Formicarius > Formicarius rufipectus. The sequence goes on from VXAU01000197.1 coordinate 378,052, forward strand.
TGTGATGTGCTCTCCCATAATCCTGGATTTATTTAAATAGGGTCATCAGCAACCCAAACTGTAAGTTCCAGTTTCATCAAGGCACAGCTCTACATCAGGGTAATGTATGAGTGGCCAGGGTGCAGCTAGACTCGAGCATGATAAAACTGGCAGACACCTTCAGCATACGTCACACTTGTGCTTCCATGTTAAGTCCTACTACTCACTACCTTGCCCTGCTAGATTTTGACTTGAAGCTGTACGGTGAGCTTTGGAAGGAGGGGAAAGCTCAGTGTTGTACAGAAAATCCCAAAGTACCACAGACAAAGAACACTGTTAAATTGATTCATGATGTCTCAATCTGTTTAAGGAAAAGAAAAGGTGAAGCAAGGCTTGTGTATCCAAGCAACTGTAAAGCCTTCAGTGTTGCCGTGGGAGGTTTTATCAGTGACACAGTGGTTGAAATTGTCTTTTTCTTATAACTGAAGGCTGTAGTAGGAAGTTGGGGTTTTCTAGATAGCCTATTCCTGCAGAGAGTCAGCCAGGAACAGGCTGGAGCAGTTACACATATAGGCACACAAAGGTTTGACCTAAATAAGAACGATAGAACTCAGTTATTTCCAAAATATAAATATGAGACCCTCTTGAGGCTCTGCTTTTGGACTGGTTTGTCCTATCACAATGAGGCTACAGCTAACAAATGCTATATTTGATCTGAATTCATCTGTTCTCTCCCAATTAATCTAATACAGCAGGAATAATTGCTGTGTTTTACCATGCAGACTTATAAAAGCAAATCCTCAAACACGTGTACTTAATTAACAATTTTCTTCTTCAGTACACACACAAGAAGGGGTGCATTGTGGGTACCATCTGATGCTGAATACCACATGAATATTTATTGCTGAATATATGCATGAATATGGCACTTCTATGCGGCATATGGCTTCTGACAGGCAGGATTCTTTTTTAGCACTAGTATGGACCAGTCTCAGTTAGAGGAGACCTGCATTTGGGGTTTGAAAGATGGCCAAGGAAAAAGTATGAATTCCCTGTGTAATATTCGGTCAGTGAATACATTTTAAACAAAAATCTGGAGTTACACTGCTCTCTGACTTCAAGAATAAAATGTTTCAGTATGTTCTGAAGAGCAGATGCCCAACAAACATCTTTGTGCAGGAAAAGGAAATATTTCCTTAAACATCCTGCAGCAAACGTGACTGATTGAGCTTCCTTTTCCCTCTGCCTGTTGCATTTCCCTTTTTTGCACAGACAGGATCTAACTAGATTTGCAGGGTATGAACTGCAGGTTACCTTCAAATTCATAACTATGAAATGGTTCGTTTAGCAGGACAAAGGCCAAGCCGACAGACACCCTTTTTCCAGCTCAGCATGTGCACAGCAATGGGAGGGTGGCAAGGAGCTTTTGTTAATCTCAACCGAGCTGGCAAGAATGCTGCAAAATGAAGGCTTTGAAGATGTTTTTTCTTCAGTTTTAAAGCTACAGTTTGTTAGAAAAGCTTGAAAATCTTGCAAAAAATAATCTGTAAAATATTGAAAATCCTCCCTGGCAGTCATGTAATGTAGGCAAATTTCCCCACTAGCAATTAATCTGGATAGTTTCATTTACCAGTCTTTTTTTTTTCTTTTTTTTTTCCCTAAGGTTCTGTTCTGCTGCATCTGTGAAAATGTTTTTCCCCAGCTTGAATACACTTTAAAAAAAAAAAAAATGGTTGGCAGAAAGGATTAGGGTACTGGTCAAGTTGGGGCTGATCCAAGCAGCAGCAGGATTTTTTTTCCCTTTTAGTTTAAACTAGGAATTGAAAGCATAGAAAGCCTCATGCTCAGAGCTGTTCTCAAAATAACTGGGGTTCACACTCCACTTCCTAATGTGCTCACATCACAAGACCAACTGCTGCTACTTGCTCTCTTTTGTCTGAGGCTTCAGAGGAGAGCTGAGGTCCTTCTTGCTCCCCCAGAGGTGGCCCAGCTCTCCCCTTCAAAAGTAGCCCAGGTAAAGGTTGCCCCTTGGTCACTGATACCACACCCCACCGTCCTCAGCCCAAACAATGCACAGCCTTTCACAAAAGAACAGCAACTCTGCTCAGGGATTGGTTTACATGGTTTTATTTTTATGCAAAATCATAAATACAAAATAAAAATAGTAAACAAGTGCTATAGGTTTATCTTTTCGTTGGGGTGAAGTTCAGGCCTGCTCCTGAGCACTTCCAAGCTTTTAAGTTCAGGACTAAGTCTTTGCTCTTAGAAAACAAATCATAGTGAAAACCATCTTAGACTCTACCCTGAAGCCAGTGACATCAGTAACAGCATCTCCTTGGGTTATCTTTTTAAAGACCAGCAATAACTAAGAAGGATGAAATTAAATATCAAAATATTTTTTAAAATGGGCCCCACTTCCTGCAAGTGTTGTTGGGCACTGCCCCACTGACCTCAGCAAAACCTTGTTACACCAGCAGCCAGCTGTGCTTTTGGTAGGGTGATGCTGTGTCGAGCAGCACGTGCACGGTTAGCACCGCCTTACTCCAAGAGGTCTTGTTGTGTACTTGTTTCAGATTTTGGTTATAAGAGGATCCAGCCCTGTTGTTACACAAAGCAACATATCAAGAAGTTTGGTTTATTAAAAAAATTCCCTTCTGAGGTGTAAGTTTCCCTCCGCCTACCAAAGGCACCAGTTTTGATTTGATTTGAAATTCCACTGCTGCTCTGTCCAGGAAGATCTAAGCTGTGAGTCAGATCCCAATTCTACAGCACTTCTGAGGGTTCTACTGTGCAGAGAGGGGTAGACACCTCTGCCAGTGGGGGTTTAGTTCTTTAATTTGAGACAAGAGAGTGAGGTCTAGGATTTGGGCTAATATCTGTGGACTCATTTGCTAGATACCAGAGAGCTGAGCGAGGGTGGACTGTGTCTATGGGCTGGGTGACAAATAGTTGGACATTATCATCTAAAATAAAAAATAAGGTAATCATGAAACAAATAAAGGCATCAAACCACATAGCAATCCAACTTGGGTAGATTTCTTGCAAAATATATGCATTTAAATGCATTTTTACAAGGTTACACTGTTTAAAAAAAGTTGCAATGATGAAATACAGAATATTTCATTCTTGTACCAAAACTACATATCACATCACAACAAAAATATTACAGCTTTTATTTAAATGCAGACAGTATACGAACTGCACCTCTTTATACAACAAAACTAATTGTAGGCATATTGCTCTGTTTTTATATTCTCAGGTGGGCTCAGACCCTGTGATTTATGTATTTAAAAAACAAAAGCAGTTATCTTTAAAAGGGTAAATCATGTACTCAATATTCAGCATCAAAAGGTGCAGGGGGTGAGGCTTTAGGCTCCCATTCTGGTCTGTGAATATGTTGATACCCCCAGGGTTTTAAGTTTGCTAAGCAGGGCAAGAACAGTGTAAATCTGTCATGGCCCCACATCGACGGTTAGTCCGTAAGTCTCGGTGATACTACAAAGCTCTAAGAGTTCATGCTCAGGTTCAGTGTGCTCTGTACTGCTACAGGACCGTGAGGGACCTGTGAGGTCGTCGTGTTGTGCTCTGAGGAACATAAACCGCACATTTCCTCGTGGACTCTTGGCAGAAATCTCCTTATGGCAATACAGATGCTGCCATGGTCGGCAGCAGGATCCTGTGTTGATTTACAAGTAATTCATGTGGAGGAGTATCACACCATTCCCTTAACTCCTCCCTTACAAAGTTTGTCTCTGCAGTGTCAAATGGAAAAGTGGAAGCTGACATTCCAGGCTGCAGTGAATTTCAGCAGGTGTTGAGCTCAGAAAATTAGAGTTATGTTGCCCGAATCATCATCCTTCCAGTCTGCAGAGTGTTACCAGGGCAATGTGGAGGAGCTCAGAGCAGTTAGAGCCAGGACTTCACATCTTCTGATCAGCTGACATAAAGTCTCAGTCAAGATATTTTTGGTAAAATTCTTCCAGCTACTTTTTGCTTGATTTGGTAAATGAAGGAAAGCACGTGTTAACAAAATCATGGTGGGGGAGCCAACCAAGTGCACATCCAACTGAGCACACAGTTCAAAACTGGCAGCAAGCAGGGCTTGGCAAGAAGGCCACAAAAGCATCATCCCCCCCAAACCATCAGGACCTGGAGCAATTTTTATGCTTCCAATCTCCTGTAATGCAGACGAGAGGAGCAGAGGCCCCGCTGGAGCCAGGACATACAATGATCTCCTAGATCTCTGAATCTAAGCCTCAGATAATTCTGACAATGAGTTCATATTCAAGTGAAAACAGAGCATAAGATGATGAAGGTGAGAGGATGAAGAAGCTCAAGGGGCACCCTGGTGTAACCTGGTTTGTACTCTGCTAAAAGACAGCAACTACCTGAAATCTCTTTCAAGGTCTCAAAGACACACAGACCAATGTACTTCGCTGAGGGACTGAAACAACTGAAGAAAGTCAAATACCTCTCTCCAAACACTTACAGCCTGCGAGATTAAGGACCAAGGTTAGTGGCACGCTTTGGACAGGATCCCTACTTTAGTTGCCCAAACAGAAGGTCAAAACCCCGCTGATCAGTAACTTCGGGAGAGGCTTTCGGGTGAGAGAACGAAGAATGGACGCTCCTCCTCGGCGACAGTGCCGGTCCCAGCAGCCAGGTGGTGCCCCGAGAGGCAGCGGCAGCGGGCGGTAAAGTACTCACGAGTCTCGGGGTAAGGCCGGGGAAGGGCCGGGGGCTGCGGGAGCCGGGCAGGCAGGCGGCGGAGCCCGGACGGGGCGTCCCGGTAGACGCCACCGTGTGTCGCCCAGGCATCTCGGCTCCCCCGGCCGGGGACACGCTGTAGGTCAGTGCCGGGCCGGGTGGGCGCTGCCCCCGCAGCCGTGTGTCCGTGCCCCGCGGGGCGGCCCCGCTCAGACGTAGTTCTTCTTGTCGTACTCGCCGTTGGACGTGGGTCGCCGCGGCGCAGAGTACTTGACGGGGAAGGAGGTCTCGTCGCGCTGGGAGCAGGAGCAGCAGCAGATGAGGCAGCCCCCGAAGAGCAGCAGCGCCGTGGCCGCCCAGCCGATGTAGAGCGCGGCCCCCATCTCCCGCTTCTGGGACGGCGGCACGGTGGGGTCGTAGAAGTCGCTGATGACGATGTTGGCGAACCAGCAGAGCGGGACGAGGACCAGGACCCCGCAGAGGATGTAGATGGCCCCGCCGGCGATCACGATGCGGGATTTCATCTTGCCGGGCCGGATGCAGTTGGTGCACTGCGCGCCCACCACGGTCACCATCAGTGCCACCAGCCCCAGCAGAGCCACGATGACGGTGAGCGCCCGGCCCGCCTGCACCTCGGCCGGCAGCGCCAGGATGGAGTCGTACACCTTGCACTGCATCTGCCCCGTGCTCTGCACCACGCAGTTCATCCACAGCCCTTCCCAGATGGTCTGCGCCACCACGATGTTCACGTCGATGAAGGCCGACACCTGCCACATGGGCAGCCCGCAGGCCAGGATCACCCCCACCCAGCCCAGGATGCCGAGCCCCAGCCCCAAAATCTCCACCGCCGCCGAAGTCATGCTGCTGCCAGCGCTGTCCCAGGGGCTTCTCTGGAAGGATGGGACGGGACGGCGCAGCCGCTGTGCTCCGCTGTCCCGGGCGGCTGCCGAGCCAGCTCTGAGCGCCGCGGCCGCGGGCAGCGCTATATGAGGAGCCGCGGGGCGCCCGCCCTCCGCCCCCGGCCCGGCCCCGCAGGACAGCACCGCCCGCCGCGGATCGGACAGGGGGATGGGGACGGGGCAAGGGCAGGGGCCGTGGGTGGGCGTGCGGCGCTCCCTCTTCTGCCCCAGGGGTCCCGCCGGGGCTGGAAAAGCATCCCTCTTCTCGCCCCAGTACGCTGCTCCGGGAGGAGCTCGCAGGACGCTGCCTGCTCCCAGTTAAGCGTGGGGCTGCAGGCATCCCGTCCCGGATTTCGTCTGGTCAGATTCCTTTTAGCGCCGTTATCTGTGTATTTCCTATTTACTGATAAAGCCCGCAGCCAGTCTTGCACAATACAGGCACTCAGCAGTGTGGAAGTCGTGGTTATCGGAGCCTAATTGATCGTTTCCCAGAACACCAAGTGTGCTGACTGACCTGCACAGCTCTCGCCTGCACACTGTGACAGGCAAAGTTAAAAAAGCACCACCAGACAGATTTCACAGATTATTCAGATTTGGAAGGGACGCACAAGGATCATCAAGTCCAACTCTTTAGTGAATGGATTGAACAGGGATTGAACCCACAACCATGGTGCTATCAGATGGCTCTGCTTGAAGACAGACAAGCCCCATTAATTCTGACAGGAAAAAATACCTTCAAAATACATTTTTTAACTAATTAGTCTCATATTGTCTATTTAAGTCAGACTGAAATAGATAATTAAAATATTGTGGCATTTGTTTAAACATCTGCTCATATTTCTGAATAAAATACTCACAATGCTTAGGAACCACCCTGAAAATGGAAGAGCTTTGAATATGGGATCTGTATGTGACTTGTCAGTACCTGTGTACAGATGCTTAGTTTGGTCCAGGAAGAATAATTGCTCTTAGCTTACACCAAGTGTGAAAGTCTGTTCTGATACTGGAGCCAAGAGCAAAGCATTCTATTTAAATATGTCACTACAAAGACTCCAAACTTGACTTTACTATTTTAACTATCTGGTACATTTTGAATCTTTATGATATGTTAATTAGTTATGTGTCTGTATCAAAAAGGGTGTATTTACAAGAGGCTTCATCATCAGGCTGTGCAGAGATTATAATTGCTACAGTCTCCTTCACAACCACTGGTGTTTTGGATTGTTCTTGCAAAAGTAGTCTTGGTTCAGTCCCTGAAGGAAACAGGAGCTCACAGTCCCCCAGGTTGACAGATGCAGTGAGTACCTGTGGTGTGAGTGCTGCTACTACAGTTCAGTAGAAAGAGAACAGGCTCCTCTAGCTGACTCACAGCACTCACAAGGACCTGTGCCCAAGTGCCTTTCCACTGGGTGCCCTGTCAAAGGCTTGCTTTGACTGCAATAAATTTTAGACAAAGTTGAAAGGTATGTTCATGCTGGCTTTTGAATTGCTTTGGCTGGCTTTAGCTTCAGTTAGCTTGAAGCATCCTTTTAGGGTAGAGGAGATTGCACAGTTAGAAAACAACACAATTTCTGCCCCTAGGTAAGTGGTTTTCTCTGTTGTACAGTAACTTGCAGCACATACTGTGGCATGCAAAGGTTTGTGATGAAAATCTTAAGACTGATATGAATGCAGCATGAATGGAAAAGTCCACATGTGAAGCAGAAGCAGCAGAAGAAAGGATAAGCAAAGGTTACAGGAATCACATGGCTTGACAGCTGAGGATGTGACTGCTGAGGTGACACGGAGCAGTGCCCTGTGCACATCCTGACTACTGACTCTTCTGCAGAAGACCCTGACATAATAACAAGAGGATGACAACAAGGTCACATACACTGAATGTTGCCTTTCACTTCCTTTTTTTTTTTTCCCCAACCAGAAGACAAACTTTAGCCACAAGACACCCAAAAGAAGGAAATAAAGAAACATCAGGAGCTGGTGGACTGCCATGCTGTAGGACGTGCTGACACATGACAACTGAAGCCTTCCATTGATTATCTCTGCCTGAGGAGCTGTAAACATTTCTAGCATGGAAAATGTCTTCCTAACAAAGACTGCCTGGTAAATGGAGTTCAGAGGATTTATCTCCTCTTCCAGCTGTATATGAAATACATACAGTTTACTTCAATTACTCAAAACTGCAAATTCCAGTGTGCAAGTCCAGGAGGAATGTGTGACTGGGGCTGTCAAAGTAAGGCTGCTTACAATCACTCAGAAGAGTCCATGGTGTCAGGGAGAGGAGAATGTGCAAGAAGACCCATCCACAGAGACAGAGATATCTCAGAGGTGAACAGGAAGAAACCCAGAACACAGACCGAAACTGAGTAACATCTGTATTTATGATGATAATAATGATTATACAGAAAACAGCACAGAAGAACAATTAAGAAAGCAGGGAGAAATGCCAGTTATCTTAGCCCATAAGCACAGGAAAGCCCCACCCTTGCCACTTGCCTGGGAGCACGGAACTCTGAATTTCCTCTGATAAATGGCCTGTGCTGGTTGGGAGGCACTCACGGGGCCAGCACGGCTGCCCAGGCCTTTGGGCTCAGAGGGAAACAAGTGTATGGCTTGTTTTACCTCTGCAATCTCACCCCACCTTTCCTTGCTACCTGTAACCCGGCAACAGATTCCTACAAATCACTTAATCCAAGGCAATTATTTCTCTGGGGAAATGCATGCTTAATAATCACACGGCAACTGAACCTTTTTGCTTAAGGCATTTCCAGTCCTGGTATTTCACCTTGGTCTGTTCGTTGCTTTTCCTTACCCCAGATATTAGCTTTTATCCTGATTACTGGCAACAACTTCCATTTTTAATTCCCTGATTCTAAGAGTCTGTTGCAGAGACTACCTTTAATGAGACCATCAAGGTGCTCACAGGTCTTCTTACTTGACTTACTGGTACTTTGACTGACTCAGATGCTGGAGGGGCTGAGGACTGCCTCAGCTTCAGCACCTTGTGGTTTCTGATGGGTCTTAATGTCACAACACTGGAAATTAAACTCCCATGAATGAAAAGGTTCTATTTTCTTAAAAGGAAACACAAATCAGCATGATGTTTTACTTGGGACGTTAAGTAAAGAAAATCACTGCTTGTGAGTTAAATCCTTGCTGGGAAAGTCTGGATGCCTTTAAATTCCAAGGCACAAGGTTCTCGCAGCAAGGTAACTCTAACAAATGACCATTTGTGTCTTTACATCTATTTCTGCTCCAGCTATGTATTAAATACATTATCCTAGAGGGATGTATAGGGGGGCTTTACAGCCCATGAAAATGGGAGGAAGTGGTATTCAAGCTGAGAACAATTGCACAGGAGCCATGCTATAGCAAGAGGGGCTTTGGGATTAGAGGTGATTGTGTTTTTGCTCTTTTCCTGACATAATCAGGACAAATACCAGACACAGAGCTACTGTGGGGGCTGCAAGGGGGGGGTCCAGGCTCTCACCAGCACGGCTTCTTCTGGCGTGTGACCCCTGTCCCATGGCACAGAACTTCTGTGCCCTGCCTACTGGTCTTGCCAAGGCTGTGCTCAGCCCCAAAATACCCCACCAGCAATGTTTGGATAGATTTGCATTTGGGCACCTGAAATATAGTCTGCAGAGCACACTTGATTTGTAACTTGTGGAGTGTTCCTTACCATAGTGTTTCTGCTTTTTCTCATCCCTAAAATATTAAGCATCTGGAAGACAGAGAGGAAAATGACATTTAGGATCAATCTTATGCACAAACCTAATATTGTTTGTGTGAATAAGGTGGAGTATGAGTCAAAGGATTAATTAAAAACACAGTGATCTCGAGACAGCTTACCATAACTTTTGGATCAGACATAAGCAAAGGTGAAGAATTAGGAATCCTATTAGAGATTGATTTTGTGCCATATTTTGTATTCTAATTAGGGCTGAAATAAAGGCAAGGAGATTTGCAAATGGTTAGGCAAGTGGTTCTGTATTTAGAAGGCTTGAGGTTTCTCAGTGAAGATTACTCCTTTCTGAATTATCCTTTAAACTGTAACTCTTTTTCCCAAGAGAGGAGATTTAGTTGGAGTTTGAGTACACATTCTGCAGTAAGACAGGGCTCCAGAAAGTTCCTACACATCAGCAGTGCCAGTGAGTCTTCAGACCAGTGTTACACATCAGCAGACTGGCACACAGGAATGAGTCCTTGTCAGATGAGCAGGTTATTACAAAATGCAAGTGCCCAATTTCACTATAGGACTTATTTAAAGATCATTTATTTTGGAAACAAGCAGAAGTGGTTAACATGAAATTGTTACTTCCTCTCTTAAATAATCTTTTGAGCAAAGAGAAACAGTAATTTAAGAGCCAGACTAGAACTTTGCAAGAGGCACCAGTGGTTCTCAATGACTGGTGCTAATGATGCAGAATCAAGCACTCTTCTTAGTACAAGTGTTGCTGCTGCCCTTCAGGATCAAGAAGTGGATGCCCATGCTGCTGTTCCCCCTCAGTGATGATGTGACAAGACTCAGGTTAAAGAAAAGAAGGAAATGGATATATATAGTTGGAAAAATTGTGATAGAGGTTATAAATCTGCTTCCAACCTTCATGTATTTTCTGTATATCTCTGGTCCTGTATCAGTGTCTGTATTTCACACACACCCTCTGCCTGGAGGCAGCCAGGGGCTGGCTGGGCTATGCATGGTGGGAACACTGAGTTACAAGCACTTTCCTTGTATAATGAGGAAATTAATTGTGCTAAACCATCATTAGAACCAAGTTCCACATCTTCTTACTTGAATTCCTCTACACACAAACTTCTTGATCAGCATTTGAAGCTTCCCAGTGTTGCTTGATCATCCTGCTCATCAAAAGATCACACTGAATATATGCTTAGGCCATGCCACTTCCAATACTCCTCTTTAATGCTATAGAAAAATCTTGAGAATGCATTAAGTCTTGCATAGGCAGGACAGGGTGGGGGAACGGTAGGGAATATACATTGTTTCTTACCTAATGGTGCCTTCTACATCATGTTTCCTTCAGGAGAAATGCAGTTTAATTTTGTCCTCCTGCAGAGTTAGCCTCCTTCCACAGATTGCAGTGTATCAGGATCCTGTAAGATCTCTTTCCCATGTAACACTTGGGAAATCCAGTCTGTAAACAACAGCATCAGCAAGGACAAATGTCTTTGTTTCAAGTATATATTGCAAATGCTGAAAGTAAGTAATAAAGATACGAAGTTACTGAGAACTATTCAGGGTTAGTTATGGAAAATGTATTACATTTATTCACTGTTCCAGGACATTTGCATTCCTTAAAACACATGGGAGGTTTGGGACACCTCCTCTGATTGTGAGAGTGATTAACTCTCAGTAGTGCTATCCCTATTCTTAACAAGATACACCTGAGACAAGCCCTGGTTTTTGGAAAAACATGCATCTGGCTTGTCAATCATGATTTCCTTCTTAAAAGTGAAGGTGGTTACCAGTAAGAGGAAAGTATGGCTGTTACTGGTGAAAAGATGTGAAATGTGTCTTATACTGGAGAGTATTTGTAGGTTCTTTTTGTTGCTTCTTCATTGTCATAAGTAACATGTTGAAAAGGAGAGCTTGTAAATGCAAAAGAAACACTTCTGTCCCTCTGAGACTGCTATAATTCAAACGTAACCTTCATTTCCTGTAGTGTGTCACTAAAAATGAAGGTTCTTTTTTTTGCAGCAAGGAACAATACTCATCTGTTGCAGATATGCTTATGGATTTCTAAATAACTTGTGAAGTAGCTTGTGTCAACAAATCCTAGTGCATCCACAGATACTGGCTTCCTGTTTGTGCCCTGCCAGAGCTCCAGCTCTGAGTTGAGGACTTCAAAAGGGCTCAGCAGAGTTCAGCTTTCCATGGACCTGACACTTCCTGATGCAGCATGTCTGCAAAAACAGAAAATTGGAGATGGTAGAGTGGTTCTCCCTGTTAGTGATTCCATGGATAAAGCCCTACACAGAAGAGTATTTTGATCCAATCAGCAGTTTACCAAATACTATCTGATAATGGGAAGTTTGCCCTTAAATTTCTAGCTATCAAAACACCCAAATTCTAAAAATGAACCCAGGGAATATCTAAGCTATGGTATCTGACATTCACACTACTTACATGCAAACTACTTTTTATTCTGGTAGTCCTTTATAAGAGGATGTCACCCACAGTGTGCAGCTCTTGCGTCTTTCCTTCTAAAAGGCTTGGATCTGGAGCCATGTACTGTAATTTGGCAAAGCACACACAAATATTCTGTATCAAACACAAACTGAAATCTTATGGAAATTAAAAGAAATTATGCATATGGTTAAGTTATTTAATCAGGATGTGGGTAATTTTGTCCCCAGGAAGGATTGGGAGAGTTCAAGGTGCTCAGTGCCTTACAGCAGTGGGTCAGTATCTCCATGAACTGCTTTTATAATGCAGCCAGCACAGCAATCGCAGAGGATTTTAGGCTCAACTTCCAAACATTCAGCTATGTGAGGAACAGGCTGAATTAAAAGAAGGTCAAGTTAAAAGGGATCCCACAACTGAAAAAAATACAGTTTTGTTTTGTCTAAGCAGTGTATTTAAAAAAAAATTATTTGAAAGAAATAATGTCAAGGAATGTGGAGTTGTTTTATTTATTGAAATTCAATTTAGCTTTCAGTTATATGGTTGTATTTATTTGATTATAATTAATAAGACACCCTTTTCTCTGCTAAAGACCAGAACAAAAGACACATAATGTATTTTGCTGAATGGATGAGGTATTTCTAACTTGCTAAGAAGTGACTCCACATGAAGTAAACATTTGAATTCAAGGAAGCACTCTAATTGTGCTTTTGATAATGTAACCCTAGATGTAGCAGGAACTTTTATAAAAGGCATTGGAACTTCCAAGGGAAGAATTAAACAAAATTCTTTCAGAAAGAATAATTCTGGGAATGACCAATTCACAGACTGCCGTTCACAGCATGAACTTTTCTAAACTGTTTAACCATTTAGGAGGAACAGTCTTCAACACAATCATTTCTCCTGTGTGCCCCTCTGCTAATACTGGGGTGGGAAGCAATGAACATGCAGGACGTGTTTTGTGGTCCTGCATTTGCTGTAGGTGTGTGCAATCCTCAGTATTTCTCAGTCACACCCCCCAAACAGTTCCAGTCCTGCTGCCTGCAGTTCCTCCACACTACAGTTTCATAACGAGTCTCGCAACACGCACCGTGACATTCACTGTCACAGGATGCTCTTTAATGCCAGAAGCTGAGATGGGTTCAAACAGCAAGAAGAAAAATTCATGGAAGAGAGAACTACCAAGATAAAACTTTTGGCTCAGGAAGCTGCTGAGCTCCAGATTGCCGGAAACCTGGAGGATACACAGGCACGGTGCTGCTTTTATCTTTTCCTAAGCATCTGCTACTGGGCACTGCAGAGCAGGGCACTAGCTGGAACTGACCTCTGCTCTCACCCCAGGTGCCCTTCCTTAGGTCACTCTATGGCATGATGGGACCTTTTCTGGGAAGGATTGTGACTTCCCTGAAAGTTTTGTGTCACAGTTGGTCAGGGATCTGATTCAGTCATGACTTGGGAAAAGCACTGGTATGCCTCAGTAATGGGTTGTTTGAAATTTCTGGAGGCTGTTTCACCCACTGCACTAAATCCTGCCAAAGAAAAGGAGGGACACTCATGGGAAATCACTAACTTCCACTTGACTCCGTGTTGCTTGCATTGTCTGTGCTAATATCTTATAATTTCCTCAAATACTAAACAGTTACTTGTAATAGATGCCTGTGTGCAAAATATTGCATCTATCACAGTGTTCTAATTTAGTGAAAGAAAAAAACTGCCCTGCTTGTTCCTTTAGTGATAGCACAAAACACCTATATGGAAATCCATGGAATAATTTTAAATAAGACATTAATTTCTAAAGAAGAGTGAAATTCCATCTTTTAACTCCTCCAAGGACAAACTGTGTAGCAGATCTTTGTGTTGTAACATTACACCTTGTCCCAGGAAATGGAACTAGGTTGCACTTTCATTGGCTTTTATCTTGCTCTTACTCAGACCCTATCAATGCTCAGTTGATGAGCACAATGTGAATTAGCAAATAATGTCTGCCTTCAGCAGCATTTGTTTCACTTCCACGTTTTCCTGCTGTGAGCTGCAACCCTGTTTGCTTTATGGATGGAAATGCAGACAAAGCAGAAATGTGCTCCTTGGTGCTCAGAACTGTAAGTCAAAGGATTTGCTGCTGGGTCACACCTACGAACTGCCCTCTGCAGAATGCATGGACGGATTGCTAGGAACCTTCCTGGACATCGCTTTTGCAGCTGGAAGGTTGGGAAAAGCCTTCCCAGAACTCCAGCTGCCAGCGTTTTAGCTTGGACAGTGTTGCATTGAGTGTTTGAGCCGTGCAGCAGTTTCCACGAGCAAGTGATGTGTTTCTGTAATCTGACCGTAGGTATAATTTACACTGCAGATGTGGCCGTCGGAGTACCGCAGGGAACCTGCCGGGGAGGATCCCACCGCCCCTTCGGCGATGACACTGCGGGGATGCGGCGAGGAAAGGGAGCGGCGTAAGGAAAACGAGTACACAGGAGCTCTCGCACGCTGTCTGGGGGAGAAATGCGCTCCACGTGCGAGCGAGCAGCTGAAAAGCAACGCTGGCCGCTCTTCCCACGGCCCGACAGCCGAGGAGCTCTGAGCTCAGGCTGCGCTTCCCCCTGGCCACCGCACCGGAGGGTTCTCTGCGAGGAGCATCGCTGCACCCGCTGCGGGTGGGCGTCCCCTCAAAGCCTCGAACACGACACTGCGGGCCCGGACCGCCAGGGCTTGTGCCTCCTCTGAAGGTGGCAAATGCCTGCACAGCAATTTGGGAGGACCGTCCAGGGATCCCCAGCACCCAGGGGGACCCCCAGGGAACCCCGAGGGATGTAAAAAAAACCCCGGCACTCGGGGCACCCCGGGGAACTACAAAGATCCACACAGACCTCCAGGGACCCCCAAGAGATCTAAAGGAACCCCAGGGATCTACAGGAACCCCCCGCCCAGGGACCCCCCAAGGGATCTACAGGGACCCCAAGGATCTCCAGAGATCTACACGGACCCCCCAGGGATCAAAGGAACTCCCCCCCGGGACCCCTAAGGGATCTACAGGGACCTCCAGGAACCCCCCAGGGATCCACAGGGACTTCCAGGGACCACCTAAGGACCCCACGGACCTCCAGAGACCCCCACGGGCCCCCAGAACCACTGGAGACCCCCAGGG
>VXAU01000197.1:393617-444261 GCA_013399695.1 Formicarius rufipectus
GCTGGGACCCCGCTGGGCAATGTTGGGGCCCCCTCCGGGGCAGTGCTGGGGCCCCGTCCCCGCTGGGCAGTGCTGGGACCCCCCCCCGGGGCAGTGCTGGGGCTCCGCTGGGAGCGGGGGATGCTGCAGGATGGGGAGGGAGGGAGGCAGGCCGCGGGTGCTGCAGCCACAGGCCCCGCCAGCGCCGCGATTCTGCTTGTGTTGTTTGGCCTTTAATTCTTCTTCACGTGTAGGCCGCAAACTCCATGGTGTCACGGGAGTTCAGCGTGATGTGGAAGGGATTTAAGTACAAACTTACCAGTTTGCTGTGCGTTAGTGACATGTACACGATTATACTTAAGCTCTGTGAGTGTGAGGCAGAGCTGCCCGTTTCCTTATGAGTGATTGTGGCTAATCAGCTTTTTAATTTGATAAACCCCCTGCCTTTCACGTTTTCAGGTCTGTTTTACAGGGTTTTTCTGACACAATAACTCTGCAAAAAGACCATCAAAAGCTGCTTGCGTAGGAAGCACATCAGGCCTAAAACCGATCCTTAAGGAGAACGGCATCAATGCCTCCTTTGTGCTTTTCAAGTGACTATTCATTGAAACAGCAGTAAGAAAGGAGGTTGTCTAGAGTAATATGTTAGCATTGAAATGGAACTATAAATAAAGGATATAAGATTAGAGCTTTAGATTGATACATTCCTTTTTTTTGACCTTTTAAGAACAGTGCTCATACAGGTAGATCTCACTTGCTTGGTCCTTGCTCCTTTTGCTGTACACTGCTGTGCTGTGAAGTCTCAGACACATTTTGATACATTCACAGTAATAAGCTATGTGAATTGTCCTTGGTTCAAACACACCACCAGAATGTGGGACTTACGAGCTCTGAACTCTAGTTCAGAGCCACAGCAGTGGCTCACACCTGTGATCTGTCTGCAGAGGTCACAGCTGGGTTGTTGTATTTGCTGTAAGTTCTGTACTTTGGGGAAGTGATACAATCATTTTCCTGAGTGAGAGTAATGCAGAATTGTTAGTGTTTAAAAGAGAATTCCTTCCAATGGTAACACCTGTTTCTAATGAGGAAAATGAAATCATCTGTGATTGTTGATACAGGGGGGAGTGACAAGAGGGGGTTTCCCACTGCAGGGATGAGGATGTGCCAGGAACTAGGCACCCAGAACAGGCTCTTCTGGACTCACTTGTTTGATAGAATTCAGTGATTCACACAACTTAGAATGAGTAAGCTACCAAAAAAAAACCCAACCAAACAAAAAAAACCAACAAAAAAACCACCAGAAGCTGCTTTGTATTTGTGTAGCCCTGTATCCACTTTGGAATACAGTTGGGAAATGTCTAATTTTTATGTAACTTCTTTGTTTCTCTCCATGCAAGACACTTGGCAAAGTTATAATTTTTATTTTGTTTTTTTTTTTCCATTATTGATGTGCCTCAGTACTTGACTCTGACATTTCTTTCTGGGATTTAGTAGTTCTTTTTGTGAGAAACCACAAGTACTGGTATTTCACTGACATTCTTGGTGTTTTTCTGTCTGCTTTAAGTCTGAAAAGTGACTTCTGAATGCTGATGTTGTTGAGACAATTTCCAGTACTGGGAAACCTGCTTAAGTTTTTATTGCTTTCTATGATTCCTTGTTAGGTTATTAAATATTTCTAAAAAAAGTACTGGAGATCTGTTGTCTCAGATGGGAAGAAAGAAGCCTCAGTTGAGAAATCAGAAGGGCTATTCTGCTTGGTTGTAAAGTCCCTCAGAAGTGATCATTTTAAAATGTTGTTTGATATCCTTATATGGAGACACTCTTTGTGCATGTTTCATGGGCCTTTCTTTGTGCTGATTGCTATTAAGAAGCTCCCAGTCTGCCTGTGCCTCACAGTTTACTTCTTGCATCCTGACAGGAACAAAGGAAATGACCCACTTTCCTTCCCCTCTCTTTCTCTCTCACCGGGACACTGCTCTTAGCAGGACAGGGAGGGATGGCACGTTCTAGCCTCTGCTGAGCAGGAGCTGAGACTGAACTCAGGGGCAGGAATTTGCTGTGATCCAAAATGACACTTTGTTGCATCATCCACTGTTCAGAAACAGATCTGGACATTCCTTTGCTGTAGCACAGTGTCTTTTTCCTGCTAGGCCTGCTAGATAGGGCGCAGAATTACTTACAAATAAAGTTTTGCTGCTTTTTGCAAGTTGTATCTTATCTATTTCTTTCTCTGTGTACTCTTTTGCACGTGCTGCTTTGCTTATCTTGTACTGTGCTTTGAAAATAGTACTTTGAAAATCTAAAGAGAACAGAATAGTACTTTGAAAACCTAAAGAAAACTGAACAAGCTCTGGTTTGCCTAAGTTATGTTTTTTATATATTTTATTCTGGAAAATGATGAGAAATTATGTTACAATTGTGATTTGCAGGACTGCCCAGAGTGTTGTCAGAGGCTCATCCTCACATTATTTTGCTGTTTGACTCAGCTGTGTGCAGAGTCCTGGATTTCAGTGGGCACTGATGTGCAGCATAGGCTGGTTCAGCGCCAGGTTCTTTCTTGTAGTAGTGCTGTGAATGCTGCAGTTGTTTGGTGCTGGAAGAAGATTTAACATGTGGCATTTTGCTAATTATGAGGTTTTGATTTGTACTGCGTGGTAGAACTTCGGGAAGACAGAACATGGTCATCCAGGGAAGTTGGTTGGTTGATTTTCCAGGAAACCTCATGAGGGCAGTATTAGGAGTTGCAAAAATTGTCCTGGCTGAGTAACTGAGCTCCCAAATGAACCTCGGTGCCTTAATGAGTGTCATGGAACAGCAGATGTGGGGGGTTTTTTGTTTTGGTTTTGTTTGTTTGTTTGTGTTTTGGGGTTTTTTTTGGTTTTGTTTTTTTGTGGTGGGGGCGCCTTTTTGGTTGTTGAGGTAACTTTTAGTAAGGATATTTCTATTCTAACGAAATACAGTCAGAAGTGACCAATTGGATGCCTGTTGCTGGAAACACATGCAGCAGTTGTGATGTGATCAGAGTAGCTGTGCTGCAGTTTTTGCTACAGCACCTTTGTGGTCAGAGGAAGACACATGGGGAATATGTTTTGCCTTGTAGGAAAACAGTTTTTGTAAGTTATATTTGTGGAACAAATCATTGTAAATTTAGCTTTTTATGAGAGAGATTGATTTTAAAGCCAAATGTGTCATAGTCAGCTGATAATGATTTTGACTCTTCTGCTTCTTAATCAAGTAACTTGCGTGGTGCCACAATGGATGTGACTATACTGTCAGTTTAAAACAGAAGTATTAGAAAATTTGCCATATATACTGAAACCTGAATTGTTCCCCCTCCTATCCAATAGACAGCATTGGTTGGCTCTTGTCTGACATCACTGTGGGAAATGGACCATGTCTATTTACATTAGCACTCACTATTTATGAAGTTTTTTAAACTCTTGAATTATGTTACTGATTTTATTGACAAGGTGACAACAGAGGTTTCCAAACTTAGAAGTGAGATGTGGACTGAGTTATATCTGTCAGTGAAACTCTGTCTTGAAGGATCTGCAGCAGTGGTTGGCTGGAGGCTGGAATGAGTCCTTGCATACTGGTCAAAGAAAAATAAGCTCTTTTTTTTCAAAACCATTCTTAAGGAATGTTTTTTGAAGAATATGCAATTAGAGGCTGTCAGAAAATGGTTAGGATTGGGACCTCCTTGTTTTCCAGGCAGTGGATGTATTAGGCTTTAATTAGCAGGCAAACGAGTTGAGTTTGGGGGAGAAAAGACTTTCTTTGCTTACAGGGTGGCTGGTATCAGTTGCCAGGACTTAAAATGCCAAAGGAGCTGAAGACATGTTTCCTTTAAAACTCCAAGTGATAATTAAACTAACTTTGCTTTTCCTTCAGTCCAAAACTTAGTGTGTCTTTGCTGGGCTTTGACTGTCCAAGTGCCAGTGCCAGAACCTGACTATATCCTGCTGAAATGACCCCTGCTGCCCAACAGGAAGGCGTTCCTGTCTGAACACACAGGTGCCTGCAGAGGCCACTTCCCTGCCTTCCCAGGGCAGGAGCTGCACTGTCAACAATCCAAGCTGTGAGGTGCTCCTGCCACTTCTGCATTTCCTACCCTGCTCAGGGCTGCTCTAAATGAAAGGGCCTCGCTGCTGCCGTGATAACTAATCTATAGCACAACTGACATCCTCGAGTAAAGAGATAAGGGCTTGCCAAAAGCCAGCAGTTCTGGATGCCTGGAGCTAAAGAACAAATCTTTTTTTGTTAGTCCTTTGCATCAGGGTGAGTTTTCGTGTCCAGCATGGGTTAGCCAAGTGTTGTGTCCTATTCAGCAACAGGACTTTGAAGTGACTGAAAATAATGTTATGTTCTGACTCTTACCTGGGAATCATGTGGGTGTCCTGTTCCCATGAGACTTTTTGTGTGTGGTAATAATTCTCAAATACAGTTTCTGGACAACACTTACATTACATTCACCTTTTTTTAAACCATATTTAAGAGAAATATAATAAGTCAGAAGAGTAAAAATTGAAAGAAAAATTACATCCTTCTGTCGCTAATTAAGAATCAGAGAATTTAAATCATTACATGAGTACCACCATGCACACTCAGCATTAGCTTTCAGTAGATAGTTTTCCTTCTTTAAAGACAGGATGGGTGAAAGTTCATTATGGTACTGAATTTTAATATTTTGCATTTTAAAGGAGTATTTCTGTTTTGAAACTTTCATGTATTTAAATGAAGTATTCTGGTTTGAATAATCCTGTGTAATTTCTTTCAGAAATAGACTTTTTGATTGTGGCCTGTTGATTGTGGTAATCCTTGAGTATGTGACATTTTATTCCACTAGAATAAGATATGATTATTACTATATGCAATTGATGAGTTCAGAATTAAAATGAATGCAATCTTCAAGTCAGATAACGTGCACTATGGCTTTTATTTTTTCCCCAGTGTCTGAAACTTGGAGTGACGAAACATGTCTCAGTCAGGTGAAAAAGTAAAGGTAAAGACATGGCTGCATAGCCAAAATTTTGTTTAGTATCTTTCAATTTCTGAAAATACTCATGGTTTTAATGAAGTGGTAAAATTGTGAATAAGTGATACCTTATTACTTCAGATGTGTTTCTTAAAAGGAACTGTTTAGTAGAAAGAGCTTGCATGTGATTCTAGTAATAGGCTTTCTGGTGTTTTCTTACACAGTTAAAATAGTACTTTTACCTAAGGAAATTTCATTTGACAAACCTTCATTTTTAATGTTTTTACCCACCTGGGTGGGCTTTAAGATGACTGTTAGCAGATAAATAATTATCTTTTAAGCTGCATCCCCCTGCCCCACTGGGAGTGTCTGGCATTGTGTAAAAACTGTTCTCATCGTAAATTCATCTGTGAAGAAAACACCTGATTCCAGGTAGTTCATAGGTCCCTAAATAAAGTGGCTGCAGTTCTCGTTTGGCTCCTAGTAGGTTTTCAGTCAATGGACAACAGATGGTGAAGCAGCCTGCCCTGTTTATAGCCCTAATCTCTTTGATAAGTTTTTCAGACATGTTTCTTTTTCCTGCTTTTGTGTTAGAAGTTAAAGATTGTGTAGATAGCTGAGCAACTTAACAAGCAAAAGATACATCTCTGTGTGATTGTATCTTGGTAATCCCTATGTTAGTACAATATTCCTGTTTCTTACATATAAGCATATGCATTATTTTTATAGGATATAGTAGCAGCAGATACTAAATTTTAACAGATTTTTTTTTTATTTTTAGCTATATTTACATATTAAGATTAATAATAGCGTGTTCTTGTGAGCTTGCAGATTTTTATTTTATCCAAGGGGAGACTTTGGCTTAAATGTGTAGCCACGGTTATCTGATTTCTGTTTATATCAGCCTGCTTGGTAAATGGGCCTGTTTCAGGGTCTGCCTTGCTCTGGGACTGAAAAATTGTTTCATTCTCTGCTTTTCTGTGTGCTTTATGTACCTCTGCACTTTCTTGTGCAGAATCAGCTGAACTTGTGTTCAGCCTTTTAGGGCAAAAAAGATCTCATTTATAGCCAACCTTTGTGTTCTTGACAGTTTTCTGACTCGGCCGGCTATGTGGGATTTGCTAATCTGCCCAACCAGGTTCACAGGAAATCTGTGAAGAAGGGCTTTGAGTTCACACTGATGGTGGTTGGTAAGTGACTTCTTTAAGTGTTTTTGACTGTTGTACAACAACATTTCTTTCACATAAATGTATCTGTCTTCCTACTTAGCAATTGACTGTTACACAGAAGAAGCAACTTGAAACCTCTATACACCTTCTAATTAAATCTCCTACCATTTTGCCATGTTCAGTAGGAGGGAGTCTTTATAGTGAGTAAAGTTAATGACTTTGAGCCAAGAGGACATTTCTGTATTCCTGACTCAGTGTCAGGTGATAGGAATAGTTGTTTAATCTTTCTTTGACTCCTTTCCCCAACTCAAGGCATGAATGCACACAGTGAATATCTTGCCGTTGAAATGGTAATGCTGCTGTTGTGTTTTCTGCAATTCTGTCCTGACTCACTCCAGTGTCAGATAAACCTGTAATTTGCCTGTTCTGTCAATGAGCACCTGTGCCTTTGGTGGAGAATCCTCTAGGCACAAAGCTCTGCCAGGTGACATGTTGAATTATATTTGCATTGATTCAGTTTAATGTTATGCCAGTGCAAAGGGAGTCCACAGTACTGTCTCTTTTCTGTAGCAGTTATTGAAAAATGAAAATGAGAAGAGATGCATAACACTTCCATCTTAGTCTCTGTGCACTGGAATACCATTTAGGATTATATGGTGACACTGTTCAGCAGTGTTTGTGAGATGAGTAGGTAATTTGTGTTAAGTGTAGAGTTCTTATTTCATGTAGTTTGTGATGATAAATAGAGATAACTTTTCCATCTCTGAGATCAGGTTAGTAGCATCTAAAATATGGCCGGGTTTCTAAATGCTGACTCTGTTGGTTCCTTGGGTTAGGAGAACAATGATTTTTTTTGTAACTCAGATTTAGTGTTTAGATTTACAAGTTTAATTGATGCAGGGCAAAGTTTGTATGACCTGAAGTTACAGAATTATGAAACTTCTCAGGTGAATTTTGCATAATTTTCATTATGGTTTTCAGTTTCATAGATCATATATAGGCTTAGCTGTAAGGGTGCAAAACTTGACTGTTAGTTTGGGCTTGCTTTATTCATTCTCCTTCTTAACACTGTTCCAGGTCCAATAGCTTAAGAAAACTGTAAAGCTCTTAGAAATTTTCAGCAGGAGAGTTACAGCTCCTGATTTTGTAAGTTTAAATAAAAAAAAGTTTTAATTTCCCTTAAGTAACTGAACTATCTCTAGATCCATTGCCAAAGTGTTGTATGACCTTTCAGCTTTTATTGTGACATCCATTACAACAAACTGAAAATTTTCATGTAACATTTATGAAAACACTGGAGGCTTGTTTTTCCGGTGTTTTCAAAGTGCTTAGCTGAACCTTTGATGTTTTTGTATCAAAAGCTAGGGTGGATCCTGATGAACAAATTATTTTTCCTCCATAATGCAGATTTGAAGAAGGATGAGGTGTTTTAAAAAGCTTGGAGTAAGAAGTTTATATGCTTAATAACATGAATTATTTTGTTTGTAGGTGAGTCTGGCTTAGGAAAATCCACTTTAATTAACAGCCTGTTCCTGACTGATCTTTATCCAGAACGTTATATTCCTGGAGCTGCAGGTAAATGTGGTTTTGCAGTTCCTCCAGCACATATCCTATAAAATTTCATATTCTTTCAGTTAACATTGCTTCATTCTGATAACTTCACCCATGGCATTCTTTCTTCATGCTGTCTAGATGTGTTTTAATCCTCCAAATTATATTTTTTTGAGATGTCATTTTCTCATTTATATTTTCCTTCAAAGACTCAGCTTGTTTCTTCATCACTTGCTGTTAAAAAGCCACCACACAAGGCTTTTAGGTGTCAATACCTAAACACGGTTTTGCCCTAATCCCCATTTCCTCTATTGCTTTTTGCATGTTACACCGTAAATCCTGTTTAGAGGTGTAACTACTTTTTGACAAAGAGTCTAGCATGCTTTTGAGTATTATAATTTTATTTTTTGCACACTGCCATGAGTAACCCCCCTTTTAGTTCATTGCCGCTGTTTTTCTTGCAAAAATATGTTAAATTTTTGCCTACTAGCTTGTTTTTTTTCTTTAAAATATTTTATGTTGTGTAGGTTACAATACACTTAAGATGGCAGTTCCTCCTCTATTGCTCTCTCCTGCAGGGGTTTCTGCAGCAATTGATAGGCATAATAACAATCCAAATGTTCCTTTATTTTAGAGAAAATAGAGAGAACAGTTCAAATCGAAGCTTCTACAGTAGAGATAGAGGAGCGAGGGGTGAAGCTGCGTTTAACAGTAGTTGACACACCAGGATATGGAGATGCCATTAACAGCCAGGACTGGTATGTGTGGAAATGCTGCTTTGTTAATAGGGTGTGTGTCTTACACAAACTCTACTCCAGTGTGTCTGTTACATTCTTCAGCTTCCAGTTTCCATTTTGTGACTGCTCTTTCATGTTTTTAAGAGGTTTGGTTGGGGTTCTCCAGGCTGTCCATGATTCTGCTGAGAATTAATAGCCTTTCCTCCAGTAAGGCTCTCTGACAACTGCAGTCAGCTTTTTGTCTTCGTGGCCATTCCAATGGGGTGGAATTCTTGTGGGGGAGAAATCTTTTGTTTCTTTTACTTTCTGTGTCTGTCTCTGGCCCATCCAGTTTCTGTGTTTTTAAGACAGTACTTTTCATTCCATGTCCTCTATATGTACAATTAGCAATTTGGGTAGCCATTATTTCTTTTTATGATGAAGTTACTACTTAGCTCTCTCTGGCCTAAATATTGCTGATAATCTTTAGTGGATGAAGTAATTGTCAGCAGATATGCTACACAACATACACGACTGCTTTAGCATAAAGATGGTGAAAAAAGACAATGGTAAAATAGCTAGGAAGGAACTGGGCAGTTTGTAACAAAATTAAGATTAATAAATTCATACATGTTAGAATTAATAAGTTCATACATATCCAAGTAATCATACTCAAGCAATTCTCTCTTTAGCTGTGGAAAACTTTTTTTCAAATAAAGATGACATATATATTAATGTGTTTAAGAGGATGCCCGAATGACTCCAGTGCAACTAGAAGCTAAATTTTGAATGTCCCCATGATTGTCTTTTCAGAAGTGCTAACAATATTTATTTTGCCTAGCTGTTAATTTTGTTGGTACTTTTTTTTGTGGTGGTAATCCAAAGGCAAACAAAGTGTCACTGTGCAGAGAAAAGAAGCATAAAACAAATACAATTTAATTTGAGTCCTTCAGTATGAGTTAAAAATCAGGAAAGAGACAAATAGCTAATAAAATAAACATCTGTAATGCTAAGAGAATCTTTTGTAGCCTTTCACTGACAGAATGCTGTGTTACCTGGAGTGTTCTGAAGAACTTTGTTATCACACAGGGTTTTTCTCTTCTTTCTATGATGTGCATGTAGTGACACAGCAAAAGTGAAGCAGCAAAGTCCTACAATATGCTAAATGAAAGTTTGAAAGTGATGTTTTAGTGAGATTTTTATTTTCCTCCCACTTTTCCTACTTCAGTAAGTTGAAAAGAAAAATTGGAACTTTTGGAATAACACAAAGGCATCTTTCTGGACTGCACCATGGTCTTGCTTGTTTTGTGTACTGTTGACTAGAGCTTCCTTCCGCTGGAGCCGAGAACTCTGCAGCCCAAGTATTGTGTGACTGAGAGCTCTTCCTGTTGATTGTGTTCTAATGCCCTTTGTTTATTCTCTTAAGATGTTTCTTAGAGACCTACGTGTTTGGATTTTCCCCCTTTCTTCTTGGAGTCTTGCTGAATAGAGTCATTCCGTGGTGATTCAGACCCAGTAGAAAAATATGCTGGTTTGTACGTGGTTTTCTGGAACAGATCTTAAACATCAAAATACATTACAGGAACAAATAGTACTTACATACTACAGAATAAAAAGATGCAGTTAGTGATACCTCTTTAATTTTCTTATGTCACATGAGAAGACTGTGAGTCATGGTGAGTGTCACTTTGACAAAGTCTGTTAATCTTTACAGGATGTCACAGGGGTTTGGATGGACAGACTCTTTGTTTTGAACTGTAGTGAAGATGAACTCAGTGCAACCACCTTCCTTCCTTGGTAGTTCAGAGGAAGGAATAAGTTTGTGTTCTTGAACTTAAGTTTGTGTTCAGGAGCATTTCCTGCAGTCATGGTTAAGAGGTTGATGGCGCTGATCATAATCTAGGATTTATAAAGCCCCTTTTTTTTTTGGGAAGGCTGCAGTTTGTGCTGACTACTTGTTTTTCTGGTGATGAATTTTACTAAGGCTGTTTTTGGACAGAGGTACACCAAACTGGCACAGTGTCTCTGGGAGGCAACAGTCACTGGTAGTGTTTCAAATATCTTTCCACTGAGTAGGTTTCCTAGTGACCTTTGGTCTCTGTGCCTTGATGAAAGGGCTAAATTTTAGAGCTGGACTTTCATGGATGGTAGCTGAGGTAAATTTTTCTTCATTTTGTGTCACAGAAGAAGGGCTAGTAAGGATTAGGTCCTGTCAGGAGGTCTTCTGGATTGGAAGAACAACAGTGTTGGATCGGGAAATGAGTTGTTACAGATTTAGTATAACACATTTTCTAAAGTAGAGTATTTCTTGTTTTCCAAATGCCATTGTACTTAAAACAGCCTGTAAAGAAACGTGGAGGCAAACCACAGTTAACCATAGTGATAATTTTTTAGATTATGTGCAAAGCTTTAGTGCTAGCTGGAGTTGTGTATTCTGCAACCAGACCACACCTAGGATTGCTCATGGCAGCAGTTTAGGTATGTTTGGAGAACACCAAAATTCTTCATGGTGGGAAGTTTGACACATTCAACTTATCTTCTGTGTGCAAGTACAATGGGATCATGAGAGGAGCATGTCCTTGAAGTAACATCTCCCGTGAGACAGAAGGGGAAGAACTTGATTAAGTCCTTCTGTAAGAGGAGGAAAAAATTGCTTGATGCACAGATTTTGTGTGAAATGTGACCTCAAGAGGCTGGTTGACAAAAACGGTCTACAGATGAACTTGTCAGACACTGCGGATCATATGCTTTGTTTCATCTTGCTTACGGTGTCACGGGTCATTCTTTGAAAGCTGCTCTCTGGCTGCTATTAATTTTAATTTTTTTAAAGCTGGCTTAAGTTATATTCTGTGGATTTTGGCAGCTTCGTAATATTGTTCATTTTCCCCCAGTGGGCTTAAATGCAGCGGTGATGTTGTTTGCTGTTCCAATACAGGATGTGCTATCTCCTCCGTAATGACAGCACTGTGGTATAAGCCAGGTGTTTCCCGGAAGTCAGGAGGTACAGGACACCAATGCCACATTTATAGGGAAAATTAGAGCTGCTAGAGCTAGAAAACTGCACGTAAACAAATTGCATTGCCAGGGAAATGTGTAATAGTTCTTTCCCATTGTTAGTGCTTGGTTTCTGACCTAATATTTGAATGTCTTCAATCCCGTTACCTTTTACCAGCTGAGAGGAGAAGTATCAAAGATCAACAGGAACATAAACCATGTTGTTGTATTTCAACCCATTTAGGTATTAAGATGCTGGCTCTTAAAAGAGCAGCACTAAGGTGAAAACCCCATAAATTGCATGTTTTGCTGTGTTGTCCCCTGTAGGGTGACTTAGAACAGCCAAATCTCTCAAAGATGTAAATGTGTGTATGTATGTGTTTCTGTGGATTTATTCCTTCTCAGTCCAAAGTCTTACTCAACTTTGGAAAATCAAATTCCCTCCAGGATCTCTTCCATCATTCTTACTGCTTTCTTTTATTATCATCTTTACAGCTGTGCAGTCCTGGGTTGAACATTGCTGCCTGTTGCAGTATTTGCCAGCATTCTGAGTCCCTTTTTCAGATTACTCTTTTTTTTTTTTCTCCTGTTATTTTGTTTGTTTCCTCCCTAAATGTCTCTAGTCAAACCTGTGCTTTCTTAGCAAGAGAAATATGGATGTTCCTATTTTTGAAGTTAAGCTTTTTGTGTAGTTTTTCCCCAAGTAGCTTAAGACATGTTCATGACACACAATCATCTGCCTAATCTTATCTGCATCACTGTGTTCATTTCCCTTCCCCTGCAGTACTCAATATAAAGTGTCCTTTTATATTAATGATGTTTGCAGGTGTCTGCATGCTCTGGAATAGCTTAAAATGATCTTCTTAGTAATGCATTGTGTTTTCTCTCTCGAGTCACTGCTCTTTGTATCTCAGTAATCAATGTGATCAGATTTTGCATTCCTTCTTTGTAGGGAATATTTTAAATTGCCTTAAACTAAGTAGGAATTATTTTTCTTTGTCGACGGAAAGGGATTCTGTAAGGTTACAAAAATAGCTTAATAAGTCATGTGATGCTTAAGTGCATGACTTGCAAATTATTTGTACTTAATTCAAACAAACCAGAATACCAGAATTCTCATAGGTAGCTATAGAAACCTGGCTCTGGGGTCAGGGTTGTAAATCAAGAGGATATCCGGGATATGTCATTTGTCAGTTGGTTTAAAAACAAACCCTCACCCACTACCCCCAGAAAAAGGGTAGAAAAATCCTCAGTCTTCTGTTCCTGTCTGTGCTGTCTCAGCACTGAGTGCTTTTTTCTGAGCTTACACTTGAGCTTTTTATCCAGTGAACAAACTAACACTTGAAGGTGGCTCGAGGCATAAGTAGGCACTTGGTGGTTGTTAGGAAAATATGTTTTGGCATTATCAAAATCTTTTTCCTTGGTACTAGATACAATGCTAGGAAGTTGAATTTTTTTGTAACAGGAATGTTTTTAATAAAAGTGTGACTCTCCTCCTCTTCTTATCTTTTAATGATTCTTCTTTTATTATTTTAAAGCTGATGTAAGATGTCTCTCTTTCTCCCCCCTCCCATACCACAGCTTCAAAACAATCATCCAGTACATAGACAACCAGTTTGAGCGATACCTGCACGATGAGAGTGGTCTCAACAGGCGCCACATCATAGACAACAGAGTCCACTGCTGCTTTTACTTCATCTCTCCCTTTGGGCATGGGTAAGAAAACACTCTTGAGCTTTTCTGTTTTAGGGTGTTACAGCTTGGTCGTAAGTCTATTCATTACTTGAAACTGGTAACTTAGCTGTAATAATTGAGTTGCTTCCCAACCATGTCAGTTAGCCAATGCAATTAAAATGGTCTTTTGGGGATTAATGCTCTCCTCTGCTTTGTCCTCGTTTTGGCATTGAATATTGTTTTAAAGCATTCAGTATTAATATTATCACCCATAAACATAAGTGCTTTTAATATCCAGTATATTACATAGTGACACTTTACAACTCAAACTTTACACAACCAAGCTGATAAGCAGAGGCTTTGACTCAATTTATTATGAAAATACTGTTTATGTAGATACTTGAAATAAGTAAATTTTTAATATATTTGGCCAATTAAAAAAGCAACACAAAACCCCATGCCTTTTTTTAAACCCTTTTTTTCCCTACTTGTTGGCAGGCTGAAACCATTAGATGTAGAGTTCATGAAGGCTCTTCATGGAAAAGTCAACATTGTCCCTGTGATTGCAAAGGCTGACACACTGACGCTGAAGGAGAGAGAGAGACTGAAGAGAAGAGTAGGTCTAACACTTGATCATGAGAGCAGAGCGATGTATACAATGTTAAAGCCAAATATAAAGTTATCTCTGTCTGAAGAGGGGTGAATGATACTGGCCAAGAACATAATCTTCAGGAAGTGTGAGGTGGGAAGTCTTCACTGAAGTCTGATGTGCCTTATCAGTTCCTGAGAATGTGACCATTCTTGGTTTCATCGATCTGAGCAAGCGGTGTTCCCAACAGAGCAGGTTTTGAGCATAATCCTTTGTAACAAGGGTTCAGATAATCCTGAAGGGCACTCATCTAGGCTGGCCCTCATCCAGTGCAGTGCCCTGAATGCCTATCAGTGGTGGGAGTGCATCAGATACATTTGGAGAGCGTATCTTCAGGTTTAGTTTCATCTGAAGCAAACTTGGTTGTCCTACTCTGCTTCATGGTTTGTGGCAAACTGTGGTTAAGCTGAGGTGATGGGAAGCTTATTAAATAAGTGCACCCATAATACAAACTCTGGGGAACTAGGTGAAAGGAAGAAGGAAATGTAAAAAAAGTCCATTCATTGAGATAAAAAGTACCTCTGTATCTTGCTGGGAGAAATTCTGGCCAGACTGTTGAGCTTCTGTTTTGTTCCTCCAGAAATGCTTTAAGGAGGTGGCAGGTGCACTGTGTGCAAATTGAAACAAGTCATAGGGAAATAATAAAGCAGAAATGTGGCTGATTATGTTGGTTTTATTGCTTCTCTTTTTCTGTGGCTGTACTGACTTGGTGAAAGATTTTTATCTCAGTGATATTGTTTGTGGAGCTGTTACTTTTTATAAAAAAACTGGTCTTTCAGCAGTGTACTTCAGCTCAGTTTTCATAAGTACTTCCTTTTTAGTTCAGTGTTTGGGACCAGAATGATGTTGAAAGATTTTGAGGAGGCGTTTAAGTGGAACATTAATATTTTTACAATTTAATTTAATACTGGGAGTTTGGGTGTTTTGCTTTGTCAGTTCAAACACATAAAATAAACTGATATAGGTTCTAGCTACAATAGTCTTTCACAAAAGCAGTTCTTAGGTGAAATGAAGAGGAACATAATCTTTCCAGGTTTCAATACTTGCCGTAATTATTTGGGGACTTTCATATGTGCTCTTTTATCTGCTGCGTGATGGTTTGTCTTATGGTCAAACACAGCAGAGTGCACTTGCTGTTTGACAGTCACTTCTCTGTATTGTTAACAACACTGGATTTTAGCTTAAAGCATGGCAGTAGTGCAAGCAAATGTTTCCCAGTGTGAATTGGGAATTGCTTATTTTTCAGTACAGTTCTGTAAGTAATGTTAGATTGAAGGTTTATGGTGTATATTTATTGTGGGAGGTGGAGATGAAGCCCAGTTTACAAATCCTGTGATACACAGATTGATTTAAAGGCAACTACTTGTGACCATATTTGGTGCTAATCCATGTCGGCTTTTTCTAGTCTGAGCAAAGTTACTTTTAACTAACTAATCTTTAAAACAGTCTTGACTTAGACATATGGACACCACATTTATTCATTGTCTGAGCACAACGAGATGAATGACATCTGTAGTCTGAGGGAGTGGTTAGGAAACAGGTAAACAAGTTTTCATTATTTTTGTACTGCTGGCAAAGGTCACTCTGCAAACTGAGTTTATATTAAGTCAAATGTATAATGTGGTTCCAAAGCTTTGAAAGTCAGAGCTACTGTATATTGTTCTAACTCAAAGCATCTTGGCCAACAGAGCCTCTAATCAAGAACAGCAATCAAAGTCCTGCTTTGCTGACGCAGCTTGAAGTCTTACTTTTTTTTAGATGTTTCTGCCATTTGGCCGTCAATCTGAAGTAAAATGTTTTTGTTTTGCCGCTCTGGACTAAGCAGCAAGATTAGCTTATGGTGCTTGCAAAGGAAACCCAGCTTGGAGTAATTCCTGTTTGCTCTTTCTGGAATTCAAAGTTATTCTTTAAAACTCTTGAGTGGGAAGAAATGCAGGGCAGTTTCACAAGCTGTGCCATGCAAGGCTGCTAAGGAAACATGCTCAAAAGAATGACTTCATGAGAGGAGAACTAATATTTTGACTTTTTTTTTTATTTCCCATGGGAAGGCTAATCTTTAAGAACACAGAATCCTCCGAGGCCAATAAAATTCAGATTTGAAGAAGCAAAATGCTGTTTCATTGTTAGGACCATAAAATACAGTTTGTTTTTATTGCAATTCTTTTTCCTTTCAGGAAAGCACTAGGTTTAACAGCTGTAATATATTATTCTAGCACCCCTTGCTGTTGGCTTTCCCGTTATTGTTTCACTTGCATTTTATCTTCAAGATCTCAGCCAGGTTAAATGTGCTTTCTTGTTTTATGCAGCTCCTAAAAGGCATCACACTGCAGCACTGCCCCACCTATCCCAGCTGTGCATCTTTTATTATCATTCGGTGACAATTTAGTTCTCATCCATTTTTCAAAAGAGTAACAACATGCATTGAGCTAAATGCACTGTGTCAGTGTAATTTAATTGCTTATTGGCAACACTCATTCCCAAATTTCTTTCTTCTTTAAAAAACATTGCTTTCTGTGTAGGTGGGGGCTCATAATATTTTATTCAGTGTGAGCACGTGTGTGAGTGCGGGGGATGTTCATATACCTGGCAGGGAAACACTGTCAGGGGAATAACTGTGGCTCATCCATCGTCTTTCCTCTTCCAGTGATCTGGAGAATTGTTTTATTTTAAACAGCTGTTTGACAATCAAGTCCTGATTGGACAGGTTTCATTTATGCCATGGCTGTTGATTGCCATCACAGCAGAGGATTGAGGAACTCAACAATACTCAGAGAAGGCTCATTAAGACCTCTCATATGTTTTGAGTCTGCTTGTATTTGTGATATTGAGTTAATCTCCAGTTACATACATAGTAATGATGTAACAAGTCCTTACACAGGCTTTTCTGAGTGTCTTTACAATTGCCTCCCTGATCTGGCCTGCCTGTGCCCACCCCAAGAGTTCATCAGTGCAGCTGCTTGGTTGGAGGGCTACATGTGCAGCTCGTTGGGGAAAAGTGCTCTAGGATGTTTGCTCAGTTCACCCTTTTCTGCTGAAACAGCCAAGATCCTTTTTTGGGAGAGTCATTGTGGAGTCTCAGGATCTTCATGCTCTCCTCACACCACCACAATTCCGCTGCTGAAAGAAAATCTTGTCAGTGCATTTGATGCAGGGACAGGAGCTGACTGTGGTGTTTTAGTAGTGTGGCAGTAGGAACATTCTCTTCAGTTTTGAAGAAAGGATTGACTTGTTCAACATTTTGAAATGGCCAAAGGCCCGGAGTTGTGCTGGCTGCTCAACTTTGTGGTGATTTCATTAGGAAAAGAATGTACATAGGAATAGGATACTGTATTTTTTTATGTAATTCTCAGACATTAGTGAAAACAGAAAACTGTTTGAGAACAGGCTTTTTTTTCTTAGTGGATTTTTAATTACTTTCTCCAGTTTTAAGTGGATACTAAGCTTTTGTCTTTTTTTAGTCAAGAGGCAATATGCACTGTCCCTTAAGTTTTTGTACACATCAAATTCACAAAAATATACTTGGACATGGGGTGAATGGTTTTGAGCCTGTAACTAAAGAATCCCCTCTCCAGGTTCATTGCTTTTACTCTTTTTTTCATATTAACCTCACTTTGCTTTTATCTGCTCTGTATCATGTACCATGTAACTCTTCTGGTGTTTTATAATGATTTACTTACTGTGTTTTCTAAAAATGTCTTTATCTCCTGTGCCTTTTTAAAAAGTCTTTAAGCCTGTGTTATTTGGCACTTTGGACACTGAGTTAAGTGCACATTTGTGACTGACTAGTAAATCAATCATACCTATTTTTAACTGAATGCCTCTTCATAAAATAGTTTATTTTTCTTCCTTTTTTGCAAACTTTCAGGTTCTGGATGAGATTTCTGAACATGGCATTAGGATTTATCAACTCCCTGATGCAGATTCAGATGAAGATGAGGAATTTAAAGAACAAACTAGAGTTTTAAAGGCAAGTTTCACTCCTAATTTATTATTTTGCTGCATTAGTTCTTCAGTCTACAATATGCCTAAGGGTTCTTTATTCCTTTTACAAGGTGTTGAAAATTTCAGTTTTCTTTGAATGTTGACTCTGAATTATAATCCCTTTTTATTCCTCTCTCTGTTTCATGAGAATACCAAATGTAGTGTGTTGTGACTTTATCTTCTTTTTTCTTTGAAGTGTAAGCCACTGTTTATCAAGAACTATTATTTGCAGTCTGTTTTCTGACTCAGATGTTTTAACATGCTTGCAAGGGAGAGAGTGTGTGTTATGGTTACTGCACTAATTAACAATTTCACTCTTGTTAGATCAAATAATAAAAGTTTTACTGAAGTAATTTCCTCTTTGTGCTGTGATACTTCCAAAGGTACATAAAGAATGTATCTGAAATTCTCTCTAGCTACTTCAGTCTGTATCTGAAATATGTTTCTGTTGGCTGTTCTGCATGCATAATGTTAAGTCAGATGATACTTGATGCCCAAACTGTACTTGGACAACAGTCAGGTGTTCCTAAAGGGAAGCGTCATTTCCTTCTGTGCCTCTGTTGAGACAGACTGATCCTCACAAAGCTGCAGGTGTTCAGCAGGAGAGGTTGCGTGGTCTGGAACGGGATTTGTTGCTTTTCTGATGGGGAAGGATTTCAGTAGCATTTGTCAACCTTTCTTTCCCCCCTCTCCTGCCCATTACTCATGTCTTTGTTCTGTCTGTAAAAAAAAAGAAAAAAAAGACAAAAGACAGAAATCAAGCAGCCAAAAATCAAAGGAGTAACGTGCTTTTCTCTGTCTCAACTAGGCAAGCATTCCCTTTGCCGTTATTGGATCCAATCAACTTATTGAGGTGAAGGGGAAAAAAATCCGAGGCCGCCTGTATCCCTGGGGAGTGGTCGAGGTTGAAAACCCCGAGCACAATGATTTCCTCAAGCTGCGCACGATGCTCGTGTGAGTAACAGGGAGAGGGTTCCATCTCGTGTGCTGACGTAACGGCGGCAGTGACTGCAGGGCTGTGACAATGGGATTCCTTAACTCAAAACTACTTCTCATGGCAGGGTAATGTTTTAGCCCCGTGCAGCTTGTTTTGCTGCTGTATCCTCTCATCTCTGACTTCAGAAAATAGTTTCTCTGGTTTACATTGCCACATGTATGTGGTTTTATGCCTTTACATGAACCAATTTGATCATTTTACTTTTCAATAGAAGTTTTGTTACAGTGCAGTTGGTGGGGCAGGGAGGCTTTTAAAATATTATTTCAAGTGAAAAAAGCCAAGTGCAATTTTCTTGGCAGTATAGGAAGCCTTTTGTTAAATATGATGCCCTGCCCCTTCATGATTTTAGCTGATATGGATATTTTGCCTGCGTAAATGGGTTTAAGTAATTTTTTTAAAAATGCTGTTTTGCTCTTTCTGGACATGGAATTCCATTGTGTCGCTCCAAATTCAGTCTCCGCTGGGCAGGGATTGCCCTCTGCTGGGCATTGGGAGCAAGTGGGTTTTCCTTTGACAATTGGAAATTGCTGGGCTGTGTCAGCTGTTGTGTGAGTCAAGAAGCTCCACCTAGTTCTTAGTTATAAATTAAACCTCACAGCGTAAGAGTCATAAAATACTTTTAGAATTAAAGTATTTTTCGGAATAACTGTCTTTGCAAGGTTCTTAACACTGCAAGGACTGGTATAAACAACTCATCTAAAGGAATTAGTGACCAAGAGGAGGACAGCACACTTTGTGTCTTGGAAGAATCTTGGTGGACCACTTGGGTATGAATTCAAGACCAGTGGGCATGAAAGCAGAGTTCTGGCTGGTGTTATGGCAGGCTTGGTCTGTAAGGGTTTACTTTCCATGCATCCATTATCCAGAACAGCAGCTGAAGATAAAAGGGTGTTTGTCTTTCCTTTGGTGAGAAAGACAGTGTTCAATAGCCCTTTGCATGTTGCAGAACACACATGCAGGACCTGCAGGAGGTGACCCAAGACTTGCACTATGAGAACTTCCGTTCGGAGAGGCTAAAACGCACTGGCAAGTAAGTGGGGGCTGCTTGGGAGTCTCCTTTTGCACTGGGACTTTGGACGTGCTCTTGCTCCTGTCTAGTCCCACCTGTCACTGATTGTTTCTGATGGGATCCCCATCTATGGAATTACTGAAATTTGTATGAAACACTCTTCTGCAAGAGGAGTAACTGTAGCAAAGTGCTTTGCTTACAAATAGCTGCTTGTTCCATATCCATTCCCTTTTCTCTATGCTTCTAATTGGAGTGTGCATAAAGAAGTGGGCTGCAAGCAAGATAGGCTCTCATTCAAGGATGTCTGCTTGGAGAAAATAAACACCAGTGGGCACATTTCAGTAGGCCCCAGTTTATTTGATCATCTTTGATATTGCTTCTCCAGGTATTGCAGGCCTGCTATGGTGACTCGTCTTGTTCCTTCATGTGCAGCTAAAAGAGAAGTTCAGACCAAACAAAGTTTTATGGAGTTTATTTTTTCCTTTTTTCTTCATGATAAGGTTTCTGTCCTTGGCAACTTAATGCAAAAAGACCTGCATCTACCTTTGCTGCATCTTTTCGGGTAGCAACTTATTCTTGTCCACACTCCACTTTGCTCTTGAATATTTAGCAAAGCATTTTGATCATAAAGAAAAGAGAAAACAGCCTGCACAGCTTTTTTATTGGCTTGACTTTTGTACCATGGATAAAGAAATCTCTTCATTAAAGTAAATTGCAAAAAAATCCCTATAGCAGTGCAGAAATCAAATTTTAAGAAATGGAAAGTGAACAGCAGGAGCTTGTGAAGTAATAAAGATGGACTTTTTCAAAAGGGAAACATGAGTTTAAGAATGTCCTAATTTCCCCTGTGCAGAAGCATGTAGACTTTGTTGATGTTCTATTAATCGAAATATAAGCCTTGGATCTCTTCTTGGAGATTTTTACTTCTTTATTTTATGCTATCAATGCATTCTTTTCTTCAATAGGCCTGTTGAAGAGGAAGTAGTAGACAAGGATAGAATCCTCCAGCAGAAAGAGGCTGAGGTAAGAGGGAGCTTCTAAAACTGTTTTTCTTTAACCCCACATGCTGTGTTCCAGTTTCAGTGTTCTGCTGACAGTGTGTGATTGGAGTTGTGGAACATGACAGACCCAGTCTGAACACTGGAGCTGCCCATGCAGTGTTTGTTTGTTCTCACTTGTATTGTGGATGGTCAGTAGCAGGTGGACTCTTGGTTGTAGGAAGGTTAACACTTCCCATTTGTATGCTAATCATCCATAAGCTTAATTACTATTTTAAATGTTTGCCAGCTATGTGTGCTGTGTCAGACATAGTGTGTTGGGGTAGTGTGACAGTCCAATGTCATTTCAGATGGGCTCACTACAGGCATGTTACCAGTACGTTTTTTCTTATGGCTATGAGGTAGAAAAAGGCTGTTAGGTCTTAAAAATCCCATGATAAAATTAATGTGTATGTTTTGTCATCTTAATCTTGCCTTAATAGTATTTCTGTTGCACCTGTCAGAGCTTGAAAACACCCAGTCCATGATTTCTCACTCTGGTTCCAAGTTATTGCTAGGCCTTTCAACTTAGTATTTTTATGCTACAGTTGTAAAGACTCTGAAATTTTTAGCCTCATATTTAAATTCAAGGACTACATTGCCAGTGCTTGTGAGTGCTCGCAATGTGAAAACTGAAGGCTTTCTGCCAATTGCTGGATAGCGGGGGTTTTCTTAATGTTTATCCTTTTTTTTAATCCAATTCAGCTTGAAATTCAGTCCATGAATGCAGGAAGGTGTGATTTAAAAGATCAGTGCATGTGTGCAGTGATTTGGAGTAAGAAATAAAGAGCTGCAAGCAGTTTTGGGTATTTCTGAGGTGAAAGATTGACTCCCATGCATGGAAATTTTTGAAACGTTGTTACTTTGGCCTGTGCATTTCCCTATTCCTTTATGTCATCCATACTTAAAAATAGCTAACCCTGCCACACCGACATAAATAGCAAAAAAATTTCCTTAAAGAAAACGCAGAAGCAGCTCATTATCACCATAATTAGTGTTTAATAATGCAAATTACTGGAGATTGAGCGAGCTGCATATCTATCAATGTATAACTTCATTTCAGCAGCATAAGCACTCTGGGTGGCTGTGCACTTACAGGAGAGGAGCTTCTGCAGGTGTTCTGTACACAAATTAGCTGCCTCCCATTTCCTGATGTGTGTGCAGAGCAGCAGTAGCTCAGCAGCTGGTGGCCAGCAGTCCTGGGGGCTTTGAAACAGTCAAGGGCTTTTTTTGAAAATTCTTTTTTCTTCTTTTTTCCTCCTTAATGCTTCCAAGATTGAGGCAGCCGACTTAGGGATTTTAAGTCATGACTGTTTGTCCTGTTATTTGAGCTATTTAAATTGTACATGTCTAATAGTTAAATAAAATTTTGGTATCCTTGTAGAACTATTTGTATGAAGACTAATGCCTGAAAAAATTCTCCTATAACCATTCCCCCTGGATAGAGATGGCACATTATCATATACTGGTCTATTCTGACCACTCTCTGTGAATGTATAGGTAGAATTTTTTATGTATTTATACACACATATACATACATAGGATGTAATGTACCTTTTATGTAACATGGCTAAGGGGATGAAATTTTGAATTTCTTGGAGGACAGTGCTGGAAGTTTCCTCTGGGGCTAATCATCTCTGAATAATTGCTGCTGAAGTTGCAGAGGATTAGGTTTGAACTTGAAAAAAACAAATATATTTTTAACTTGTGCATTCTGTTGTCCCAGAGATCAAGAGGCTTTGCTGAATCTTTGGTAGATAAGCTGGTATGAAGTCTCTTCATCTCAAAAATCATCCCTAAGGTTCAGACTGGGAAAAATCTGTGGAGGAAAGAGGCACAGAGGAAATGGGCTTGCATTCCATGGCCTTCACAGAGAAAACAAATATCCATTTCCCCTCCTGTTTTGCATTCCCATCAGTAACGGTGCTTGAAGTTCTATTTACAGTTTTGTGAGGTTTATATAACCTTGGAAGGAATGAATGCTTGGGCAAGTGCCAGGATCATCTTTATCATGGCATCACTTTTGCTAAATGATCTTTTATTATGCCAAAGGATGTGGTCCCCAGTTCAGCAATTTGGAATTGCTAATCTATCATTTTGTATTTATTGCTCACTCTGGTCATACTTTTGCTCATTTGCAAGTGATGACCTGTTTTTCTGAGATGGGAAGTGAAAAGAAGAATAAAGATACTCATGTTCCTTACTGTAAATATGCTGCAGCACAGATTACTTTGATGCTAGAGTGTAAATGGGCACAAGCTTAAAGTTTATAGTTCTGTGCTGTGTGCCACCTTTTGGGGCCTGCCCCAGCTCGTGTTACAGGCGTGGCTGCAGTGCCACGTTTGTGTCATTCGGTGGCAGAGAGGACAAGGCGAGGTCTTCCCCTGGTGCTCTGACCCACGTGGGCTCCCAGGATTTCTCAACAGCCTGACATTATTGCTTTTCTGTTTGTATGTTACACTTGAGAGGCGGTGGGCGTTGGCCGAGTGGCGTAGGCCCCCGCCTGTGGAGCCGGCTCCTCCTCTGAGGACGCCGGTTCAAATCCCAAGGAACTCGCTGTCGCCGTCCGAGCTGCTCGGCCGTGGCAAGATGAGCCTCAGGAGTAAAGGGAGTGGGGCCAGTTCCACACACACTGTGCCTCACTTAAAAAATCCATTGCACAGGCTTATCCCAAGATCTTCGTTCGTGAAGTCCAGCCAACAACAACAAGTTCTGTGCTGTATTCTTCCTACTCTGAAAACGATGTTGAAACTGTTTTCTCTGTCCTTCCACTTTCTGAACTGTTGAACCTTTTGGCAGATGAGGTGAAAAGCCCCAGGTTAGTGTGGAGGTCAGAGCGGGGCCAGCCAGGTGAGGGTGTGAGGAGTGTCTGCAGGTACCTGCCTGGAATTGCAGGGATATGTGGAAGTATTTTCCTGAAAGATAAGGTGGAAGCTTTTCTGTGAAGAGGCAACATGACTGCTGATGAAGACCTGCAGACCTGAGGGAAATAAAAACAGGTCTGAAGTTTAATTTGTTTGTGGGATGTTATTGCCCAGTGCAAGGGAGCAGAATGCTTCAGTCTTGCTCAGTCAAGTGCTGTAGTCTTAGTCCTGGAGAAATTCATAGGAAGACTACTAGTAAGCAAGTAGTAATGGGAGCTGTGTATCCATGATTTCTGTGAGGGGCATGGAAATCATTAAGGAGGTGCATTGGTTCACTTCTAACTCTGTAATCTTAACTCTCCTTTTAAATGTTTGTTTCCTTTGTGTTGCTGCAGTAGTTACATGACAGTTTGAACTCCCTTTTAGTCCTGACATAAGTAAACTAAGCGATGTTTATGCCAAGGTTAAGGTTATTCTTTTTGCCTTTTGTTATCTGAGGATTCACAGGAGTTATTTGTTTTAACAGATTTCCAAACATTGTTTCCTAGCTTCCTT
This sequence comes from Formicarius rufipectus, assembly GCA_013399695.1. Lineage (NCBI taxonomy): Eukaryota > Metazoa > Chordata > Aves > Passeriformes > Formicariidae > Formicarius > Formicarius rufipectus. The sequence goes on from VXAU01000197.1 coordinate 417,768, forward strand.
TTGGTGGTGTGCATTGGCCCTGTGCTGTCATGTTGTAACATCTGTTCTTTAGGGGATGAACATGAATGTATTTGTGCTGCTCTTACAAGTGAGAGGAGTTGCTGCTGAGTGAGATCAAAGTCATTTCATGGCTGATGCTTGCAGACCCAACAGCAAAGACAGCACACATGTTGATGTGACATCCATGTCAGTCTTTGGTGTGATTCTCTGCATTCTCCTTTTTTAAGAGCAGGAGTTGTTTCTGTCTGTGCAGTAGGTCCAGTAAGGTGAACATGAGCTGCTTTTGGTTAGTGTTGTGATGTGGAGGAATGGCTCTTATGCCCAGTCTTCTGATTGAGGAACTGTTGAAGAGACTGGCACGGTTACCATGTGAGGACAATACAGCTGGATTCTCTTTTTTGGTTTTACTCTTGAGCTACCAGGATTCCTGCTGTGCAAAACATGTTCTGCCCAGGATATTGGTATGCACCTTCCCTGAGTTCACTTATTACCCCTGACTTCAGCCCTGTAGTTCTGTGACCAGGTTTTATTGTGGTAATTCTCATTGCTCACAGGTTGTCTGCTAAGAATACTGTTGTGGAACTGATAGTTGTGAGTTTGATTAGAGCTTGAGAGCCACAGTCTCACAGCAAAAAGCCATTATTTGCATAGCAAATGCTCAATGAAAACCAAATCAGATTGCTGATGCAGCCCAGGATGTAGTGACAAGAGGTGTGCTAGAGTATCTTTTTGTTTTTATTTTCTTTTTGCCAACCATCTTATGAAAAGGAAACTTCACTAACTACATGCTGATGGCCATAGGAAACAACAATCTGCTTTGTTTTGCCTAGTTTTTTTCACAGACTTTGTGCCTGAGAGTTTTTCTACTGAGTTACACTAAAATAGCTTCAGAAACTTGTCATTACTAAGGTAATGGATGAGACTGAGACTTTACCAGTAGGTCTCAAAAACCCCACCTGATAATGGAAAAGGAAAGTCTCGTTACAGTATTGATGTTAGAGCAGAGTAGGTCTCCTGGTGCTTTTGTGCTGCCTTACATTTGTGTCACATGCAGCATCTGATTTCTTTCATGATATGGACATGTTTTTAACAGTTAAGGTTAAGAAAATGTGAGTCTCACTGCTGTATTTAAGTCTTAAAGTATAATGTTGGGTATTAGCAGAATTCTGTGTTTGAGCAATCACCATAGTACATGTGCAGCAATATCTTCCCCTGTCATTACTGAGCAGTTTCTATTTTGGGAATGTTTCATGGCTCAGCTTGGAGTACTCTTGGGAAAGCTCAAGTAGGAGATGTTCCAAAAAGCCAGATTTATTCTGGTGGTGAATCTGCAGAGAGGCAGTTCAAAAGACCAGGTGTCTTACATTTTTACAAGTGGATCTTTGAAACTTTTCTGTTTTATTTTATCATGGAATCAATGCAACTCTCATTTTTTGCCTTTTTCCCCCCCCCTCTTTCCTGCAGCATTATGCCATCTTTTTGATCAGGAGCTTTTTGGTTTAAGTATTTAGCAGAAAGATGTAGATGGGTTGCTAATAATCCCTGCAGTGTTAGCTGTGTCTCATGCTGTTGATGTGTGAATCTCCTTTTGTCTGAGGGCATCTCTGCTGCAGTCACAGGAACCTGAATTAGCCTCTCCTGAGCCCTGTGCTGCTGCAGCAGGAGGATAAGAACATAAGCCTGCTACTTCTAGGCAAACTCTGGTACTGCTGGCTGTGCTGCAATCTGTTTGTCACTCTTTAGTTAATCTTCAGTTTCTTACTATTTCTTAGATCTGTATCTGAGACCAGGCAAGAAAAAGTGATATAGGCATGTGCAATTGGCTTTTCCCTGTTCCCTGATGTTTCTTTCTGGTTGTTGTTGATTATTTTTTTTCTTTCTTTAAAAAAAAACACAACCTAAACCAGCAGCTCAACACCACATACGTGGAGTCAAGTATTTGTCTCAGATTCTTTTGTATGGAATCTGCTGCAGTCAAATCACAATAGTTAATGTGGCTGACTTGATGAAAGTACAATATAATTGTTTAAACATAGTGGGTCTTGAGATAGAATTCCCCCTGACCCCCTTGAAAATAAAAGGAAAGCAATTCTCTAACAACTTAAAGAATATGAAAACTTGTTATACAAGTCTCAGTTTTGTACATGACCTCCAATTTGAGATGCATTCATACTTTATACAATGTGCATAGAAATAGTAACCTATTTCCTTCCCAGTTTATAAGGTAGGGCACTTGTAGTTCTGTATGTGGAACTTCCCCACCTGCATTTGGAAGGAAGTACCCAGTCATTTGGAAACGAAATTAGAGGTATTTGCGTACACATTTTGAACATCTCTGTTAATGTTCTTTTTTCTTAGAAACATTTGTTCCAATTAATGTTATTTAAAAAAACAAAACAAAAACGAAAACAAAACAAAAAACAAAAACCCCAAAACAAAACAAAAACAAACAAAACCCAAACAAAACAAAACAAAAAAACCTCCCACCACAAACCAAAAAAACACCAAAAAAAACCAAAAACGCAATACCAAAACTGAGCAACAAAACATTATATATAACTGGCCTTTTATGAGATGACAACCAATGTATAAATGTTATAAAAAATGCCTTAAGAAAACAGTTATTTCCAGGAAAGATCATTGTTTAGATGTAAAAAATATTGTTGCTTAATTTGTTTAGTCTGGCTTTCCAAATTTTATAAACATCTTTCTCTTTTGGAGTAATTTTTAAGTCCTTTCTGCATGTTCAGCTGTTACTGTTGCTAAAAATTTGTGGAGTTCTGCAATCTCCACACCATGGATGTTCATACCTGGTGTTGTGCTTTGAGCACTTATATCAGAACAAAGCTGCTTCAGCTCACTCAGGTGTGTCTTTGTGCACATCTAAAGGCTGTGCTTTTCTTACTGTAGAGTAAATGGGGAATTTCAGGTCTGCAAACAGCAAAATATTTGAATTGTATTGCTTAATTTTCATTATAAGTATTGTTAGAAATCTTGTCGAAGTTAGATGTAACGAACTGAAGAGTATGAGATGGGGAAACCCAAAGTATTCAATTTTGTGAATTACTGAACTTTTCAAGTTTGTGAAGAAGAAAGCAACATTCTACCATGGATAAAAAGATTGATGGTTTCCTGGATTTTTGGACTTCTCATGAAATTGTTGTAAACACGTGGGTGTCTTTCTGTTCCAGCTGCGCCGCATGCAGGAGATGATTGCCCAGATGCAAGCCCAGATGAGGATGAAGCCTGGGGATGACTAGGATGTTTAACATCTGGATGCATCAGGTACTACTTTTCTGACTTGGTATCTCCTCTTGCATGAGATTTTCACAATGATTGTTGTTAATGTTGCATTTGGGACTTACTTTTACAGTACTTACAGAAAAGAAATGAGTGATGTTCTGGGTAGACTAGAAAGGAAGATCTATGCCTGTGTTACCTCTCCAGCTGTTTTTAAGACCTGTAAATGTTTATTTTCAGTGCCTTATCTGGCTTTGTTTCTGCTAGTACAAACTGCTCAGAAAATTAATTTGTTTATATGTAATCAAAGTTAGGGTATTTTGGAGCATGTAGGTTGATGAATTTTTGACAGTTTTCCAAAGAAACAAACAGAATTTTACAAACTAGTCATGTGTCATGAATACAGACTGCCGTGCTGCTGTGTGTGATGGGATCAGAGTGAGTGAAGAAAAAAATTCATGTAGCAAATATTCTTTCTTCAGAATGCAGCTCTTCTTATACTATTTTTCTTTTAAATGCAAGAACAAAAAAATAGGAGGATATGAGGAGTCTTGTTGCTTAATACTTCAGTTTAATACTCGAGTTGTGATTGCTGGTCTTGTGGAATGTAAAGCTTGAATAAAATGGATTATATTATCCCTTATGACCTTGTGGCAGCTGCCAACATTCCAAGCCTAAAATAAGGAGATTTTTTTTGTTGCCTTTATTTGAACCTTCAGTCTTCCTGTTTAGATAAAGAAGAAAAAAAAGTTTAAGAAATAAACTTATTCACTGGATTCTAATTTAAGCAGAAGTTGATGGTTTTACTGGTATGTTCACTGTGATTTTTGAGTGAAGTAGTTAAAGGGAAATAAGTAATTCAGTCTCAGGTTTCTTACTGTCACCATTCCAACTGTTGCAGAGGAGTCTTCACATTATGTCTTCCAAATTCCATCTAAGATGTGTTTTCCCAGAGTTGAAAAACTAAACACTGAGGATAATTTTGTGGCTGACCATGCAGTGTTTGTGATAGCACTGTCTGACAGACAGCTCACATTCCCTGGACAGGAGCTGGTCATTATGCAGCTTCTTCAATACTGTTAAATGTTTCTGTCTGAACTGAAGGGTCCAAGTTTTCATGGTGACTTTGTTTTATTTTCATATGACCAAACTGACCACGTGTGAAAATGGCTGTTTCATGCAAGAAAGCTTATGTAGCATAAATGATGATTACTGTTTCTTGCAAAGGAGCTTACTTGTTTGTGCCACTTACAAATCACATTTAATCACATGGCACCTTTAAACTGTTATTCAGTAAGAAAAAAAAAATCACCTTAAATCTCAGGTGGTAAAGGGCCTTGAGGGGAAGCTGTAAGAACAGTTGAGGGCACTTTGTCTGTTCAGCTGGAGAAGAGGAGACTGAGGGGAGACCTCACTGCGGTTACAATTTCGTTGGGAGGGGAAGAGAGGGACAGGCACTGATGTCTTCTCTGTGGGGACCAGAGTCAGGACCCAAGGGAATGGCCTGAAGTTGTGTGAGGGGAGGTTTAAGTTGTGTATCAAAAGATGTTCTTCCCCCAGAGGGTGGCTGGGCACTGAACAGGGACCCCAGGGCAGTGGTCACAGTACCAAAGCTGACGGACCTTGAGGAGCATTTGGATGATACTCTCAGGCACTTGGTGTGACCCTTGGGAATGGTCCTGTGCAGGGCTAAGAGTTGGACTCAATGATCCTTGTGGGTCCCTTCCAACTCGGCATGTTCTGTGATTCTGTAGTAACCTTGTCTGTAGCTGTGGGCAGAGAAAAGGATGGCAAGTGGTGCAAATATATCCAGAGTTCTTTCCTCGGTTCCTAGTTACTGGCTTTGCTGTGCAATCAGGATCTGAGGGCTAATGGGATGTCATATTCCCACTGATGGTTAGCCAGTAATGGCCCCAGATTCCCTGTGTTCTCCTGGCTGTGGCATTTATAAAAATGAACTGGAACTTGGTTTGTCCCAGGCTGAATTTGCAGCCATGGCTACATAAATAAACAGCGTTCAGAGCGTGCTCGTGTGTGTCCAAGGGAAATGCTGTTCTGTGGATACCTCACTGTGCTCATCTGGGGCACATCTTGGGCCAGCAAGTGTGCTAAGCAGGAGAGCTTGGCAACTTTCACTGACTGTTCCCATGATCTTGTTGTGATTTAGCTGGAACTAAATCTCAAGGAAGTTAATTGGTCTGAAATAACAAGTGTGGACAAATTTGAGAAGGATTTGAACAAGATCTTCATAACGTGGAGGTCCTGCTGTTTCTTTGGAATTTGCTAAGCTCCACTTCTGCAGCTGCTGTGGAAATCAGGTTTGGCAGATTGATTTTAGGAAAGGCTTTTGAACTTCTGTTTTGTTACCCTTGAGGTACTGGGAGATAGACTTTTAATGTAATTTGCTGGTCAGAATGCACAATTGGATCTGCAGTGCAGCCCTGCCAGACCAGGGTATTGCTGTGTGATCCTGGCAGCACCTTGAAGTGAATCCTCACCCAGAACTTACCCTTAGGGAAGTTTCTCTCATGCATGTTAACTGACTTTGCAGTTCAGGAGTGATGAGTTCAACCTCCACCATTCCCATCAGATTTATTTGCTGTATTTTATTTAATTCACTATTTCTAGAGAAACCAGGAAACTTGTAATTAATACAGTGGTTAACAGAACCAAATTGCCAACAAATTTGAATATACTTGATATCAATCTTTTTGTTCTGTCGCAGCTTATCTTGAGTATCTCTTGGGTTCTAGTTGTACAAGAACTTTAAATGTTCAGTCTCTCCTCCAGTTGCTCTTTTGCACCCTTACTTTGTGCTGAGAAAAATATGTGATTTTATTCAGTTTATTTAAAAGTTAACATTTTCACTCCTTTTTATTTTGGATACATATGTATTTTTTTTTCAGAAGTCCCTTAAAATATTTCCCACTACATAAAGCACAGATATAAAGATATTTTCAGGTATTTCGGGAAAAGAGAAGTGTGGTGTAAACACCTTCACAGATGAGAGCAGGAGAATGAACAGTAGAGTAATGAAATGTGCTAATATCCAAATATGTGAAATACCCACTTCTGGTTTCAGATGTATTTTGGGCTGGGGAGGAGGTTGCTGTGGGGCTTTGGGCTTTTGTAGAAGGAGTCTAGCATTGCATAATGATTACAAAGTGTTAAACTCAAATCCTTGCCAAAAAGACCAACAAGGCTGTATTACCATAAAATGCCGTGCTGATGGGATAACTGGAAGATCTGGTTTGCCTGATCCCTTTTGAGTAGGGGCATTTTAAAGGTTTTACAGAAAGAGCAAAGGGAGAATTTACTTCAAGCAGTTCCCTTTCCTTTCAAGGCCAGGGTATGAGAAGCACAAGGGGAGTGACAAAGGCCGAGATTGTATGGAGGGAATATGCTCGAAGCTTCCAAAGAGGATGGACAGCTCTCTTGCTGTGGAGAAATAGGATCCTGGCAGGAAATGAAGACGAGCACTGGTGGAGGATGGGTTAGGTGGGGAGGGAGGATGATTTTGGCACACTGGTCATTCCTGTTTCCAAACGCAGTTTTTGACAAAAGCCTGTGAATGTAGGCAGTGGTGATTAAGATCTTTTAAGTGCAGCCCTAACAAAGGTGAGTTTACCTGTTCTTTTGTCTGCTTCTTCTGAACATTTCATAGCCTCTGTGTACAAACGGTGCATGTGAAGAAGATTGTAGCAGAACAGCTGGAAAGCACAGCTGGACATCAAAATATTCTTGGAATAAGCAGTAACAATTTTTTTTACCCTAACTTTTGGTAGATTCACCTTACTAATATTTTTCAGACTTTTTTTTTCCTTGTAAAATACAAGGTTGTTCTAAGGTGTAGAAGCTTGTTGCTTCTTATATTTGGCAGTTCAAATAAAAGTTGGAAGAGACAGATTGGAAGGGGAATAAGTTACCAAACCTAAAAGAGGTTTAGTTTTATTTGGGTGCTCCAATATGAAATGCTTTTGCAATAAGCCTGCAGTAATTCCAGTAGCATATTTACTAATTTCTGAACTTGTCCATCTCAGATGAGCAATTATTATGAAAAGCTGGAATTATTTTATCAAATTAAATGGTTGTTGGTGGATGTTTCCTCTCTTTCCTTCTCTGTTTCTGAAAGTGTATCTCTTTGCAATCTGTTTTCCTCTTGTTGTTCTTACAAATCTGGATTGTCTGTCTTTACTCAGCTTCAAGATCACACTGGGACAAGCCAGTGACAGTAGCCAGGCTATGGAAACCTAATATGGCCATCTGGAATTACAGTTAGGGAAATATGTTCAGATAAAGAAACCCAGGCATCCTGCACTTAAAATATCTGTACGATGTTGAAAATTCTTTTTAATATAGCTTGTAATTTCCACAACTACTTTAAAGCCTCCTGAGCTTACTAACACTGTTCTGATTCTTGATAAGAACAGTGCTAAGGACACCAAACAGCTCCTTCTTTCCACCAATGAACTGACATCATTTAACAGAACAACACAAAAGCATTGTCATAGCAACCAGCCTTCTAGAATGATGCTGCTGAATGCTGAATTGATCTGATGAGAAATGTCATTTGAGGAAGCAGAGATCATGCTGTAGTTCTTGGCAGCTGAAATGGAGAGCCTAGAGAATGTGAAGCTTGGGCAAATTTGTAGTGTTTGGAACAACTGCCTGGCACTGCCAGTGGGTTTCTCTGGTTGGAAACTAGACCAGAGCACCATCTCCAGCTTTTCTGACTGTGGAGTTGTTCAGCAAACCCTGCGCTGATGAGCTGGCACGAGTTTTTGTCTCCTTTAGAGAACAGACTTCTGATGGAAATTGTTGTCGGGGTGAATGAAAATACATCTATTTGCTTTTTTCACTACTGTGTCAATGCCTTGGGAAAGCTGAAATCCACGGCGTGGTGACTGCAGTGGCATTCCCAGTTCTTGTGAATATGTGCAGCAGCACCTTGCCCTCTGCCTCTTGGAGGCTTCACTGCCCAGGAAGGTTACAACTGACATATTCCACCTCTTCCTATATCCCAGTGACACACTGCTGTATCCACTGCAGCTCTTGGATCCACGGGCTGATGGCTTCTGGCTTGCTTCCAGCATTTCTTGGGCATTTGGCGTGCCTGAGGTGTGGAGAACACAGACCTACCAGGTCCATGCCAAAGCATGGTGATCATAGGGAACCTGAAAATGCTGCAGGGCCACGTTTTACTAAAGAAACAGAGGAACATCTCTTACAGCTTTGAAGCTTGGAGCCTGGTGTATGTGACTCAGTGTTAGCATATTTAACTGATGAACATAAGAAAGCAGTTCAAAGGCTGGTCTTGTAGCTGCGTGTGAACCCAGCTGATGATGTTTGCTGTGGGGAACAGTAAGGGGTTGTACAGACTAGCAAGGGAAAGGGAGCAAACTTGCAGCAGTGAAGTCAACAGAAGGTAACTGAAATAGCAGAAATTCAAAATGTTTGGGCTGCAGGTAACAAAATGAGTCAGAACCACCTACAGCAGGGCACTGGTGTCATCCAGTACTCCTCTGCCTTGTGGAAAGATGCCATTTCTCAAAGTTCTTGCTGATGATGGGACACTCAAAGGGGTGTAGCTAAAATATGAAATGAGTGCTATTTGAAGAAAAATTATTTAGGTCAGTGAGAATATGTAGCTGCTCATAAAGCAGATTTCTCATTGGGTATTCAGAAGTGAACATGTGGAGATGTCAAGTTGCCCTGCATTGTAATGGTGGTCTTGGAAACAGCTGAGGGAAAGGCAAGCCCATTCCTTCCCAAGGATTTTGACATCTTTACAAATACAGGATTCTGAACAGTGTGACCACATGCATCAGGCTGCAGGTGTATGTAGTGCCTGCGAGTTATTCAACTGAGCAAATGTTGGTTTAATGGCACACTGGAGAAATGAGTCCTCTTTCTCAAATGATGGTATGAATTCACAGTGCAGGTGGAGGCATTTATTAATGCTGTGTATTGGTGAAAGGAGCACAGGGAACTGTAAGGTCAATCTAATAAAGCTGAAGGTCAAGCTTGTCAAGAACAATGGCAAGCTAATTGTGTCATAAAACACTGTCTCACACAGGCATGAGGAAGAAAGCAGTGAAACAAATCCACACTAAAACTGCACAAACATACTTTACTCAAGTGTGTTCTACAAACACCTAAAATGTGGGTATCATGTAGCCCATGCTGATAACATCAATGCACAGCTGTGCTTACAACCTGAACCTTCATGTTTATTAGAAATTCCAGTCTTTGTGTGAGTCTGAAATACCAGTTGTGATTTCCTCTTGTGGTACCTTCTGTAACAGATTAGAGTTGCACAGGCAGTGGCAAGAAATCAGATTTCTCTCTCTTAGTTGAAGTAGCAGAGTAGCACAACAGTTAATTTTGAATTTGCTCAGCAATTTATGGACTCTGACTTTAAAGCCTAATTGCTGGCTTGCTTGTTCTAGTTGTTTTGGGAAGTGATGGACTTCTTAAAATGTGAGGTAATTGTGTATTGAACAGAATCCCGTAGTGAGAATGGCAGAGCAAAGCACCTTGTTGTCAGCTTCCCTTGCTCCTTATCCCAGCTGTAGTCTAGTTGCGTGTTGCACTGTATTTTATAAGTCAGTTAACACAACAGTGTTTCCTAGGGTATTTCTTTTTTTCCATCCAGGTGAATGTTTTAAGCTATTTTTTTCCTGTCAGGAGCGAGTATTTTTGGGATTGGAGAATTTGAGGTGTTTCCCTGATTTCCAAATCTGACACATCTAGGCAAGACCTGATTTTCAGGGCAAGCTGGAATTCTGCATTCTTTGTAGCAGTTTTTTCAATTGGAAAGTAACTGTAGAAATATCCAAAACTGGAAGTTGTTTTTGAAATTACGGACCAGTATACCTTTTTTTTTTTTCCCCCTAGAAATACTGCTCTACAAATGCTTGGAAAAAAGAAATCTTTGCTGTTCTACCTCAGCAGTGTCATAGGGATGTAGGTGCCCGACATCAGACCTGCTGCTTGGTTGTAGCCCTGTGTCTCTGAGTGGTTTGTTTCCTCCTGCAGCAGTACTGCCTCACGTTGCAGGCCGAGGTCAGTGCCTGGTGTGCAGTACTTTTGAGAAGAGCTGTGACATGCTTCTCGTACTCTTGCAGGCAGAGAGAGGGTGTGGGTGCTTAAGAAAGTATGTAGCTAAAAATAAATTCTCATTTATTAGCTCTTATTAGACATTTGTGATAAACATTTGGGGCCAAACTGCTCAGCTGATCTCCTTCTAATGCAGGTGCCTTCGATGCAGGGATTGAAACTCCCTGTTCCCTGCTGCTTTGCTGGGAGGGGCTCAGACTGCCCCAAATGCTCTGTCGGTGCTGAGAGTTTGTCCTTTCTAATGCTCTTTGTTTTCCACTTTTGTTCCCAGCAGCAAACGGTTCTCTAAGTGGATGGGTGCTCTGTTTTCTTTGCCCGAATGGTACCATTCAAATGCATAAGCTGGATGCCACAGACCAAGACCTGCGTTAAAACAAACACAAAGTCTGAAGATCCGTGTCGTAAAACGGCTTGTTTTATATATTCAATGTTATTCAATTTATAGTGTATCTTTTTTTGATTCTTTTGGTAACCCTGTCTTCATACTTATAAATGTGGGTTTATTATCCCTCCTACATCTTTTTATCAGAAGCTGATAAGAGTATGCTGTATGGACTAGCCCTTGTGGTGGGTTTAAGGAGTTAATCATATATCTGATAGGCTGTTCCCAACAGTTTTGTGGTTAATACTAAGACTTTGAGGCCTGTTTACAGTAAATGTATGTGTTTGCACAGTATCCTAACTTTCACCTGCCATTTTAAGTCATGTATCACATCAGTTTTCCAGAACTTTCTCTCTGCTTTTATTGCTTTTGAAGCTTCATTTCTGGTGATTTGCATTTGTGTGACAGATGAGAAAATGCACAAAACACGATTCAGCAATGATGCAAAAAAGCTGACTTTTCTAAATTGTCGTGCCTTAACACACTATAAACATTGTGCACGCCAACAACTTGTGTGATGCCTCTGAAGCTTTGTCTTTGGGTCTCAAGTATTGATGGCAAGAAATTGTCACAGGCATTTTTATCTGTCAGCTGAGCGATGGCATGTACTGAATTTTTTATATACCATAACACTAATTTTCATTGAAGTTTTGTAATAAACTGTATGAATGTGGAAAATGTTGATTTTTGGGGTGGTCTTTGTTGTTTTTATTTTATTTTGGCTTTTTCACGCTAATCTGTGAAATGCTACAATGGTGTCGCACAGGTTGCGTGTTCAAAGGGATTGTGATGGTTACCCCTGGGAATGAAGGCATTTTCTAAAATTTGTCTGCATACAAACTGCTTTGATTTCATTTTGAAACAACTTTAAAAGTGTTTTACGTGGAAGTTAGGTAACACGGCTTTGCATCCACTTTTTCTCCAAAGTTCATTAGGCTCCTACTGACGTCTTTTAGGTGGGTAAATACCTTAGAAAATCTGTTTGCACATCTTAGCAACATTCATGAATTTATAAAGTATTTAATTTATGTCATTACTGAGTATACAGCTCTCTTCTGCATGCTTTTGTAGTCTTGTGTTTTATATATGCATAAGTGTAAATTGTTTTGCAGACATGGGATTGAGACACTGTCTTCTGTAGTAAATTGTGGTGTCTGTCATGTAATGATTAGCCCTAATTTTGCAGTCTAGCAATGGGTGTTTAATCAGGATAGGATTCACAAACGATTGGCATCACAGGGATGCATATATGGCTTGTTTGAACTGCATGAAATGGGTATTACATTGTTACCTCAGTGGCTGCTGTGATGAAGTTGAAAGAAGAAATTGAGTAACAGATTTGTGTTCACACAAAGTCTCTCCGAGTTTTATGAAGATTTGAATTTAAGCATGTCTGTCCAGAGGGCCAAGGTTTAACAGAAAACTTAATCTCATCAATACTTTGCTGTTATTTGCACTTTTCATATTGTTTTTCCTTCCAGAATTTTGCATCATATTTTGCAACATTCTTAAAATGATACACTTGTCCATTTGTGCTTGTGAAAGTCAGGACAGCCACACCCTCCTGAGAAACCCAGACTGCAGCCACAGATGTTAGTTACGAGCTGGATTAGCCTCTGAGCAAAGGTAACATGAAAGCTTCATCTTTCAAAGCCAGCCACGACAGTGGGGAAGCAGACTTTCAAAAGCATTTAGTCTTTAATTGTATCAAAAACAGAGGGTTTTTTCCTCCCTCTTTTCCAAGCAAGGTGCCTAAAATTACTTTCACAGTTCATATGTGGGAAGCCTCAGCGAACAGATTTTTAGTAGTGGATACTGATTGTCAGTTGATAGTCTTTACCTTCTTTGGGCTTGTGGATTCCAGATGGAGCCTTTTGGCTCAAAATCTGAGATCTGTTTTAATAACTGTCCAAGAAGGGCTTGCAGTACTACTGATCCCATATGCTTTCTACCACTTCTTTGATGTTGCCTGATGTTAATTTTCAGTTACATTTGAAACTGGCTTTGTTAAAGTACTTCACAGCTTACTGGGCGAATGTATAGTTGTTATGCCAAATCTCTGCTAATGTGAAGATGTCTGGATAGAGGACTCTGGCTACAACCTACTTTTCTGACCTTGCATTTCCACTCCCATTCGTTTTGGAAGTGCCAGAGCCACGGAAGACAAGTCCCTTCCTCTGAATTTCATCTTGGCCTTTTCCAGGCTGACATTTTCCAGCACTGGGACAAAGTACCCACATGTAACTATTTTAATGACTGTTCTTCAGGATCAAGGAGAGTTGACAGCAGTCCCGTCCTTTTGGTCTTCATTAGCTTTAAAACACAATGGCAGACTATAAAAGAACTCATGAAAGGCTGATTGGCTCGTTTGTGCCTTTAATTGTGGTGCAGAGTCTCTAATGGTCTGTGGCTCTCTAGTATTTAAAAACAAGGACATTTGCTGACAATCACCTGAGGGTTTTTTTGTGATGTGTTGAATCAATGGCTAAAAGTGAAGTTAGAATGAGATAATGGGGGTTTAAAATGTAGGTGCCGGAGACTGACAGTCTTTGGTCTTGGAAGTGTTTCCTTGTTTTGATATGAGAGATGTTTTGAATGAGAAGGGGGAAGAAATGCCAAGATAAATGCTGTGATGACTACAAGGATTTGATAAGTTAGTACGTGTAGCATTGGTGTCAGATTTGTTCCAAGGCAGGGCAGTGCCCTTGCACTTGTGCAGCTATCACCCTGCCAAGCTTATCTTGTCCTGTGTTCAGAAGAGTTTCAGGTCTGATAATTTACCTGTCCTTGAAATGTGGAACACGTGACCCCTCCGTGCAGCCATGGAAGTCAGGGCAAGTATCTGGGTGTCCCAAGTCTTCACATCCCACTCTCCTGTCTTCTCTGCTGTTGAGTTGAGGTTTCTGTGAGCTGTTCTCAAGTCATGTGCAGGTGCTGCTTTTCATTTGAGTTCTCTTGCCTTTTGTTTAAGAGTTGTACTGACAGCTTTTACTTAAAATAACTTTCCATATAATCTCTTTAAAAATTTTTAATGGAAACAGAGCATGCATTCCTACTTCACACAGCATGGTTGCAGTATGATTCAGGACTTCCCACTGTATTTTGAGTCGCTAAATCTGGAAACACATTTCCTATTTATTCCATTTGTGTTTGGGTTTTGTATTTATTTATTTATTTTAAATGCTGTATCCCTCCTTCTGGCTGTTGTGTTTCTCTGGAGAGCAGTGAGTGCTGCCTTTTATAGTGTTTAAACCTTCATGGAGTTGTGTACACACGCACGGGCGGCTGCGGTGGGGTTATTCCTGCACATCACACCGGCCCGGGGCTATGTTCGCCAGCCCCTGGCACGTGGCTGGGCTCGGGGTCGCTCCGGGTGGTCCAGCGGGCACACGGAGGGGTCTGGGGTCGCTCCGATGCCCCGGGCTGGTCCTCCTGCCCGATTCCTGCAGCCCCTGCTCCTGTTGTCACCCGGCGGCGCTGAGCAGGGATCGCTTCCATGTTGCAGCCGGCGGGTCCCCCTGCCCTGCCCGGCTCCGACCGCCCACCAGCCCGGCTGTCACCCGGCAGGGCAGGACAGGACAGGGGTCTCTCTGGGGCCCCGGCCCGGCCGTCACCCGGCAGTACAGGGGTCTCTGCGATGCTCCGGCTGGGCAGGGCAGGAGTCTCTCCGGGGCCCCAGCCCCGCTGTCACCCGGCAGGGCAGGGCAGGACGGGGGTCTCTCCGGTGCCCCAGTCCCACTGTCACCCGGCAGGACAGAGGTCTCTCCGGTGCCCCAGCCCCGCTGTCACCCGGCGGGGGCGGGCCCGGGGCGGGCTCAGCTCCCGGGATTGGCGGCCCCGGGCGGCCCCGGCCCCTCGGCGGCGGCGCGGGGCGGCCCCGCCGCTCGCACTCACTCGCTCGGTCCCCCACCCACGTCGCGCACACGGGCTCGGCCGTGGCTGCGGGGAAGGCACGATGAGCACGGGCATGCGGTACAAGAGCAAGCTGGTGAACCCAGGTGAGGCGGCGGGGGCGCGCCGCCGCTCCCCCCCCCGGNGCTCCGACCGCCCACCAGCCCGGCTGTCACCCGGCAGGGCAGGACAGGACAGGGGTCTCTCTGGGGCCCCGGCCCGGCCGTCACCCGGCAGTACAGGGGTCTCTGCGATGCTCCGGCTGGGCAGGGCAGGAGTCTCTCCGGGGCCCCAGCCCCGCTGTCACCCGGCAGGGCAGGGCAGGACGGGGGTCTCTCCGGTGCCCCAGTCCCACTGTCACCCGGCAGGACAGAGGTCTCTCCGGTGCCCCAGCCCCGCTGTCACCCGGCGGGGGCNTTTTCTCTCCCCGTCGCCGGTCCCCGCCGCGGGCATCCCGCACTCGCCGCGCCGCCCCGCAGACGAGAAGCAGGTAGGTGGGCTCCGGCCGCGGCTCTCCGCGGGGATGCGGCGGCCACCTGGGCACAGGGGCTCGGCTGGATTCATCCGGGAAATAGGCGCTTTGCCTGCCGCATCCCCTCGGGTTCTGGGCTGGGTGTCTTTTTTTCTCGCTGCCTTTGGGTGTGTCGAGCGGGTTCGGATGGAGAAAGGCAGCGCAGAGGCTGGCAGAGGCGTTT
Source organism: Formicarius rufipectus (assembly GCA_013399695.1). Classification (NCBI taxonomy): domain Eukaryota; kingdom Metazoa; phylum Chordata; class Aves; order Passeriformes; family Formicariidae; genus Formicarius; species Formicarius rufipectus. The sequence continues at coordinate 433,095 of VXAU01000197.1, forward strand.
CGGTATTGGGAGCACGTCTCCCATCCGTCTCCTCTCCGCAGCACAGATGCGCAGACACAGCCCCAGTCCTGCCTCTCCTGTGGTGCTGCAGCCGATCGGCACCTCGCAGGCGGCCAGGATTTGGGTGTTAGGGAACATCTGTTTTGCTTTGCAAAGCTAATAGCTGTTGGGATACATGCCTTTGAGTCCCGGAGAGCGAGGAGGGGTGATGCAATCAGATGACATCGACAGGTTTTTTTGTTCTCTGTTTGGTATTTGGAGGGATTTAGGGTATTTGAAAGGAAGAAGAATCCATTTCTGCAGAGCTCGAATGCCTAGGTAAGGGATTATTAGAGTCCTGTGTGTTCCTTAGCACCCATCATTGTGATGTAGGCAAGAGCCTTTCTTCATGATGATGAAGGCTTTTCAGTCTCCCAAGGATGGAGATGGTTAACACAGTGGGGCAGCACGTGGGGAGAAGCCCACCCATTCCCAGCATGGCTTGCACTTGCCTTTGGGTCCAGTCTTTCTCCGAGGCTCCAATTCCATATGAAGCAAACACCTTGCCTACTGAGACCCTGGTACTGCACTGCCTTTCTGAGCCACAGAAAAGCAAACGGGCATTGTAGCAGCTTGGGCATTCACCTGGCCATGGCAAGAGGTGGTGTTTCCCTATATAACGGAGACTTGGGTACTGTGAAAAGATACTTGTGCATTTTTGTGAGCTGCTGATCGCAGTGATGAGAGGAACAAAGTAAATCCAGGGTAATAGGATAATGGGATCACCAGATGCATTTTTTCCCAAGCTACTTAAAGTTTTGCTTGTATTTTGTAGGTATTTGTGAGCATTGCTGCTAATTCTTATTTTTGGAGAAAAACGCTCAGAGTGTGCTTTGAAATTGTGGAACGTTTAGCGTAAACTGTGAACTGGGGAGCGGCTTTGTAACCCACTAGAACCATGGTGTTCTTTAGTTCATTTGTTTTCAAATTAAGAGGGAAGCAGGTTATGTATAAGGTTTCATTCTGCTCATTCCCCAGGGCAAAAACCAAGGTAGAGATCAGAGGAGTCTGTTGTAGATATTATCGTATCTCCTGAAGGCCCTTGTCACCCTGCATTGGCAGGAGGGGGCTGCAGTGTGTGCCCCAGAGTGCCCATGTGAGCAGCACAGGGCAGTGTTCTGGGGCAGAAGAGGGCTTTTCTCAAATGCAGAGGGATATCCATGTATCTTACACTGAGCGGGCAGCAGGTCTTGCATGACAGCACAGTTCATTATGGGTTTGGGCCAGCCATGTTACTTGTGGATGGTGGAGGGAAAACGAGCTGTGAACACAAAACAAGAGAAGGATTTTTTTCATGTGCCACTTTCCCCCCCACTCTGCTCACATCTGGCAGCAGGTAATGATTTAAAAGATATATTAAAGCTGTGATTCTTGCCTGAACCAATTTTTCAGAATTTATTATGTAAGATGTTTTTTATAAGTAGTTGGGAAACAACATGAGCTTTTGAGAGGGCAGTACAATGGATTGCATGTAAGTAAGGTAGCCTTTGGTACAATCTTAATAATATTCATGACTTACTGAGTCCAAAGAATGGAACAATGTAGTGTCAAAGAATGTGTCTTCATCCTCCTCTTCAGCATAGTCAGGGCTGATTCATGGTCTGGGTACAGGGGACTCTGATTTGCAGGTTGGGCTCTTAATTGCTACCATTCATGAAACGAAGATAACGGTAGGTTCTCCACCTCTCTGATTTCCAAGGATTGACCTCTTCTTTGATTAATTAGACAGTGAACTCATGTGCTGTTGAAGTTGGTGGGGGGTTGATTCTGGTCTCTGTTCAGAACATCCAGCGTTCCGAGAGGAAGGGTTGTGGTTTAGGAGCCTGGACTTGGGAGGGGATCCAGTTTTTGGTGTGAAGCTCTACAGCTGGTTGACTGGTGAGACCAGGCTCCTTGGTCTCATTTTACCTCAGTTCAGCACCTCTTAGAGAGGGATGGCTTCTCTCCTAGTGATTTATACACATCTGGATCACCATGAGGGATGCTCATGATGAGGCTGGGTAGGCAGTTGAAGCCATGACTCATGCCCTGAGTGCAATTTGTCAGGAGTGTTGACCTGAGAACCAAACAGGGCCAAGAGCAGCGGGTGTATGCTCTGCCTAAGCCCAGGGTGTTGCTGTGGGAGGAGTACAGGTGAAACCACCCAAGTACCCAGTTAGACTGGAGTCTCCTGGCACGTTCCTACAGAACATGCCTCCTAGCTCGTGGTGTTGGCGTGTGTGTGCTTGGGGTGTTACCTTGCCCTGTCTCTGAAGCTGACTCTTGCTCATTCAGGCTCATGTCTCTAATGTTCTTTGAAGTAATTGTTTCTTTTTAAATAAGGAGGATGGGAACTTCTCCTTCCCAAGTTGATCTCTCCCCACCCCGACAATTTGCAAAGTTGTTTGGGTGTGGGAGCAGGGACTATCTGGTGGATCCAGTTCTTTCAGTGGGTTTGAAATTACAGGGCTGTGCCTTTTATATTCAGCTTGGTCCTTTTTTTATAATTGAACATATTTTGAAGTGGTCTACTTGTCAGTAAAAGTATATATGGGGGGCTGTATGTAGGGAAGATACTATGCAAAAGGTAGTTTGACTGGAGGAGTGGTTTTAGTGCAAGGCATTGAGAACTGAATTTACTGCATTTGTGCTTCAGTTCCTGGGAATCTGGATTTTGTATCTGAAGAAATGGTATTCAGACTCCTTTGGGGTTTTTGTATTTAAAAAAAAGGAGTGAAAAAAAAGAGGTTTCCATCTTTCATGGAACAGTTGATATTGCAAGAGCAGAGATGTCTTCTGTCTAAAATAGCGACTGTGCCAACACAGTGCATCATTTTAAAGTCAACCTTCAACACCAGCCTTGCCTACCAGAGAACACTGGCTGATAGAAATCCTTAAGTTCCCTGGGCAAGAGCAGATTAAGAGGAGAGAGAAGGAGTGATTCCTGTGTCTGGTTGAGGATGACCTAGTATGACCCTCAATTTCTATGTGGTGAAAATTGATCAGCTGAATTTTGTGAAATATGTGATGAGAAGTATCATGTGATTGCCTAGTCCCTGTACAGCAACTGTACAAGAAAGACCAGAAGCAGAGCTTGGTCTTTACAGAACCTCTGTTGGAGCAGCTTAGAGGATTTGTACCTGCCCTGTACCTTTGAGGCACTACTCTCTTTCACCTAAGTGTTTTCCTTACAGTGACAGTTCTTATAGTCTTGTGACTAGAGGAAAGGTCCTCTTGCTTGTGCAGAAAATATGGAGCCTGGAAGGAGAACAGAGTACCAGTGACTTTTAAAATTTTCTCAGAGCTAAACCAATTATTTTATAATTGTAATTCTTTGAGTCATTGGAGTGGCAATTTGGATCTGTGTTCCTGTGCTGTCTGTCCTGCTCTGTATCAGTTCAGGGTGGTTGTGATGAGGTGGTTTCTGTTTTTCTTTTCCTCAGAGAAAGCAAAATTATGTTTGCAGCTGTCTAGTGGGATATTTCACCACAGCTGGATAGTCTCTCACTGTGTCATAGCTCGCCCTGGGTGAGGTTGTTTCTCTTTGACTCCCCACATTAATGTCTCTTCCAACCTCTGTGTTTTCCAACCCTGGTCTTGCATCTTGGCTACCAAGATGTGCCTGCCAGAAACGGAGTAGCAAATTAGTCACAGAATCTGGAGGTAAATACAGGAAGCACTCTTAAGGCAGCACATCCCTGCTTGTTTTTCTGATGTCCTAGTGTATCTTGGCCAGACGTAGCATAGGAGTGGAAGCTTTTACTTCTCTGTGAAAAGCCTTGTGTGGTTCCTAAATTTTTTTTGGCCCTTTTCAAAAGTCAATGTCGGTCCTTTGCCCTCCAAGCTGGGCAAGGGCTCAGTGCTCAGAACAGCGTGTCGGGATGTGGGTGGGACTGCAGCAGGTCAGGCGGTCCAGCCCTGCCTGTCCCTCTGCTGTGCATCTGTCTCAGCAGCCCTGCTGCAGGAGGCCCTGTGTCACAGATGGCTCTTCTAGTCTGGGCAGGGAAGCTCGTCCTGGGCACCTGGACTTTTATTTTTCATCCCTCCCTTCTTTGTCTGCTTGGCTTCTTGGAAAAGGACTGTAAAAAGAGGTCAGCACATGGACTTCGTGGTGAAACAGAACTGCTGGAGAGCTGGGCACAGAATCTGCTTCCTGCTGCTGCTGATGTCTCTGTTCAATTATTTATGCTCCAAATGGTCGAAACGGTTGTGAGGGCAGGGCAGGGGAGAGGTTCAGCCCGTGGTGCAAGTAGCAATCTGCAGTCTATGGAAAGGAGAAGTAAGTGTTTCCTGCACAGGGGCTTTTGTCTCTTGAGTTTCCCCGCCCAGCTACTTGTGCACAAATCTGAAATTCTGCTGCTCTTGTGTGAGTTGTGCAGGGCTGTTCCAGGGACATTAACCAAATGTGTAAGTTTGACAGATGTTAGGGCCTGATCCTTGCTGACAATTAAGGAAGTAGGAACAACCTTCACTTAACCCCAAGAGATGCTTGTGACACTTTCTCAACTGCGGGGTTGCGGCTGCTGGGGCTTTGCAAAAGGCAGCTCACAACTGCAGAGGGGAAAATGCTTCTGCCACCTGAATGAAGAAACAGTTCCTGGGTGCTTCTAATCTTCAAAGTAGGAGTCTCTTAAAACCACGTATGCTCTCAGGAATGTTACAGGCTTCGTGCTGATACTGTTCTTCATTTGATAGTTCCGGTAATAAATGTAAGGGTTCCCTGGAAAAGTTGAGGAAAGGCAAGTCTAGAGGAGAGGAAAAAATTGGTGGACTTTAGTGTCTTCTAGAACTTGTATTTCCCAGTCTAAGTTGCTGTTCATTAAATACCTAATCAAGTGATATCTTGGAATGTCAGGGGAGATTTCACCTCAACCAGCTGGTTGTTCACTGTGCCAGGCCAGGCTGGGTCCCTGCTGTGTGTCTCTAGAGCTTTGCCAAATTAGTTTTAAATGTTCAGTCCAAGGGGTTTCCCTGGCAGTTTTGGGACACCACACTGCTCACAGTAGTGGCTCCTGTAACCACACTGCAGTTACTGTCATATGTGCTGAAACCAAGCCTGGAGAGCTCTGCTACATCTTTAATACTTGAGGCACTTCTTGCTGAGATACTTCTTGGCTAAGCCAAGAGAGTTCTTCTGCCGTTGTTCCTCTTCTAGTTAGTGGCCTCTGTGGTAGGTTTTTGCCTTTTTTTTTTTCCTGGATAGCAGAACATGAACTGGAGGGCACATTCTTTTCTTACCTGTAGAGCTTTTCTTGCCTGACCAACACTAAGCCTTTGTCCTCTTCTTGCCCAAAGAAGAGATTTCCCTGAGACAGTGAAACCACAAGGATAAACCTCTAATACTTAGGAAAGAAATGTGTGGCATCTCCAATCATGTGTGACTTTGTGAAGTGTATGCAGGTTTTTTCATAGCTTACTGGAAAAATTCCCATAAAGGCTGGATTTTGTGTGTGTCTGTCTACAGTGTGGTTAGCCTTGAAGCACAGGAAAAAAGTTTGTCTGCTGTTAAGCATTCCTTTTCTCCCAGAGAACTGTCTCCAGAGCTGTGAAGAGGTTTGCAGTCATCTTGTTCCCACAAAAGTGTTCAGGAGCTGGATTTGTGTGTGGTGGATTAGATGCCAGAACACATGGTCCTCATCAGTATGTATGTAGGCTGCTGTTCATCCAGGACTTGGTCTTCCAGTAACACTGTTCAGCATGAACAGTGAAAGGTGGCACTGAAGGTGCCAAGGGAAGGATTTGGATGTATGTGCTGCCCACAGGGGCTGGGCTGCAGGAATTGGAGCAGATCTGTCACTCCTGACTTAAGTAAGAGTCCTCTTTGTTTTGAGGGCTGAATGGGGTGATAGTCTTAATTCCTTCTCTCTTGTGTTTCCAGTGCATTAAGTCAAATCTCCCAGGGCCTGCTAACATTAACCTCTAGACTGCTGTCCCTCCCTTTGGCCATCACTCTACCACTGACCCTGTGGTTGGTACCCCAGCAGCATCACAGCAGTGACGTGCCAGGGGTGGCTGGGGGAAGAGTGTGCTGGCCTGGCTAACTGTTGGCCAAGAACTGAAGAGGAAGTGAAACCCTGCACAAGGATCTGCAAGGGTGTGATGCCAAGAGAGAGGGGGGGAATTGTTTAGTTTCTGGCTTTAATACAACTGTCCACTCCTAAAGTCAAAAGAAAAAAAGAGAAGTTGAGACTGAAGTTGAGCTCCAAAAGAGGGACATAGCTGTGCTGTGCAGGGCAGTACAGGGATGCTCAGGATGACAAACACCTCTCTGGACGCAGCTGTGCAGCACCCAGACTGCCCCAGCCTGCTCTGCATGGCAGCCGGGGCTGAGGGAGGATCAGAGCACTGCAGGGTCTTGGGCTGTGGTTCAGGCTAGCCCAGGTTCTGTGGGGTGGGAGCCTGTGCAGTTGTAAGTCAGTCAGCACTGGAGAGCCCTTAATAGAAATTAACTCCAGTTTCTCACTCAGCTCTTCTATCTGGGCTGTCTCTGCACAGTGGCACTGGCTGATGGCAGCAACAGGCCCATGTGCTCAGCCTGGTGTGACTCCTGGTGGAGGGAGGGGCAGTGCAGTGGCCGGCCCGGCCCTGTGCTGTGGGAGACCTGAGCGCTGCATAGCTCAGCCCTTTGCTCTTCAGTGGGATCTTTGGGAGTGCCCTGTTTGTCTTGAACCTTGTTATCGAGTGTGTCCAGGGTGTGTGTGCAGATGGCTCGTGTCTGCCTGACCCCACCCGAGGCAGTTGGTGCCATTCTCCCGGAATGACTCCTGGCCGGGAAACTGGGAGCTGGGAGTGCAGACTGAGCAAATAAACGAGTGGATGATGAGTGCTGGCTCCTGGAGACTGGCCATGAGGAGCGAGCCCATCCCACTGACCTCTGGACGTTCTCAGTGCAGAAGCAAGGGAGGAGAAAGAGGGATCCACTCAGTTAGTTTGTGGGAAAAGTGTCTCCAAGGGCTTAACATCTTCCTTCTGCTCACTGTGAGGCAAAGCCCGTGGCAGTGCAGATGTGGTCAGGGCTCTGGGGACTACATTTCATTCTTCCTTGCATCTCCCTGGTGCTTGAAACTGTGTGAACAGACACATGAGAGCACAGGCCAGGTTTCTACTGCTTTGGTTTGTATTGCAGTTATTTTTAAGGTCACTTCCCAGGCAAGAGGCTTTGCCTTCAGCCTCCAGTAATGTCTCCTGGCTATTTCCTCAGTGTGGGAACTATTCTAATCCCGCCTGACACTCTGGGCTCATTTGTGCTGTGATACTTACACACATGTAGTGTCTTTAGATCCTGCAGTCTTACATCCACTTTTATTTTCAAATAAATTACATACTACATTAATTAGATACTCAGGTGAAATGTGAGTCACAAAGACATCTGCTCTCTGCCTGCCATACATGCATGGCCCCCTTGGCTGTGCTTTCTCTTTGGCTTAAAGCTCTCCTAAGTCTCTGCATTAAGTGATGTGAAGTCCTGGAAATGTGGATAAGCAGTATTGGAAATGTCCATATGGACCAATAGTAATTTCCCTCTGCCCAAGGCCTCCTGTAAAAAATGTCAGGAAGATTTATGGCTTTTAGGATCCTATAGGCTGTCAGAGGTTCCTGCTGCTTAGAGGGTCTGGTGCCAGCTGTGATCAGACAGTAATGGAAGAAGCATCAGAGCTCAGGAGCTGGTATTTGCCCTGTTTTGTAGGCAGTAGGCTGAATCAAGGCCTCAGGAGTTAAAATTCGAGTGATGCAGCTGGCCTGCAGCAAAGCCTTGCTGCTGTGATTGCACAGTGCTGAGATGAGCAGGAGTGTGTCATCAGGACAGTGGAGATGCTGCCAGTCTCTCATCTGCCAGTGGTTGTTCTTGCAGCCCTGACTACATAGATGGATTCTGTGATGCAGCTGGAGCACACAGGAGGGAAAGTACTCCTGTCTCACTCCCAAGGTTAATACCTGTGCTGTTTGCTTGATTACTTTAAAGAGCTGCTCTCCTCTTGAAAGGAGCCCTTGGCAGAGTGTGTATTTATAAGGGAAGTGGATGACAGTTATTTAAAAGGACTTGGTGCTTTTACCAAGCAGTTAATCCAGGCACATGCTTGGGAAGCACTCCAGGTTCACTGAACAGCTAAACACTCTGGATCAGCTCTAGTCTGCTGGCAGCCCTGGGGCTGACACTTCAGAGGCTCACCCAGGCCCATGGGATCAGTGAGTTAGAGCCACGTTTACTGTGTCACATGGATCTGTTTGGGACCCTGCTCACCATCACTGTGCAGCAGGAGTGTATCCTCTTCTCACGTAGATGAGCCTCATCTGCCCTGCCCCACCACCCTGGGCTCATACCAGGCTGACAGCACTGGACTTTGCAGCAATTGGAGTAAACCAGAAGTGACTGGATGGAGCCCAGTGCTCCTTTTCCTCAGTGCCTGCTCTGTTGAGCCTGCCAGTCCCCAAACAGAGAGGCTGCCTGCCATCTCAGAGCTGTGGGATGGCATTATTTGCAGCAGCTCTCATGAATGCCCGTGAAAGCCTTTCTGTTTGAGGTGGTAGGGCTGGTGCTCAGCAGCTGCTTGGAGGTTCCAGCCAGTGCCAGGCATTTTGCTGCCTCGACTGAATGCCCAGTGTCATGTGAACATCTCCCTGCTCCTCCCGTGGTCGCACTGTCATGGGCAGGTGTCAGGCAATAGCAGAATTGTTCTCTTTGTAAACAAGGGATGGTGTTATTGGAGCTGCCCTTCAAGTGGCAGCAGTGCAGGGTGTGCGTGGGGTTGCTAATGAGGGATATCATGGGGCTTGTTAGTCTGAAAGCTTAATGACCCATCTCCTGGTTCTTTGTGAAGTGTGTGGATGCTTCTTCCCCAGTGCTGTTCCTGTGCTGCATCTTGTACTTGGCTGTGCTTGGCACTGAAGTGTGTCCCTGCAAGGTTGAGCTCACAGCACAGATAGGGGCACTTTGGAGGACTCAGATCCCATTTATCATGACATTAATGACAGTGGACGTCCAGGAAGTGTCTGGATGAGCCCACTGCTCTTGCTTCCTCAGACATCCTGCATATGCCTGAGGGCTGAGCTAATTTGTGGCTCCAGTGAATCTATGGGTAGGGTTTAGGGATTTTCCTTCATGATCATTTCTCTATTATTTTTCAAAAAATAAAATAATTAGGGCATCCACCCACCTCTTGGCTGGCATCCTGCAGTAATAGGCCAGCATGTGTTTTCTCCAGCAGAGGAAGTAGATCTTGCTTTGTATTCGCAAGGCAATGGTTTATAAATGAGCCTGAAAAGAAAAACTGATTTCTCCCCTTATGGCAGATCTACATCAGGAGAGTCCCATCAGAATTTCTTAGAACTGGGCTGTGAATTTGGCCTGACACTGTTGATTTGGTTTTGCATGGTGGGATTAGTCTGTTGCAGAGGTGTGCAGGTGAGGGAACATGTTCCCTTTTGCACATAAAACCAGACCTGCTTCATCCTTGCCCTGTCCCTCAGCACTGCAGGTTAGAAATCCTCATGTTACAGATGTTTCTTTCCCTTCTTCCACTCTTGAAACTGGAGATAAGAAGGGAAGACTTCATGTACTCTGAGTGTGTGAGGCTGCTGTGAACTGCAGGCACAGCCATGTCTCTGGGTTAAGTCGGGTTTTTGGGGGGCTGGGGACTCGGAGTTTGCCAAGTCTGAACAGTATGATGTGACATTTAGCATGTCTGTGAGGGGATGGCGTGTTTCTGACAGGCCTGCAAGGGACAGTGGAACAAGATCCCACATAGAGAATAAATCCCAGAAAATAAATCCCGAGAGATTTGGCCTGGCAAGTCAGAGCCCAGGCTGGGAGCCCAAGCAAACCCCTCCTCATTCTGCATGTGACATTGGTGCTGTGCTTTGCTTGGAGATCGCTATCCCTGGATTCTTAAAGCAAATGAAGGTTTACTTGCTGTGCTACCAGTCCCAAGAGCCATTCATGGGTAGCTAATCCGATTTTGCACCCTGTTCTCGTTGAAGGGATGCGAGTGACAGGTTACTCTTGGTGTGCTGTGGCTGTCACTTGAGCTGACAGGGCATGGGGGGTGCTGGCTCTCCACTAACCTCTTGACTGAGCTGAGCGTTCTTCATCCTGCCTTGCTCCTCTGCCTTACCTGTGTGGCTGTTTCCATTTCCTCTGGGTTGCCTTGTAGGACGACAGTCTAGCAAATGCAATTTTTTCCACTCCATTGCTTCCAAGTTCCTTCTGACATTGCATGTTGCTGCCCCTCCTGTGTCCAACAACCACAGCATTTACAGTCAAATGACTTGCTGTCTTGTCCAATATCTTCTTTAATCCAGTTTCTTTCTGACTTCTAGAAATCCATTATAATAATTTCAAAGGGAACATTTTTATGAACTCTGCTGTTCCAGTGCCTGCTGTGTTAGTATCTCCCATCTCATATGTCATCCACTTTACCACTTTTGTTATTTTCAGGAGGAACCCAGAAAGAGATTTCTGAAATCAGCAGTATCACTGAAAAATCCACAGGAGGGAGGATTCCACAGATATCTGTTCCTTTCCATCAGGATGGTATTAATGAGTTGCTGATAACAGTTCTGCTACAGGGCAAGTAGAGACTGTATTGATGACTCTGACTGAAGAAACTTTCCAGTGGAACTCAAGACTGAAATAGCAGCAAAGATCAGTGCCACAGTGATGGTATCTGCAAAGAACAGAGGTTATGGAGAACCGAGTTTGCCCAGTGACTGAGCTGTGTCCCTGATGCAGGGACATTAGTTATTCAGCTTGGGGCACAAACCTTTTGTGATTGCTTTCTCCCTCAGTTTTTCAGGGGAGAAATTGTTATCTTAAGGTGGGAAGGATTTTAGGAGGGGTGGAGCAATATGGTTTTGAATGTGTGTCTTTAAATGGCCTTCTGCAAGATTTAGGGCTTCAGTCCAGTTGGATGCTAAGGTTTGTTCCTAAGCCTGTGATTTTTGATGAGAAGAGAAGCAAAATGGCAGCCTTGAATTTGGTAGAAAATACCATCCCTGAGACTTTGTCAGGACAATACAACTATTCCAGGTCTGTCCTGGTCAAACTGGGTTGCCTGATTTAGCCCCAGTATTTTATACTGAATTATCAGTGATGAAATTTGCCAGAATGGCAGAGTTGGGTTGTAAACCCCATGCCTTTTTTTTTTTTTTT